>CM065920.1:5613881-6227292 GCA_033439105.1 Magallana nippona
TATATATATATATATATATATATATTTATATATATATATATATATATATATATATATATAATACATATACAGACAAATCTGGCTATCCCGATACCTGTTAAACCTGAAACTCTATCATATCCAAAACTACTCTGAAACCCACAGACATTCACTTCATACAAACACCTAGTATCATTCCAACTTCATTATACATTTCAAATACATCTCATGAAAAATGTCAATGATGACATAAAAATATCACACCCAATATTTACAAGTGTCGGAACAGACAGATTAGTCTGAGTTTTTCTATACAATATGACCTACAGTTATGCCCAAATAAGTCGTCTCTGTACAGGGGTTTTTTTTTGGAATTTTTTCAAATTTACTTTGAACAAAATTTAAAGGATTTCTTTTTTTTTAAGCTGTGTATTTTTTATTTGAGCAATGGTTATAGCACTGATGTATTTTAATTGTCTTGTTACAATGGTTAAGATGCAAATGTAGCAAGGACTGTTTAATTAATTTAAATTAAATAATCTAAATGCCAACTCTTACAATAAACTTGGACATAACTTGCACAAAAAATAATTAAACAACTACATGTATATATGAAAATGAATATTTAGAGTACATATATAAGTAACTCTATTTAGTTAACAAGATTTTAAGCATGCATTTCAAGCAGCCTTACGAGATTGTGGTTATACAAGAAAAATCACAAGTAAATGCTTCCTTCAAGTGTATGGTTTCCAAAGGGAAAAAAATTAAAATAGCTCTAGAAAAAAAAGTCTGAATCTCAAAGTGAAAATCAAAATAATCAGATTCTATTATGCCCCAATAGCACTATATGTGTGTACAAAAACTGGACCAGGCCTTTCTTTTTAAAATAAACTCTGTTAGAGAGTATGAGACAAATTTTTCTTAAGAAATAAATAAATATAATAAACAGAATAAATAAGCATAATTATTCAAGACAAACACTGTATACTGGGTTCTCTAAAAACAATGTCTTAATTCTCCAACTCCCCCCTTTAGATTTTCCATAAGGTTACTAATTCTGTTGATGTACTAAATAGTTGATCATTGTAAAAAAGCTGACTTCACATGGGGAAAAAGTCACACATCAAAGTGACTTTTTATTATTAAAAGACTGATCATGTAAAAATATCCCAGAAATGTTTCCATTAAAATGATACTTGTGTTTATATTATAAACATGGATAAATATTTTTTTTTTTAACAAAAATGAAATAATTTCTGTGATGTTGACACTTTTTTTTTAGAATATGGCCATGCATACAATCAATTTGCTGAAAGTTCTGGTTTTCACAAAATAATGAATCAGTCTTTAATAATTCAACCAATGAGCATTGCTTTAGCTCAACAAAAACTTTTCATATATTGGACGGTAAATTTAAGAAACAATCTTGAAACACTGCAATATCGGCAATGTATACTATCCACTATCGGTAAAAAAAAAAACAATTTACTGAATTTTTAAAATGACAGATCAGTGTAAAAGCCCTAATTTGGGTGAAAAAAAATTAAGAGGATTTCAGAACAATGAAAGAAAAAGGAAAAAACTATAACCCCTTGAGCTTAAAGAGTTTGAAAACAATCAACAGAAAAAAACGAAAAATGAAACAAATTTATAAGATAAGGATGACAACAACAATTTCCCACTAAAAAGAAGGATAGAGACACATGGTGCAACTCTGATCCATATGGATTCTGAGAAAGCGTCACTTTGTCTGTGTGTCTCTATGGACTGTGATTTCCTGTTGTATCTCACAGATCTTGAGGTCGGTGATGAAGACTAGATGCTCAACTTGTTGGTTCCTAGTCTTCTCATGATTAGAAACATCCTACAATACAAAATATAGGATATAGTTAGAAACATCCTACAATACAAAATATAGGATATAGTTAGAAACATCCTACAATACAAAATACAGCAGATGGTTAGAAACATCCTACAATACAAAATATAGGATATAGTTAGAAACATCTTACAATACAAAATACAACAGATGTTTAGAAACATCCTACAATACAAAATATAGGATATAATTAGAAACATCCTACAATACAAAATATAGGATGTAGTTAGAAACATCCTACAATATAAAATACAGCAGATGGTTCGAAACATCCTACAATACAAAATAAAGGATATAGTTAGAAACATCCTGCAATACAAAATATAGCAGATGGTTAGAAACAGCTTAAAATACAAAATATAGCAGATATTTAGAAACATCCTACAATACAAAGGTATAGGAGATGCTTATTTAGAAACAGGCACAGGAGATGCTTATTATAACATCCTAAAATACAAAAGGCAAAGGATCCAAAAATTCTTTTTTAAAACTTCCTTCAATACAATATTAGAAACATCCTACAATACAAAAGCATAGAGGGTGATTGACATTAACATGAAGAGGTGTATGCCATTTTTCTTCAATGACCAAGATAGGCTTTATGTAGGGTTGTATCGTGTGTTTTAATATAATATATATAGCTCACAGAAAATTCAAATCGTAAAAATGAGAAAGTACAAATGTACATGATTTGGTAATCGATTATCACTTGATACCAAACTATGACAGTCAATAAATTGTTATAAACTACACAATAGTAATCAAACAGTAAAAATCAAATTCTATATTTCCTATACTCCTAACCAGCAACATGTAAAACATGTGACACCATGTCCTATCTCAGGAAAATAAACTAAGTACAGTGTACACTTACATGGCAGCTCCACTTATAAAGGCTATCGTTGAACTGCAGACGATGTATGGCAAGTTTTCCCAGGAGAAGAACATGGTCTTCATGACACGTGTGTTCCTTACACTGGTGGCCGGTCTCTTAAACCTCTCCTTCCATTCTCTGTCAGAAACAATTTGATGTAAATATCACAAAATGAATGCATATTTTTTTAATTCTAAAGTATTTTTTAACCTCTGAACAAATGACCTGCAGCTTTATATGAATAAAAAATTCATTAAATTTGAAAAAAAGTTGATAATTACAATAAACAAAATTTCTACTTTTGAGGGAAACACAAACTATCGTATCATGACACAGAGAAACTGAGAGAGAGAGAAAGAGAAAGAGACAGACAGACAAAGACAAAGGCAAAGAGAGGAGAAAGAGAGACTGATAGATGGACACACACAGAGAAAAGAGAGAGTGAGAGAGGGAGAGAGACTTACATTGGGGGGTTGGCCTCCGGTCGACTTGACCAGTCCCAGATCCATTCTGTGCCGGGGTCCCTCGACTCCTGGAGTTCATTGTTTGGGCTGTGAGGACTCTTGGGGCTGGTGGTCAGAAGTTTTCAAATTTTAAATAACAATTTAGTAAACAATTTATTATTCATGACTGTGATACAATGTACTCATCTAATGCACTCTACATCCAAAAAATTACTGGCATTAATGATTACTGCACAGGTTTTAACAGAATAAATAAACAAAAATTTATTGGACTTATTTTAAAACTTCTTAATAAAGCCAATGACAATTTTATATTAAGCCAGTGAAAAAAAGCATTAGAAACGCAAATAAATATAAATAAACAAGAGTTGACAGACCTTCCCTGAGCAGAGGACTCTTTGCTGTTTGCGCGGGACGGACTCCGGGATTCCTTCTGAGCCTCAATCAACAGCTTTTCCACCTCCGAATTCCCATTGTGGATAGAGTGGAGTGCTCCTGTGGAATTTCCGCTCGATTCCAGATCCACCCAAGAGTCTACAACAAATAAATGGAAAATTATCTACACATCTTATTCAGGGCTTAGGCCTATAGGCATATATACTTTCAAGGGGATTTTTTAGGTATGGGCATAATTTGGCGTTTTGTTCGCAGAAAGATTTGTGATTTTTTTGGGCAGATCCTCTTTTTTTCAACAGGCACAGAAAAGCTTTAATACTTGCAGGGGTGAAATTTCTTTACAAGATAGCTAGCATAAAAAAAGCTAAAATTTATAACAATTAAATCAGCAACCTTCTAACAAGTTGGCACTACACATTACAATTTTTTTTTTCACATATCTGATAGCACTCACTCCAGGATCAGACAGTTTTAACAAATAATTTTAATTAAAGGAAAACAATCGTCATACAATGTATTACACTGATTCAATGTCTGTGTCACAGACAGCATATACTGTTTCACAGACTAAAAACAGCTTCACCAAATACTTGATTGCATTGCCTGCTGACACAATCAATTATATGTCACAGTCACAGAGTGTATAAAAAATGATTGCTGCATACCATGTATACATGCAATAAATATAAGTTACTGCTTTTTCTAAAAACAAAATAAATGCTTTTTTTTTTATTTGAAAGTGTTCATGTTAGAATAACTTTGTTTTTATTTTTTAGCTCCTGCATCTTACACAGTCATGTTCCATAAACATGGAGGGTCAGAAACAGACACATCTATTAGTACATAATTATGTCAGGAACTTAATTGACTCCAGCAAGCTTGTACATAAGCAATTGCTTCAATGGTCAATTTCCTTCCTTCTTTGCATCAAGTGTGATTGGTGTTGATCAATTAATGCCTAAATGAAGTCATGTAACAATATTGATTATTGATTATATCCTGAAAATCCTGGTGTTCATTGAAAATACATGTACTTAATTGAAGTACAACTTATATACAATCCACTGGAAATAAAGCATCATCAATTCAAAATGCATTCTAAACTGTTCCAGGAAATTTCTGGGATTTTGTACTGTAAAATTCGAAACTGTTACAAAATTCTAAATGTTATGATGTTTCTTCAGACTGCATGGTATATCAATATATCAAGGTGTGCCACCTTACTAGTTTATATCTATAGTCTGTGTTGCAAAAATAATTTGCAACAAACTAATGGGAGTCTATCATTGTTAAATCTTGAAATAAAGTGATCAGGAAAAAAATATTCATGTAGTAAAATGGCTAACATATATTAGGTCTAAGACTCAGACCCTTGTATATTGTATACAATCATGTCTCAGTCCTTTGAATCTTAAAGAAATTTCATTTCAAAATTTAAACTTCTTAAAAATTTATATACTTTTAAAGTGCCTTGACAATGACTCTTTAACTTGAAATTCTACACTCAAGATTCGGTAAATTCAATGTATAAATTCATGCAGGCAGTATATTAATTTTATATCAAAATGATATAGTACACATTTTGAAAGTATGTGACACATAAAAATTGTGAAAACTTGATACCCACAGGGAACAATAAAACTGCATGTGTAAATGAACTATAGGTAACTTCTGTATGAAACTAGAGCCTTGCGATTCACATCCACTAAGGATTTATGGGTAACACCAGGTTTTATTTTTCAAAAAGGCTCCTGGCAACTTTTCCAAGAATTTTTAATTGGCAGGTACATGCGTTTTGTGTATCGAAAACTGTCTGAAACTTTTGATAACCTGATTGCGAGATTTTTATTCTGACAAAACTAAATCTTTTGGGAGGTCTGTTCTAAAATAGAAGATTTCAAACATGATGTTATGATCGATGAAAAGATTTAAGACACCTGGAACAGTTTTAAATGAAAAGTGTTATAATTGTATAATTTATATGTGATAATCTAGCTCTTATTCTTTTTGAAAATTAAAACATAAATCTAAATGCAAACTAGATCCCATGGCAGGTTCAAGTGTAAATCAGCCTTAAAAATAGCTGAATAAGTTAATGTATATCAACTGGGTCAGATTACTTAACTTATTAAGTCTTCTTTATACCCCCCCCCCAAACTTCTTCAAAACAGACAAGTACATGAGGACAGGATTTATATTTATATACAAGTACAATTACACAAAACAAATCCTTTGATTAACTAGCTTGAGTGGTCAGCCAGGTGAGTCATCAGAGAACCAGGTAATATTAAAGGAACGTTAGAGGCCGGGCCATCAGCCACTGGCAGGCCATGAGTCTGTATATAGACCTGAACGGTGACCTGGTTATAAACTTTCATAACTGTCCTAGCTAGTCAAAACTCCCATGAGGCATTAAATGCCTTTAAACGACCCACATTTATGGTTAGTCTTGGACCAAATACTACTGTAAGTTCATTGCTTATTACATGTACTTGTACAGCGGTATACCTATACATCTATATGAGACGGATTGACACACTCTGATATTTCCATAATATATGTTCACGTGTACTTATTATAAATTGGTGTCTTTCTTTGCCATGTGCTCGTTGTTATAAAAAGGTTTGAATTCTGGAAAATGCATGGCAGAACTTCGAAAAATTAAATATAAAGTTTTCTTGCATGAATGGAATGACCTTGACCCGCTTTTTAAAATGATCTTGAATACCAAGTTAGGGTTAAAGTTTATAGTTCATTCAACATTTGACATAATCTTTAGATATAGATGAAATACGGTTCATAATTTCTGTGTTTACAAGTAACCTTAACTACTAGTAGTTTAAATGTGTCAAGAGTAATTTGAGATATGAAGTGTGGTTTTGTCATAAAAAAGTTTGTATTGACTTCTAGTAGCAATGTCCTTGATAACTATATACTTGTAAAGTTTTGTTGCTGAGACTGCAGTTATAAATTAATTCTGGCTGGAGCTAAAAGGATAATGTTAAAGCAAAAATAGAGTTGGACTCAAGCCCAACAGCATTTTCTTTTAAGTATTTTTTCAGGATTTGTGCAATATGCTTTGAAGATACTCCCCTCTCTCTCCTCTCTCTCTCTCTCTCTCTCTCTCTCTCACACACACACACCCACACACACAAATATATCTCTTTTTTTCCTAAATTCATTGAATCAATGTTTCATTAATCAATTACTGTTTATATAATTATACATTAAACTTCAATCAATCTGGTCAGTCCTGCGTGTAATTCATTTGAATCGCATACAATTCATTAACTTCATATAAATTTATGGTATAATACATGTGAATTATATAATTATACGGCATATTCATAATAAATTACATGTATTATTATGAGTGTTTATTTAATCATTTTTTCAAAGAAACAAAAAGGACCATAAATTCAGGAAAAAAGACATGTAAAGATTCTATTAGGTTTTTTGTTTTCTTATTCCCTTAAGCAAATATTAATTTATAACCTTGACTTTATATACATGACAACAGTATCAAATAAGTCCATGTTCAGTACAAGGTTGATTGCGATGCTTTTAGTACCGTTGTATTATGACGTATGGTCATTTTGGTAATTCCAATATTTTCGATTGAAACACTTTGAGCTCAAGCTGTCATGAATGTCATGAAAGATACATGAGAAAACTAAGAGCAGTTCACCCCAATAAATATATTCTGAAAGATAAACAGCATAACATTACTCAATCAATCCATCATTAAAATGAAGTCTTTATGAGCTTCTGTCTTTCAAGGTTGAGCAGACTCGGTTTGATCTAAATGAATTGAATTCAAGGTAAAAAAAAAAACTGTCTGGTAAAAAAAAAATTGTTCAGGTAGAAGAGAAAAATCAAATGCATGAATCAAAATATCCTGAAATTTTTTAAGTAACCATGGTATTTATTCAGCATCGATAATCAACACATATCATACTACAGTCTATTTAGTGAGCGTACTGCATTGAGTATATATAGCTATTATATATGTGTGATGTAATCCTTCCAGAAGTGTAAAGTGGCCTTCACTCAATATTTGCCATCACTTTACATTAGCCTTGCTTACATAGAAATTCAGTCTGACTCATTGTTTTGCTCCTTAATTCATACTTTCTTATACTTGTTTCTTGATTTTTTTTTGTTTGGGGGGGGGGGGGGGGGGGGGGGAGAGAAAATTTAAACAAATCTAAACGAATTACAAGACTTAAATAGATAAATATATTTAATATAAGGCAGTGGATTGAGGCATGCAGTTATACATATACAGATTGAAATGGTTAAGAAAGCTAGTGCAAATTACTTTTAAATCACATCCAAGAGTCACAATGTATAAGTAAAATATAGCATTGCATAACAATTACATCAGAGAAATTTCCTTGAATCATGCATGCGATTCTAAAAGATTATAATTAATTTAACATAAATACATGTAACAACACTTTTACATGATATACTGCTAAGCACTGTCAATGTTTATGAATTTCAAATATTGTACATGAATGTACATATATTACATTTACACACAACAGTGATCGATAGAGAAAAATCAATTAATATTGATTGGCAGTGCTTGAATATATTTTGTCCACTATATTGCAATATTGACATTATGACAATTTCTAGTAGTATATATACATGGTTCAGGGCTGGACATTGATGGTTACAATGTAATATGTTGTGTATTCTGTTACCAACTGTTTATGTCTATTTGATTGTCTATACAGCTATTCACACGCCAAAACTGACTGTCAGTTCAATTATAATATATAAATGTTCCTTCATTCTTTTTTCTATGCGTATGAGGACATTTATAATAATATGAATTCAATTTTCTGATTCGTTTTCTGAACTTCTTGTTCAAATTTAATCTTATGGGTGTTGCATCAGAGACTTCCACATTATATACACACGCTCAAATTCCAGAAATAGCTTTCTTTTACAGACAAACCCTCTTTTGACAAATGGCTGCGAAAAGCCAAAACAATAGAGGAAAAAACGCGGGTACCTGTTTGAAAGCCAGTCTAAAACGTTCCTTTACTTTGTACATACCTTGAAAGTCTTCATGTTTTGACACAGAGGCCATGTCTCTGTTTTTCTGGTCAGCTTCGACGAAGACGCAGATCTAACTATTGTCTAGTGCTGTCACGACACTTTGTTGATATTTTGGGTTCTATTTACTTCGACGTCATCAAATCAGTCACATGACCGCAAAGCGACGCCTGTAATCGTGTCAAAAAAGAACGATAACCCAATTTTCCGTACGTCACAATTAACATGGTTAAAAACATTATAAACTTTTGAATGGCATTTTAAATAATAATCTGAATGTGAGTAAATGGAACAAAGATGTCAACTAGCTTTCCGAACACTGTCTGGTTGGTGAAGATACTGAGCATCTTTTACATAAGTGTACACTTGTAGAAAATATTTGGAGAAGAATTAGTTTGTTCTTCGGTTTTGAAATTACATGGAAAATTTTGGTTTTAGGCTTTTACACTGAAATGAATACAAAAACAACAAGATTAAATAATTTTTTGTTTTATATATGTTTTACAATTTATAAATATAAAATGGAATGTAGATTCAAAAAGAAGAATATGTCAATTATAAATCTTAAAATCAAAGTGAAAAACTGTTTTTGTTTACAAGATCTGATTTTGAAGAAAACTTGTCTTAGAAGTGATGAAATATATCCCGAAGCAGGCAATTATATATAATTTGTATTTTCGATGTTATTGTTAATAGCTTTGTATGTAGTATATAATTCATAAAACTGTACATTTATGTATTTATGCTTTATTTAAATAAAAGAAAAAAACATGGTTAAAAACTTATAGATATATAAGTTTTTTGTAAAACTAATATTAATAACTTAAACCATCTTCAGAGGTGGATCCAGCTTAACCAGGGGGTGGGGGAACCATTTTTTTCCCAATAGGCAAGTGGATTGGGCCATGCAACAAAACTGGAAATATTAAAAAGAGAAAAAAAAAATGCGGAACTTTTGGGGGCTTTTTTTTTTTAATATACTTTGAATTGCCGGGCTTCTTTTTGATTTTATTTGTTTGGTTTATTTTTTATGTATTATTTTTTTTATTGCATTTCAACAGTTTTGGAAATGTCTTACACAATAAAAATGTTAAATTTCATTGATTTTTTTTTATATATAAGTAATTCTATTAACCATAATCAATAATGGTGTTACTATTAAAGTAAGAATCAAAAGATTTCCAATTATTTTGAAGAAATATCTAAATAAAAAAAATCAATGAAATTGAACACATTTTATTGTATAAGTCATATACAAAAGGATCGTTCGTATGTTCGTACAATTTACACTATATTTATGAGTTCTTCTTAAAAGAAAAAACCCAGAATTATGAATATATAAGAAAAATAAAAGCCAGGATATTTTAGTATAAAATATATTTTTTCAACAACGTTATAAAATCTGTTACAATTTTAACTTTAAGTCTGAAAATATAAAGAGTTTGAAACCGTTTGGGAATTTCACAAAATGAATTCTATCTTATAAATGGCCAAAACTAGTTTAAAAAATCAGTTTTAAAGGTCAATATTACATGATGTTCTCTTGGTCACATTGAAATCGCAATGCCATGCAATGTCAATACCACCTTAAAACTATATCATTTTTCTAAACATCAGGAAATGAAGATATAATGTCAAAGAAATGTCTTAATTGGCATTAAGATAAATAAATAAACAGATATAGGTATTAATCAGACTTGCATCGCATGCAGCATCAATTACTGATTATGATCGAAACGTTATGAATTTTAAATTAATTATTACAGTTAATTCATCTAGAACTTCAATGCTCGGTTTATTTAAACTACCAACCGAAACATAAAATAATGATTAGTATATAAATGGATAATTTACAATCACCGTGATAAAATTTTTACGATGCATTGTTTCTTTCTATTTATACTTGTTTGCTATATCTGCAATATATTTTCATTGAGCTAATATAGGTTGAATTAATTTTTCACAGGCTTTTATTATCTGTAGAGCGTGATTCTGGCGATATTTTTGTGTATATGGCCTATCCAAAATTTTCATTGCAAAATGTAATGTCATTAATAAAATGAGAGAGAGAGAGAGAGAGAGAGAGAGAGAGAGAGAGAGAGAGAGAGAGAGAGAGAGAGTAAAAAATATGTGTTAACTTCTGCATTTTTCGCAAAGCCTTCAAGAGAAGATTTATGCATGACACGGAATTATTAATCTAAAAATAGAAAATCTGTTAAAAGCATAGGCATGCATGAATTAATATTGCATTCATTCAACGCTGCATATTATGTAAAAGCACGTAAAAACTAGTATCATCTTTTCTTCGCTTGAATATAAATTACTTGCCTCTTAACATAAACAAAAACAAATCAAAAAAACACACAACAAAATCTCTGTATATGGATAACAAATACGTTGTTTTTATTGGCTTGTTTTTATTTTTTCTTGTTTGATTTTTAACGAGATTCCCTAGCTCATGAGGGATAAAAAAGTACCTATATATATATATATATATATATATATATATATATATATATATATATATATATATATATATATATATATATATAAGCATTTTACCTACCTGTTTTCTCTCGGGTCGAGGTTTCTAAACTTTTATCAGCTATAGCTGTACTGGGAATGAGTCAGTGGTGGTTTGGACAGACAAATAAAAACTTCATAGTACGTGCATGATTTCAGGTGGGCGCGCAGTTAATTGTCTAAAATCACTATAGGAAACAAAAATTGTAGGGAACGGAAGTGACAGCAATCACGTTGGCCATGTTGTTAACTTTTAAACTAAATTTAATTTGTAGATAATACATTGTTTATTCTTTTATCTACCAAGAGCGCTTTTTGAGTGTGTGTATTGTTAGTTTATTTTTTTTTTTATCTCCGGACCGCAGATACCATGGCCAGCATGCACGATCAGCAAAAAAAAAAAAACGTAAAAAAGCAAAAGATTGTCATAGCAGTAACATAAGTTCCTTGCATTTCTACTAAAAATATTCGGCATTTTTGCAATAATGAATGAAAATGTGAATTAAAAACATTGTCCTCAGATCAGCGACGCATTCGTCGTGGCTCACATAATGTTGCTAACTTGCCATCCGCGAAACTCAAGTCAATATATTTTCTTAATATACTGATTATAATATATATTGTACCTCTCGAGTAGCTACATGTAAATCATCGTATTTGCCTCAAAACAGCAATAATGATTGTATAATATTCACTGGGTGACGTGAGAGATCAGAACAGCAAGCATTTATATTATTGTAGAATTCATGAAAAATCGGTTTCTTAATTATATCGTGGGTGGCAAGTTATTGCAGATGTCACGACACGCTCCATTCATATATAAAGTTGGCCAGTGCGGAATTCAACGAAATTCTCGTTTAAAACACGGATTCAACAAAATGAAATATATATATATTGCTTACATTTGCGCGTGGTTCTATATTCTTTGATTATCTTTATGTTTATTAATTATATGTATTAATTTGTATTGTATGTGACATGAAATCTCCGAAAGGGGGGGGGGGGGGATAAAGATTGAATGACTCAAACAGATAGTCTTTGTCCTTTATTATATGTTTCTAAGATCTTATAAAAATTTACATGTACAACCACTGGTAAAACCATGCATTTGTAAAATCATAGTGTATATCAATCCCGCCAAATTAGTCCACAGTTTTTAAGTAGTTTAATCGTTCATATCATGCATGTGATTCTTTTTTTTCCCTAACTTGTTTTAAAAATGCCGATTAATGCAACGTGTTAGATATGCATGCGCGGATCTGGAGGGGGGGGGGGGGGCGGCGGGTCTAGATCCACCCCCCCCCCCCCCCCCCCTGGAAAATGAAAATTTATTACATTTAGGTAGTAAAATTATTGCAAATATTCCTCGGACCCCCTCTGGCAAACACAATTATCCAATTATCCTTAGGAACACCCCCTCCCCTGGAAAAAGATTCTAGATCCACGCATCTAGATCGGTCTGAGTGTCGAAAAATTTGCACGAAATTCACATTGTGATGTTAAATCTCACATGAAATAACCTGGAAGTGTAACAACACTACGATCAAACCAGAAGGCAGTTTCTCCGTCTTATTCGCCCATATACTTTGCACTATTTGTTTTTTTGTGCTTCATGGTTATCAATAATATAAAGTCATTCCATGCATATATGCTATGATATGGTATGAGATTTCTGTGCAATGCAATGAGATTTGTATGCAATGCAATGAGATTTGTATGCAATGCAATGAGATTTGTATGCAATGCAATGAGATTTGTATGCAATGCTGTGAGATCTGTATGCTACATATGTTACATGTACGACAAATAAAAATGGAAGGCTTAATATTAATTTCATCTCATAAAAATTAGGAGTTAAAGTTATGTTGTATGCTATGCTATTGTATGCTATGACGAATAAGATTTGTATGCATGCTATGCTTTGAGATTCGTATGCTATGCTATGCTATGCTATGATATTTAAATGATATACGCTGTAATGTATGTTGTAAAAGATGTGCTTGAATTGACTGTACATGTACCCTTTTTTTATTACTCCGTTCAATCAAATTCCGTATTGTTGACTATTAAAAAATTTGCATACTCCCACGTGACACAAAATGACTTCATTGAAATCCAGTAAAATGAAGATTAATTTTCGATGCCGTTTATATTTTCAAGACTGTCATGTTGTAAATTTTGAACTTACCGGGTGGCAGTAAATACAACATTTACAACATGACAAAGTTGTCATGCTGCAAATTTTGTGTATTTACTGCAACCCGGTATTAAATTAGTTCAAAATTTACAACATGACAGCTGATTTGGGCTGCATGGCGGTTGGTTCTAGTTGATTGGTCTTTAACATTCTAATATCATATTTATCATGATTAGAAATATTAATGCACATATCATATTATTATAACCGTAGGTGGATCACTGTGCGCTTAATACCGTAATTTTGCAGGGATGTCCGGTATCGTGCCATCTATATACAGTAGCGGACTGAAGGGTGCCCCTCCCCCCCCTCCCCACCCCCCAATATAAAAAGGTCATGTTAGGATAAATTATAATTGGGAATTAGTCACACTCGTAAGTCTAACGACCACCTGTGGGTAACCGATGTTATTCTAATATTTATGACTTACCCAGTTTTAACGACTCTTGCAACTTTTGTTTCAATGTTTACAAACAACCCAAGCTATTTTAAAGATACACTGTAACATGATTTCTGTATGCAATGATATATATATATATATATATATATATATATATATATTAGCTTAATTCACATTGTCCATTAGATCTTCACAAATTCTGAATTTTCATACATTGTATTTGTCAAAGCATTCTAAATTATACAAGATTACTCTCGAAAAAAATGATTTTTGAATATCCCCTCAATACATGCTGCAATAATGTACATTCACAGTGTATACTACCGGATAGAATTGCTATCATCTCATGATTGTCGTTGGCTCCGTGCAGAAGACTTCCTCTGTTCATATCACAGGCGCCTGACGTTAAATATGTTTTTTTAATGATAAAATCATCATCTGTACTATAATTTTATCATTAAAAAAATATTTTTAACGTTAGGCGCCTATGGTTCGTATCGATCTATCAGTATCAAAAAAATTATTTCTAGTGATACATGTAAGTGACTGAAAACACCCCCCCCCTCCCAAAAAAAAAAGAAGAGAGAGAACACTCGGAGAGGGCACTTGACATTTTTGAAAATTGGGGGGGGGGGGGGGGGAGGGGGGGCAGACTTATCCGAAGCAAGAACAACCCCCCCCCCCCCACCCCCCCCCCCCCCCGCAAAAAAACCCACCAAAAACACCCGTGGATCCAAAACTCTAATCCGTGGGGAGGGGGGCGGGCGTAATGCCTACCTGTTAACCTTTTGTTATAATGTCAATTTTATTCATTTTTATATCATTTTTAAACATTTTTTAAAAAGGATGTGGGGGCAAATCCTTCGAATTATGTAAAGTTAAGACAAGATGCCTACAGGCCTTGGCGGTCACCTGAGTATCATAGCTCTTAGACTAACATGTCAGAGGGTGTCGTTTTTGCATTTTTGAGATACATTTTGGAGTCTGAACCCTAATCCAACACTCCTCTGACTGGTACCCCTGTCATTTATAGAGAACTAGGTAGAAGCTTTTAATAGGCGTTAACGTTAACTCTAAACCCCTGTCCCATTGGGAGTGAAACTATTCACTTTTAAAAAGACTTTATGAACATAATAACAATGCATTGGTTTATCTTCAACAATAGTGAAAGAACAGAAGAAAATATTTAAAATTTTAATAATTTTTAATACCAGTATGTTGCCAATGCGTTTAGTTTTTCTCAAATATATATGGGAGTAGAGAAGAAGATTTTTTTTAAAGATTTAATACATTTTCACTATATGGCCATTTTGGCCCCGCCCTAGCTAGGGCCTGAACCCCTGACCCAGGGACTATGAATTTCACAATTTTGGTAGAGGGCTTTATGGACTTCATAAGTTAAAATTGTAAAATTGTTAAGGCAGACGCACAGACGCACGACGACGAACGAAGAGCGATAGCAATATAGGTCACAAAAAATATCTGTTTTGATAAAAATTGGCAGTTCCCCCCCCCCCCCCTCATGCAATGTGCCTGTATATTGTATACAATTGTATGAGAGTTATCTTTCATATACTAGTATATATATATTTATTGCATTGCGATATATGAAACATCGGGGTGACATTGTCGATTGAGCATGTAAACATAAATAATTTGAACATTCTTCTGGTGGCATGGACAAATACACATGTACACCTTATGGATATACATGTATCATGAATGCAGCTCTGTATATGTATGGCTATATTTTCGCACTCGCGGGTCCAACATCTATAGGCTCAATCCACAGGTGTTTGAGGACAGGACCCCTCCCCCCCCCCCCCCCCATTTTTACCCCCGGGTAGATGACTTTAAAGTCATGTGCAGTGGATTTACGTTTAATCGTTTATTTTCCGTTAATTTTTAGATATTTTAAATGGTTGAAATGGAACATGTTGTGAGCATGACTTAAAAGGAATTTCTATAAAAAAAAAAGGTCAACTACCCAGGGGGCGGGGTCATGATCCTGACCTCAAGCATCTGTTGACTCTGAATCGTACACATTGTATATAACTTATACACCCCCTCCCCTACGAATTGGAGATAACGGATCGTACGTATATTTTGGCCGTGGATTATTTATAATTGCAACAATATTTTCATGACCCCCCCCCCCCCCTCCCCCAAAAAGTTTTTGTACATATATAGCTCCTACATATGTAGGTCGTCCATTCAAATTTTTTCAGACCTTGGCGATAGATTGGCAGCTATTTGTTTCCCTGTTTATACATGTATATCAAAACCATGAACTCATGCAGTTTACCTTCCCAGATTTATTTTAAAAAATGCATCAAATTTGCTCAGTATTTACTTAAATCTATGGCCTTTGGGTGGATGGGAAGGACAGGGAGGGTCGGATGATACTAGTAATGAAACTCACAACTGAATTTTGTATATTTGTATTTAATCTAAATTCAAATATATAAGAATGTTTATGCAAAATTCGCATTATACAGCCAAATATGATTATGAAGAAGACTTCCTTTTATTCATTGATTTTCAATATATATTTTCCTATTATGAAAACTATCAGAGCTGGAGAAATATGAATTTATATTAAGTAATATAAATTGCACATTATATAAATGACTATTTAGATAATCAAATTCACGGGATCAAAGATTTTCGATCAATTGAATAAAGTGCTTTATTTTATTACAAACTATTATCAACGATATATTGTAAAAATATGAATAACTTATGAGCTCGAGTAGATTATCAACAGCAGCTATAAAAAATATATTATATGTGTATATATGTATGCTTTGTTCCTCCCAACAATCGTCTGCGAAATATAAATTGGTGAGTGTAATCTACAATTTTTGTCGCTAACATTCTGTATGATATAATTATTAAATTGGTACCGGAGAAATTAAATGGTTCAAATAATAGAGAAATCAATCGAGATTCGAAATGTTCTTCCCGAATTTCCTTCATTGTTTACATTAGATACCACTGCGATTTCACTATTTTCATAAGACGTCATCGGAACGATTTATATTGAAACAAAATAAGTTGGCATAGACTATAACAACATAGTCATATTAACAATTAAACCTTTGAGGGTACAAAATACCAGGAAAAAAATAAAAATTATATATGAAAAATCAATTAGGAAGCTTTGTACGCAGTATAGTATTAAAACCAGATAAAATGTTGATTAAATCCCGGATTTTTAAAAATCGTAATACCACAATTTACTGCAAACAAATTAGATATATGCTAGAATAATGTAATATGTATGGCAATTATGCACAAATAGTGATTATTTATCGGATTAAAACTTCAATATGCCGAACTTAAAGATATTAGATGGAATATTTCAACGTACGATTTATCTTTTATTGATCTTATTCTCCCTATAAATTATGAATGGACTCGTCCAAATCAGACGTCAGCAGTAAATAGCACACTGTGCACTGGTATGAATTTGTGGACAGAATTTCGATGAACTGTCGATATATTTATGACAGAGGATGAGGAAGGGTGACGTTCGTCTCGCCGTAGGGATTACGGTGGTCGGGGTAACTTGTTTGATTTTTTCTTTTGCATCTCTAGCAGAGAAGGATCAATCGGAGTCGCTATGGTCTCTAGGGGATGCTTTCTTGGAGGCTGGTCCATGGGAAGCCAAGGGTAAGAAATTCTCTCAGACACACTTTTTCAAATTATAAAATTGAAATGATTTGCCACAACTTCAGCACGTCATTTGTGATCAACAGCAGCAGCAAGTTTCCCTGACATAATTGTTTTGTGGGGGGGGGGGGGGGGGGGGGGATTAAATCATTATTTTAATATATATATATATATATATATATATATATATATATATATATATATATATATATATATATATATGATGAAGATAAAAAAAAAAACTGATCATAATAAATTTTTAAATGAATAAATAGAAAGGCGTGGATATGATCTAGAGTTTTTGAGAGGAATAATTTTTTTTAAATGTATCTATTCTATTATCTGCTTGCATTGAAAATAAATTGTGTTGTCTTTTCTTCACATTATGACTGAAGCAGTATATTTTTCCCACTGCATGTGTACAGGTCAGATAAAAAAATGATACTTAATTTTGAACACACGCAGTGCTAAGTATATTCTTAATAGAGAATCTAATCAGAAGTGAAGTTGAGCTTGCAGGGATAGCCTTCATATAGACTTGGCCCGTTCACTTTTCTTATGAGAATAAATGCTCAATATATTGAACTGCTCATGTGCTCAATTGTTATACCATTACTATTAATATTGCAGCAAGACAGCTAGGTCGTTTCACCATTCTTACATCCAACAGTCTGTGTAAGCACCGACTCTTACAAGACCTAACACTGTGTTAACGAAACAAACAATTCATCAGGAAATTCCTGTCTAAGTACATAACTCTATTTCAGACTTGTAGAGGAAGTTGTAAATAAATCAGGAATTGCAAACTTTAAATCAGTTGATTCTAAAATATCAATATTAACTAGATTTAATTGTAAGTTGTGCTTTTAGCATGTTTGATAATGTATTTTCACGATGCATACACTTTGATTGTACATACATAATTATTAATGACATGTATTTTAAAGGTGATAATTCATGTTTTTTTCTTTTAAAAACATTTTGCAGCCTATCAGGCTGCAAAATGTTTTTAAAAGAAAAAAAATTGCATCAGCTCAACTGATGTGATTATTAATCAAGGAGTTACATGAGCTACTGACAAGCATGCATATATCTCTTGTCTTTATTAAATAACTATTTATCCTAACCTGTTTACAAAAATCTCAATGGGTGGAAACATGGGGAAAAGGAAGATATGTATTCTGTAAAATGTTTTTATTTTATCTTTTTGGATAATTCTCTTGATTGACAAGTTTTCTGTCATACCATGCATGAAGTTGACAAGGTACAGGTTGAGATTTTGTTGTTGTCTGTTCCAATGTATCATACTATAACAAATTACATCATGTAGGAGTTCACTCTCAGTTCAGTCTGTTCTGATGAAAAATGGATTGGAAGAATATTTGCAGCAGTTTCCACAACTTTACTTGAAACGCAGCATAATCAGTTTATTCGATCATCACAAAATCATTAGACCCATTTTAACAGGAGCTTGGACTTTGGGTAGTTGTGTCAAACAGCAATGTGATGTACATGTAAGCCTGTCTATTTCGTTACTGGCCACTCAGCCATGGCTCTTTGAAATGAACAAGATTTGTCTGAGCGGCATTCTTAACTTGCTCTGATGATTGCATCCAACCGAAAGTCCAAGGTCTTGTTAAAATGGTTCTAAAAAAAACCCCAGTTTAATTAGATGCACTAAAATTTTCCAATAAAATTACAAGTAACTTTTTATACATAGGTAATTCAATAATTGTCAAGGAATTAATTGATATCACATACTTCCAATAAACTGTTACATTCAGTATTTATAGTCCCTTCATTCAGAATACATTAATGACCATGAACTATTTCTGACCGTTTTGACCGGAGCATGCCAACCTGCTCTATAAGGAAAACATATTATGCTCATTGACTTATAAGTACATGTACAATATACCGGTAGACATTATTTAATCAGATTTTTTAAGTTTAGAAGTTCAAAACTGTGAAATGAAATTATTTCCTTTTGAGAGTCAGTAATTCGAAGTATCAGCAGAGTTCGAAATGTTAAATGAGTTACTGGTGCATGACTGACATATATTGTGTTCTAAATAATGTTAGTTACATGTAGTAATGGCTGACTTTTTCAGTGAATGATATACTATGTAAAGTTATTACCAGTATTTATCCTGTTTAAACGCGGTTGTGATTGAGATTTTGTAATCATGTAATGAAAATTTTTTGTTAATGCATTGATTCTATATCCCAGTAAAGTATCAATGACATTTTTACTTCAGAAAGAAAAACCCCATTTAGAATTCAGTTTTGAGTGCATAAGATATGTTTAGCATGTTTAAATCTCCTTCAAAGTTAACTTTTGTTTTCATGAGCAACACTATATGATCACAAAATATTTTTGACACAAGAAGTTATGCAATATCCAGGAAGCAGAAGGGATGGACTTTGAAGGATGTTATAAAAGGGGCAATTTAATAACTTTTAACTGTTTTTCAATCATGTCTCAATCATATTATCTGAGGTTGTTTTGGGTAAGAGCTTCCTGTGAACTTGTAAGGTGTCCCTGTGTCTGCTATTGATTTCTCAACAAACTGCGGTTATAAATCTGATGTTTACGTCTTAAGATGATAATGCCTAACGATGTAAAATTAATTATTGTAGCACGTTGCATTCTCCTTTTTATTTCGCATCTGAGAGTTTGAAAACTGAGCAGTGAGTTAATGCAAACAAATTTGATCTTTTCACTTCACAATTTCTTTGATTCTTAAAGTACAGTTAGTTTGCTCTTTATATAATTCTCTCATTAAGAAGGCTGTATGCTTTAAATAAGGATTAAGGGATTAAGAGGGATTTGGTCACCTTCAAATTTTTCTGATTTAAATTATATTGAATTCAATTTCCTAAAGGTCACTAGATTTTGATCAGAGTAACAGGATGTTATGCAATACTATCCAAGTAATTTAATTTTCAAGCTTCGATGTAAAATGTCATGTTTGATCATACTATTTCAAGAGTATTCAACAGATTTCACTTCACTCATGTCTATAGATACCTATCGTTTTCCATTTAATGATGTTATATTGATAACATGCACATGGAAACCCTTCTGTCACTGACAGTTGTCACCAGAGATTTACATACTACGAGGATTACAGAAATATTGTATATAGCTGAAAGGTCACTGGTGAAATAGAAATGTAAATTAAGATATTATCAAATTATATATCTACAGATAGACTTTCTGGTTTTAGATAGTGTAGCATACAAGATGGGATAAGATTGTACAAGTATTAAATTACATACATTGTACTTAATAGTTATAATGTATCAAGTAACATATTACATCAGTTACCAAAATGTGCAGAAACAGTTTCTAAGTGTTTAACAAAAAGATCACCTTGAATGTTGATCAAATCACCTTGAACCACACCATATATGGTATGTATTTGTATCTTTCTCTCTTTGAAATGAATTATATTTAAAATGATACAGGATATGCATGTACTGTTTTAATTAAATAATGTGTACAAATACCGAGTAAAGCCTGGCAGTACTTATGCATAATAAGATCAGAGAAGTAATTTTAGGTTGCATGGATAAATCTACAGACTTGGTGTTCCATGAGATAAAATGATCAAGAGTAGTCAAAGTTTTGTGAATATAATTGTTATTCCTGTCATAGTTTAAATGATTGCTTGGTTGATGGACCATGTAAAAAAAAGAAATTGATGTGTAGCAGGTGCATACAGGTAGAAATAATGAATTGGACAATAACACACCTACAATTACCTGATATGTAAGCTTAACATATAGATTTACTGAGAAATATGATACATTTTGTACGATTGTATGTGGGTGCTGTCAGAAAAAGTCATCATATGTTGAAAAATTAATTGTTCTAGTCAGACACCCATTTAAGAGAGAGAGAGAAAGAGAGAGAGAGAGGAGAGAGAGAGAGGAGAGAGAGAGAGATTATTGGCTAGTTTATAAGTTTTTGGAGATGAACTTAATTCAGATAATTAGTATAAATTGAGGGGAGGCTGTTCCAGGAAATAGATTACATGTAGCCTACAGAAGCTTCATAATGACAAAATGACAATTAGAAAGACAGACACAGAAAAAAAGGATGTTTTTAAAAGTTATTCAACCATTCCATATTACAGGTATCTCAAGATGTGGAAGATTATACATGTAATCAATTTCTGTTTATTTTCAGTTGGTGGACGGAAATTGAATTCCCTTGTCAACTGTACTCCACGAGCCATCAAACAATTTCCGCGAGACCTCTTCACGCAGAAACAGAGGGCAGGGGGCGCTGTTCTCTTCCACATCCTGGTCTCTGTGTACATGTTCGCAGCATTTGCCTACATTTGTGAAGACTACTTTGTTCCATCTCTGGAAATCATAAGTGATGGTAAAAGAAAAATAAATGCACTGATAAATATATTTTTAGGATTGAATTTCTGTTATATATTTATTAGCAGTGTTTGACCTCAAAACACTGGTCTTAAAGCAGAGACTAATAAAAATGAACTTTAATATGATTTAAAAAAAATAAAATTCCCCTTTAAGGAACCCTTCCTCCTTTACTCCCCCTCGCCTCAACTCTCTGGAGGGAACACATTGTCTTGCTGAGCAGACATGTTAATTGTCTAATGACACATATTCATCAATTTTAACTAGCAGTGTAATCAATAAGAATTTAACAGTAACATCAATTAATTCCTCGACTTAAAATAAGTATGTTATGAAAAACATCACTTAGTCTAGGATATTCACCGATCTTCTTTCATTATTATTGAGCAATATTATCAGTCAGACATTCAGTGCCAAGTGCCCAAATTACCCCTATAATCAAACTCGTAGTCCTAGAGCAATTTTTTCAAAAGGTAGAGAATGTCTTATCCTGAAGACTTACACCAACAAAATTTTCCAGAGGGCCCAAAGGAAAATTTTGTTTCAGGTGGGGGGGTGGGGGTCCAAGGTTATTTTTAGTAATTTCATGCCATTCAATGTGAATTTAAAAGTTTCAATTTTTCAGGGGAGATCGGGACCCCTTGACACCCCACCCCCTTCTAGAATATGCTTAACACTTGGCAATGTACTCGATATAGTGGAAGCAGCTTTCCACCACAAATGTTTAAAAGAAAACGCAGCCAAAGTTTACTATTACCTTTCCATATTGCTTTTTTTTAATTGACATGTGCTCTCCATTGGAATGATACAATATACAGGTAGCAGCTGAGCACTAGGTGTGGCTTTTTCTTGCCGTAATCCATGGAGTATTCTGTTTTTTGTGTATATATATATATATATGTATTGGCTGCAGTTAGATGCTCGTTAATCACAAGAATAATTAATCTTCATGATCTATTCATCAAACCTGGGATATGTTCAAGCAGATGTATCCCTTAATATGGCGTAACATTTACAGTACAAGTAATCAATTTAAATTATTAAATTATTTATTCCCATGTACATATTCAATACACAAAATATTTAATGAACATAGGATTAAGATCTTTACTTCAGAATCCCCTTGTCTGAGTAATGTAGCTGTTTAAATTATTGATTTTTAATTTACATTGGATTATTTTATATGTGTATGATATATTTGATACACTAATTTTTTCAAGATGAATTTAAAAAAAGAAGTTAATATATTTATTTGATTTTCTTCCTTACTCCTAAAAAACATCAGTTTAATGAAATGTAGATAGATTACCAGTATTAATTTATTTAGAACATTGATTTAGGGATTTTGAATATTAAAAATGTGTTTTTGTGCAATCTTTTTATTAGTAAGGTTCTTATTTTTAGCATTATAAGTAAACAGAAATCTGAGGAATATCTGTTGGTGATCTTGATATTTTCATGTATTTGTAATAAGATTGCAAATTAAGCCAAGCTAAATAACCATGCAGTTAAAAATCATCTGAATTGTATACTGTCATGTGTTGTCTTCTGTTTTGCAGCATTTCACATCCAGCCAGATGTTGCGGGAGCCACATTAATGGCAGCCGGAAGTTCTGCTCCCGAGTTAGCCACAGCTGTTATTGCAGTGTTTATTGCAGAGGTATTCACGCATCCTCTCTTTGTGATTTTTTAAGCTGATTTAAATAAACACAACATGTGAAAAAGGTTCCATAAAAGAACATTAATTTCTTACATGAACATGAAAACTTAGATGATTTGCTGAAATTAATTTTGTTTATTATTTCTATTACATACTATGCATTTAACATGTAATGTAGAAAGGATATAATCAGTTTAAGAAGTTACCTTCCTTTCTATAGGTTTAAGTATAATATACATTATCCCCCATATTCACCATCTTATTCCTACACCCTATTTCCCAAATTAAAACACATAGAGGAGTAGAAAAATATAAAATTAATCAGAACTGTATATTTATATTGATTTAATAATTTATTAAAGCTATTGACCTCCTCCCCCTTGTTAAATAATTATGATAGTTACAAACACATGTCTTAATAATTAATGCCCTCCTGAATGGTGGGAAGATAAATTATCACGATCATTATGTACACGCAGATAGAGAGATCGTCGATAATGGCTACCTTTATATATTGCTACCTTTATAGATTGTCTATAATAGCTTCTTTTATATACAGGCAGATAGAGAGATCGTGTATAATAGCTACCTGTATATCTATATGAAAGGCTCAAGTTACAAAGGGTGTACAACAAAAGCAGTTGTTTGAGAGTGTCATGTGGATAAAAGATCTATAATTATAATAAAAAGTATCAAGTTAATGCATTTTTCAAAGAGGCTTACTTTCTTTTAAAAATATTGCATAATACTACTTGCACCAACCAGTGTAATGTATGTCCGACTCAGGTTTGGAGTATAAACAATGTATGTTTTTACTTGGACTGTATTTGTTTGTTGTCTGTGTTATATTTAGTAGACATTGGGGCAACTTTACTTACTAGCCTGATAGACAGGGTGTAACATGTATATGTAATAGTGATCTAAGGGTAATACATGTACAATATAACCCAGGCTACAGCAGAATACCAGGGACAAGCCATTTGTGATTAGCTTTAAATAGAAATATTACAGTCCATTAATTTCTTACTGTTTTCAGGATTATTTTCACCCCTTCTTCATTTGCAAATAGTTTAACCTGCTTTGAATTTTCGCTGACATAGTTGTGTTTAAAGAGAAATAATATGAAACATTGGAATTTGCCCAGTCTTAAATTTGCCTGCTGACAACGAGGGTGAAAGGGGCGGAAAGGGGGAGGGACTTGGAGGAATATATCTGACTATGTACATGTAACTAAAAAATAAATTTTTAATATTTACCAAAGGTAATGATATAGAATAACCCAGACAGTAAAAATTTGCATCTTTTTATTTTAAACTGCTGATGAAATCTAGTGCAATGAATTTTGGTGTATGATTTTAATTCTCTGTAAAATTTCTGTTTCAGGATGACATTGGGCTAGGAGCAGTGGTTGGCTCAGCTGTATATAATGTGATGTTTGTCATCAGTGTGTGTGCTCTTGGTGCTGGTATGGTAAGTCTCTATGTGTGATCTTTGTCACTAGTTTCTGTGCTCTGTGTGTTATGTGTCATCAGTTTTTGTGTTCTTTAAAAGACTCAAAATGTATTAATTTGTTTTCACTTTGTGTCTATATGCACTCCTTCATGGCATAGTAAGTTGTTTTGCAAATAATAATTAATAGCACTACTAAGTCATAAAAGTACTGACATTCCCATTTTTAACTGATAAACTTAGACATTTACTGACAATGTACTGACATTACTGATAAACTTAGAAAAGTACTGACATTTTTACTGACGGTACTGATAAACTTAGAAAAGTACTGACAAACTTAGACAGTACTGATAAACTTAGAGAAGTACTGACAAGTACTGATAAGTACTGACCCCATTGTTCTTACTCTTACTGAATGAAATTTTACCTGATCTTTTATCTTTTATGTCATTTTCACCATTAATTAATTAAGCTACCTGTGTACAGTGTAAAGTTTATATAGACTGATATTAATTTTGAAGTATTAACTGGGTCTGTTATATTTAATTTGTTTAATGTTAACAAAAAATGATGATAAGAAAAATTGTCATAATTTAAAAATAGTGTAATATGGGGCTTTATTTGTTACACATAGAATTGTGTTGAACAGATATGAAGGGGGTGGAATTGGAGTTGGATATTTGCGAATGATTCGGAATGCCACGTTTTTTATGTTCAATATTTAGACGTAAAACATCTTAATGTTTTAATTCAATATGTTTTGCCATATGCAGCAAATCACATGTAAAAAAATCATTTCTATATAAAATTTGATGCGGGATACAATGTAAGGCTAATCGGTAGTAAGACCTATCGCATTAAAAAAAAATCAACTATTACAAGCTGCATGGTGACATGGTAAAGTCGTGTTAACTTTATACCAACATTGGTACAGTTTGTTGGACAAGAGAGAGAGAGAGAGAGAGAGAGAGAGAGAGAGAGAGAGAGAGAGAGAGAGAGAGAGGGAGGGTTTGCATTGATTTTGAATTAAATGTACTAATAGTTTACCCGAGAATTAATTTCCTAATAAGTTACATGCAATCCTAATTTCATAACCAATTCTTTATCATTCCGCAGCCCTGGTAAGAACATACACACCATACATGTAAATGTAGTACTAGTGTTTTCTATACATGTAGGAGTTTATATAGATACAGAGAGAGAAAGAAAGAGAGAGAGAGAGAGAGAGAGAGAGAGAGAGAGAGAGAGAGGAGAGAGAGAGAGTTTGCATTGATTTTGAATTAAAAGTTATTAATAGTTTACCCGGAAATTGATTTGAAATTCTCAAAAAGTTAACATGCAATCCTAATTAATTTTCATAACTTATAATTATTTAGATTAACTTGGAGCGGTCAAATTAATCTTTAATCCATCAATGTTTTATTTTACACCAGATCAATTGATCAAAAAACTTGAAAACACATGTTTAACAACTGGTTGATTGAAGTTACTGTTTTCAAAGGAGAGGATGTTGACATTTTTTTTCACTGGTCAGTGGTTATATAATAGCTACTGTACACAACCCTTCTTGACAATTTGCAGTGCACGGTAGTAAGGTAGGGAATAAGAGATGATAGACACACGTGTACATGTATATATACACACACTTCCTAAGATCTGACTGGTCAGTAAGTGATTATATAATAGCTACTGTACACGGCCCTTCTTGACAATTTGCAGTGCACGGTAGCGAGATTGGGAACAATGAGGTGACAGACACACGTGTACCTGTATATACACACTCGTCCTAAGATCTGAATGCTCGGTATTGCTAAACAATAATGCAATATGTTGTTTTAACACCCCTTAATACTTTTCCCCCAGTCTATCAAGTAAAGAAAACAGAAATTGAAAATTTTGATTTATCAGTTCTAAGAATTTCAAACATGAAAAGGAAGAGTTTTAAATTCGGAACATCATTTGACACAGTGATATGAATTCAAACTTAATTGCTCTCTTATATTTTTCATTTTTTAAATCAAATTTAAATAAATGTATGATATTTTTTCTAATCTTAAACCTGAAACATTGTTTCAAAATCATGCATGTGTGTATTTATGTTACCCGTTACCGGAATTTGTATACATGCATTAAATATCATTTATGAACTGTATCATTGCTTTATATGTATGAGGACAATTCTCTACAATAATGCATGTGAATTACTAAACTGGAAAATGCACACTGATAAAAGTTAAAAGTGTCAAAGGACCGGACTAATGCCCCTTCCGAAAAAATCAACTCTCTCTCTCTCTCTCTCTCTCTCTCTCTCTCTCTCTCTCTCTCTCTCTCTCTCTCATTATTTATCAGGAAAAAAACAATGGTTGACAGCAAATATCATCAATTGCGATTTACATGATTTAGATATTAACTAATCTACTTCCTGCTAAATAGAATCAACATACATTTCATTAAGACTATGTTATTCTATGCATCATTACACGAGGCAAAACAGTCAAAATATAGGTGCATGATCATTTCAATCAGTGTGATTATCTGCACATGCTAATCATGTTGTGTTATTATGCGCTTTAACTCAGGCAGGTTACATGGCACAGAACATTGTAGATTTCCCGCACTCGTCCTCCACTTATTTTTGATTTTACAAATCACAAAACACGGTCATTTGTTTAAATACATGTAATAAGATACAAGCGATTTATTGGTATAGATGTCTAACTTGATTTGTGTCAATTTTGATTCAGAATTAGTCACGTTTTTAATAATATTGCCCTTTATGAAATACAAAGAAAAACATGCACCGTCTAAACAAATTGAATATAATACTTTTCTTGCTTTCCATTTCGTTATGTATTACAAACTGATAATTTAAAATATATATGACAGGGGATCGCAGGGTGTACAGAAAATGCGTAAAGGGGCTGACAGCGGGTGCACAGGGGATGAAGGGAAAGCACAGTGGATGACAGGGAAAGACGGGTTTTTCATACGGACAGGGGTTTTCAGAACCAGTAGTGTCAGGAGAAAGTAATTTAAGGCATTTTTTCGTCTCGTTGTTGCACACGTACGCGTGCATGTTTAGATAAAATCTAGTCTACTCAAGCTTCAATGTAGATGGATAGGGTTCATTTCTAGATTTACATTATTTCACAAAGACAAAATAACTGAGATTTACTGATAAACACGTCCAGCCTCTATCCCAAGCGCTTCAAGCTTACTTCGATCATAAGTATACGGAAACACAGCACATTAATTTACTATGTAAAATGCGCGGACCCCAAAATCATTTCAAAAGAGTAGAAAATTTGTTTATATTTTCCTGGGGGGGGGGGGGGGGTGTGTCAGAGCCATATTTATGCAAATTTAAGAAATTAGATTTTTCCATGGAGTGTGCAAGGGTGGGGGAGGGGGGTGTCCAGATCCACCCGATTCCCTCTAAATCCGCGCACATGGGTAATTCGGGTAGATTGAATGCTAATAACTAGGTGTTGTTATGGGTGATCTAGTTTATTGATGTTTAGCTCAAGAGAGTCAATTTTTTTGGCTAACTTTTCGTTTCTATATAATTATCAAAACAATGCTCACAACGTAAATATTATAAAATCCGCCAATTTCTTTTTTCAAAAAACAAGGCTCAATTTCTCCTTCACTTATGAAAATTACATATGAAATTGACATTTTCATACAAGGAAAATGTTATTAATAGTTTAATAATCGTTTAATTCTTTATCATAATTAAAAATACATTATTTAATACAATTTCACACCTTTTAAGCTCTAGCGGGAGTAAGAACAATGGTGTCAGTACTTATCAGTACTTGTCAGTACTTCTCTAAGTTTTTCAGTACCGTCAGTAAAAAGTGTCAGTACTTCTCTAAGTTTATGAGTACAGTCTAAGTTTGTCAGTACTTTTCTAAGTTTTTCAGTACCGTCAGTAAAAACGTCAATACTTTTCTAAGTTTATCAGTAATGTCAGTACATTGTCAGTAAATGTCTAAGTTTATATATCAGTAAAAAATGGAAATGTCAGTACTTTTATGACTTAGTAGTGTAGGGAGAAAGATGAATTTTCTTAAAGTTCTCTAAATCTATCAATCTCATTGTCATACAGTAAGGATATTGAATCTGTACACGGCGTACAGTGATGGTATATCCTATTTAGGTGTTTAATAACTCCCTCTACGTTTTTCGATACTTTAAATTGTTGAGTATTTCTGTAGATGCTTTGGAGATACGCATGTTAATTCTGATGGTATTTGGACTGAACCACTTTATTTTTCAATCTGTGTCTTAATTATCCAAAGTAACTGGGTCACTTTACATTTAATTTCTACCCATCAGCATAATTTATTACAAAATTGTTATTTAAAAACTATTTGGTCACCTAGGATTAAAAACTTTGTACTAATAAAGATATTTTTGTTTGTAGATATATATTTCTTAATGTTTTTAAGCTGCAAGCTGATGTGTCAGGCTGGCTAAGTTCTACTTTTATTAAAGTAAACAATTGTTGCTTATAGATATCACTAACTTGGCTTATTTCACACAACTTTACACATTAGTAGTACATTGCACAGGTACAATTCTAACAATGAAGTGGATGTGGAAAAACCTTGCATGGAAAACTATTGATTTGATTTCTCTTGTAGAATAAGTCATTTCCTAGAAACTCGACAAATGCTACATAAATAGTGATGAAGTAACAGGAAATTAAATTTCCGAGAAGAGCAGAATTAAAACTTAAACAGATATAAACTGATCTATTGTGGGTTTTGGGGTCCTACTTACCCATTTACCCTTAAAATCTAACTTTAAAAAAAATCAATCAATCCTGTTTCCTTCCTTTTGATCAATCTCTTTCTTTCTCTTCTTTCGCTCTCTGAGACAATTTACATTCATAATTATATATTTGCATGATGATAGCATTTTAAAATTAAAGAGATAATCAATGGCTGAACTTCTTATTTTGCAAATCATTATATGTATAGCATACAAATGTCTCTAGATTTCCTTTCTTCATTTAAAGTTAGCTGAATAATAGTTTTATCTCCAAAGTAATTTGGCCAGATTATTTTGTTTTAATAAAAAATCAGATGATTTTCGTGTTTTCCTCAGAACTAATATGGCTAGAAGTAATGTTACACTAATTTAATCAAAATTCAGCTGATTCATGTATCATTCTTGCAATTAAATTAATGGAAATGTTGATATACAATACAATGGCCTTCTCCAATCTGGTTTTGACAGGTGGTCAATCTTCACTGGTGGCCGTTGTTCCGAGACTGTGCGTTCTATGCACTGAGTGTGGGAGCTTTGGCCATAGTCATCCTGGACGAAAATGTGTACTGGTAAGATATCAAAAAATCATGGACTGAGAGTATTGACAGACATTGATGTTGGTATTATCATAGATTATGCTATGCCTTACTGACACAAACTCTAAATTCTTTACTTCTGTGAATATTACTCATAAAAAAGCTTTTTGATATAAAAGTGACAAAATTTTATTGTGATTTCTATTTGAATACCAAATAATATCAGGGAATAATACACATGTACCAAGAAGCACCCCTTGCAGATTTTAATATAATCTTGCATTCATTTTCCTGACAGTTGTGAACTATATAAAATTAAAATAAAAGTTTGGCGTGCGGAATGAAGTTAGAATTTGGAATTCATAATATTCCATGGAAAAGTTTTGGTGTCAGTAACAGCAGAATTGTACTTTTCTCAAAGAATTATCATTAACATGAATATACCTAAGAGAGGTTAAGAAGTTTTGGCCACTTTTTCTACATCAACAGATTTCTTAGAGGTGTTTATTGTTCATATCAGACAACTGGTTCTTGTTTTATATTGATTTGAGTACATATGTCATAATCTGTTTAATTATTGACTTGATCTGTCTAGCTGCAAATCTATTTCTCTCATATAACAAACAAAAAAAATATGAAAAAAATTAAGGTCTCAATTAGTTGTCTTGACTACATATATTCCTGATAGAAGAAACATACTTTTTCCTCCACAGATATAAAGCTACAAGCAACACCGTGTATTAATTAAAAGAATATCAATTCTAACAAAAACAGATGATTGGGGAGAAACTGTATCTTTCAAAAGGAAATGATTTCTTCTAAGGAACAGTTCATTATCTTTAATGTCGAGTTTACCTTAGTATTTTTGTTTGTTTGTTTGTAAAAGTATTAATTTTATTTATTGCTAGTTTGCTAGAAAAAAACCCCTTATTATTAGATATTTGGATAGACTGAAAATGGTCTACACTATTGGTCTAAATCGGCCGAGTAGGTAAATATGTGACAAATCTGTTCAATTTAAGTGATTTAATCCCCAGCTGTCTCTGCACAGAGGTTTTTTTATTGCTGCTGTAAATATTGTAATTCCCAAGAAGTTTTGGTTGCATGTTTGATTGACCACATCAACATTTAATGCTAAGAGGTTTATAGACAGCAGATAGGAGATTGAAGCTAACAATTGGGAGTAGATGTACTAAATCACACACTGCAGTAACAGCTGCTTCAGGGCTCCAGTGTGTGTGTTGTTTGTGCGCTTGGGTTTAAAAAACATTATTTTCCAACTTTCTTAAACCAGCTGCTATGTTCATTAAATTGTGAGTCCATGAAACATTATGTCAGCTGATCAGTACTATAGGAACAGATTCTAAAATGGATGGTTAATTATGTCCAAATGCCTATTACACCATGGAATCTTTTATTTTGAATGGTAGATAATTCATGGACATGAAATGATTTAAATCACAGTGTCACATTCGATAAGAAGAAGTCTTGAATTTTTTACTTGATGTCACAAACTGAAAAATGTCATATAGGACATGCCTAATGATTTGCATGAATATTTTAAAGTTGTTACATAAAATGCAAGACAATTTACATGAAACATTTAACATCTTACACAAGTTACAATATGGCTAGTATGACATGTTCATGGTTTCCACCAACTGGTAAATCCATGTTTCACATGGAGGGACTTTATTTGAAATTGCTAATTAAAATGAATTGTTATGAAAATGCTATATTGTTTACATGAAATGTGAACCATATCACAAGACATGGCAAAGCTAGTAAAAACACACATTCAGTACTTTCAGTACTTTGATTTCTTTTTACAAGGTATGAAGCTCTAGGCCTGCTCTTGCTCTATCTGGGTTACATAGTTCTGATGTACTTTAATTCCAACCTAGAGGAATGGATCGTACCAAAGTTCAAACACTGCTGTAAACCACATCATAGGCTGAACAAACACAACCCCGACACAGTGGTTCTGTATGAGAAGCTGAGGACCTCGGGGGACCTCAACGGAAAAGCGTCAAAGATGGAAAATGGAGGGGGTCAGTATAGCAGGTCACTTATAGGGAGAAAGTGGTTTTCTTTATAAAAAATATTTGTAGTATTATAATTACAAAATTTGAACAATAAAGTAACATAAAAGCTACCTTTTGTTTTGCAAAATGGGAAATAAAGAGTTGGTGGTGAAAGGAGGTTAGATGTTTAGATAAGATTTAAGAATATTTTTGAAATTGTATCCAATGTATTTCTAAAAGGAAAATTGGTTAGGAATGTTTTTTAATAAGGGAAATAACTCTAATTTTTATATCATTAATGGAAAGTAAGAGAGATTACATTTAAATTACATTCATAATTGTAGATAAATTTGATGGGGTACAGATTTCATCCCCGGACTCTGATTACAACTCAGAAGATGATTCAACTGAAAATGAGCCAATGTACAAGGAGATAGGTCAGTTTTAGTTATAGAACAAAGGATTTTGTCACTGTGTGCATTGTGGACTACCCTTATCTTTACATAGATGATATAGTTGCTTTTGCAGATATTTGTCTTTTATTTTACATTTAATACTTTTCAGATTAAAAAGAGAAATAATTTAAAGAAATTTTCTTAAATTAACCAGTGAATGTGTGTCAACTTCTCATAATATGTATTAAGAATGTCAGCACTGATAAGCATACAAATTTAACTGAAAACAAAATTTTCAAATGTTTATATTACATGTGTAACATTTGATTCATTTGAGAATTTTCACATGAATACTTTCTATGTGGACATTTGTCTGATTCTCTTTAGGCCCGCCCTCAACAGAGGAGCCCCATTCTGTGTTTGAGATGCCGTCCAGTGCTGTAGGGCGCTGTGTATTCGTGGTGTCCGTTCCCATCAAGGTCCTTCTGTATCTGACGGTGCCCGACTGTCGCCGCCCGCGGTGGAGAAAGTGGGTCATTGTTACCTTCATCCTGTCCCTGGTCTGGCTCTCTCTCTTCTCCTACCTCATGGTGTGGATGATCACCATTATAGGTAAGGACCTCTCTCTCTCTCTCTCTCTCTCTCTCTCTCTCTCTCTCTCTCTCTCTCTCTCTCTCTCTCTCTCAGAAATTCCAGCAACCCTGTACATTGTTGATTTATATATATATATGTACACTTTGTTTTAGCTGCAGGTCTGCACCTCCCGGTCTGAAAAAAATTGTTTCGGAAATAGAGTTAATCAGTCCAAAACTAGCACAATTTTTTGTGCGCCATAAATTGCAGTTTTTGACTATGGGAGGCACTGTAGCTCCCAGGTCGTCCATCATTTTTTTTTCAGACTGGTAGCTACAGACCTGCAGCTAACTTTGTTTGTGACCTGGCTCTGGCGTGATGATTGTTTCTCATCCCTAGAATTTCAAGAAATATCAGAATTAACATACTCTCTAGCATGCTGATTTATTTTTATTGCCCCTGAATCTTCAAATTAACATCAGATGATAATCTTAAATTTTAAAAGATGGATTGTGTTCTAAATTTTAGGCTACACGTTACATATACCCGACACAATCATGGCCCTGACCTTTGTTGCCTTTGGGGTCAGTCTACCAGACGTGATATCCAGTCTCATAGTCGTCAGAGAAGGTAATGATCATAGTCGTCAGAGAAGGTAATGATCATAGTCGTCAGAGAAGGTAATGATCATAGTTGTCAGAGAAGGTAATGATCATAGTCGTCAGAGAAGGTAATGACCATAGTCGTCAGAGAAGGTATTCGGTATATTAGGTCAGATATCTACAAAATATATTACAGTATGCACAACTAAGTAACTAGAAATGTCTTTTTTCAATTGAAAGTACTTGCATCATTGAATTTTGTTCATATTAATTTTCCTTGATTGTACTATTATTTGTGTTTATTTAATCTTCAGTTTGAAGTCAAGGATAAGGCTCTGAGTTTTCAAGGAAAATAAATTAGATATGAAAATTTAAAGAACAGTAATACATTGTAATATGAACATACATAAGTTAAGAAGTAAATGATCTTGCATCTCTATTCATATTGAATATACATGTTTGCCTGACAGTTCAGTGCCTATGAAAATGATCTAGCTTGTATGTGTTGGGCCTGTTGTCAAGAAGTGTTTTTGATTAACAACAGGTCTCGGTGATATGGCGGTGTCCAATGCAGTGGGAAGCAACGTGTTTGACATCCTGATCTGTCTTGGCCTCCCCTGGCTCCTGAAGTGTGGCCTCGGGGGCTTCAAAGTACCTGTACAGGTGTACAGTGAAGGTGAGTGTTAATGGTATGAGCAATAAGTGTGGACTGGGGAGGTGAGGGGGGGGGGGGGGGGGGGAGGGGTCAAAGTACCTGTACAGGTATACAGTGAAGGTAAGAGTTAATGGTGTCTGCAAGAGTAGTTTGTAATCAGTAACTCAGATTTCCTGTTTCATAGGAAAATATTCATGTCTATCATTCAGTTGGATTTTTATGATGTTGAAAAAATGCTTGGAGATTTCATTGTTTTATGTAAAGCTTTATTCAGAGTAAAAGTAGGTCAGCTTTGTCTACACATGCTAGAAGTGCATGTATTGATATTTTTCAATTCAACTTTTAATGATACATTAGAAATATACCGTATTTCACACAATTATCTCTCTTTAATGTTCTAAATGTAAGGCCCAAAGCCATTTGATATTACATACTTTTCTTTTCAAAGGAAGATTCTCCCATATTACTCAGAAATTCATGTACATGTTTATGGACATACTGAAGAACACTCTACTTAAAAAAAAAAAAATGTTCCAAACTTCTAACGAAAATGCTTTCATTTAGCCAACCTCATTACATTGATCAGTGTTTTAACTTTATATTTCCGTTTTTTCAGGTCTTTTATATTCCACTCTAACCTTACTGTTGACGGTCGTCTTTCTTCTGGCCTCCACCCATATCAATGGATGGAGACTGACCAAGCGGTACGGCATCGCCCTGATGATCGTTTACGTCATTTTTAACGTCCTCGCGTCCCTATATGAGCTCAATGTGTTTGGTTACGTGCATCCCAAAGAATGTCCCAGAAGCGATTAATGCAAAAAAATGTTATTTTAATGTGTAGTTTTCTTTCTCTCTTAAAACAGAAAATCAAGTCAAATTACTGTGATCTGAATTGTTTACACATATTTTATTTTGTTTTTAAATGAGAGTTACTGTAGCTTTATATATCTGAGTTTACATATGAAAACATGCCAATGATTAGTTTGGGAATGGTTTAAGAAAGGTGATTTAAGATTTATGTGGTTTTATTTGGGTTTTTTTTTTACATACCAAAAGTTATATTTTAAGGGTCATCTCATGTATACAATTTATATTTTGATGTGTTTTACAGAAATGAAATCTCAACTATTTTTTGTCCATATGATATATTATGATATATTATCATATTACTTTGTTTGAGTTATATAAATTAACAAAATTTATCAAATTAATCAAATGTATTGCTGAAAATTATTTTTAGAAAAAGCAAAAATTTGTACATTTTTTTTCAGTAAAGTTATTCCAGTTTATGATGAAAAAGGGGACCAACAGTGGGTTTTCAATGATTTGCCCTAAAACTATAAACTCATTATAGCAAAACTTTGAAATCATTAGAGTTTTTGAAATAATGTAAAAATGAAATTTTTTGCTGTGTGATAGTGTGCGTCCATAATAGATATTGGGGTTGCTGTTTAAAATCTATGAATCCATGACTCATATAAAAGTCCATAATATATTTTTCTGACTTAAATCTATTTTAAAATTTTTTGTCTTAAGACCAATCCAATGTATTATAAAGTAGTTTTAGACTTACAGCAAAATTCTTATACCGTAGTTCATAATTCATCAAATGAATATTTGCTATATTTAATGCTTGAAATTTGTAATATGTAACTTTACTTAAGGACAATTTTTACTGAAATTTCAATTTTTAATGTGATTTATCAAGAAAATCTTCAGCGTATAAGTTTTGCCTTAAGTCTACAACTGCATGCTTTATAATCCATCCAGGGGCCTGGTGTAATGTCATCAAAGTTTATTTTTGAGAATAAAGATTTGAGAATCTCTTCTTCATATGTCCCTGTGATTGAAGGTCATGGACATTTCTATGTTATGCAAGTCTGTTCCTCAGCAGTAATGTCAAGGTCAGAGGTTAATCTTAGTGGAAGGTCAAGGTCACTAATGATAGAAGTCAAATCTGTGTTCCATGGGACTTGATCACTTTGGAGAAATATAGTTTCACCAACACATCTTGTTTTTGTTTTTCAATTTTGTGAAAATTCCAATTGTTGTTTGTTTTTGGTTTTTTTTTTTATCATATCTTGATTTATGTAATTTTGCATTGAATCATTAATATCTGTGGTATAAAAATGATTTTATATATATATAGATATATTTTTGATTATGATATAATTACCGTTATGTACGACACAATTAAATGATGCGTGAATACTGTGATCACTTGAATGATGTTTTAAACAAAGATATTTTTACATTCATAATGTATGTCATTTAAAATATTTGTGTTCATTATTGCCTGTACATGTATTGTTATATTTTACATTTTTTTTCTGGAAAAAAAAAATCATTCTTATGTGTTAAATTATATAGGAAACTAAGTTGCAAAATTGTATAGGTTGGATAAATGTTTGATATTTTTTCCTTCCAAAGGAAAAATGTTAATGGTGGGATCAGAAATATCTTCCTCTTTTCCTAATTATAGACATTTATATGTATATGTGATACACATCTGACGAATTAAAATCTTTAATATTTGAAATCTTTTTATTATCCCCTCAGCAAACAAAGTTTGGGGGGGGGGGTATAGTAAGGAATCATGTTGTTTGTCTGTCTTTTTGTCCGACTGCCTATGCAATCGTGTCCAGCCCAAGTCTTTCTTATGAAGAAACATTGTAAGTTCTTACCTCGCACAAAGATTGCTTATGACCTGCGGGTGTCTAATGATTTTTACCTAAGGTCATTTGGGCAAGTTTAAGGTCACCGGAAGGAAAAGTGCATATTTCGTGTCCGGTTTATGTCTTTTTACATTGGAAGTTTCTACTTCACGAAAAGATTGCTTATGACCCGAGGGTGTGTTAGATTTTGACCCAATGTCATTTATGCAAGTTCAAGGTCTCTGGAATAAAAAGTTCATAATTTGTTTCTGCTCTATACCTTTCTTATGGAGAAACATTAGAAGTTACTACTTTACATAAAGATTACTTATAACCTGAGGGTGTGTAATGAACTTGACCCAAGGTCATTTGTGCAAGTTCCAAGTCAAAGGAAAAAAACACTTCATAATTTGTTTCTGCCAAATATGTTTCTTATGGAGAGACATTTGAAGTTCCTACTTTACATAAAGATTGCTTATGACCTGAGGGTGTGTCATGATCTTGACCCAATGTCATTTGGGCAAGTTCACAGTCATTGTAAAATAAAATGCATGATTTGTGTCTAGGCTATATCTTGTAATGGAAAATGATTAGAAGTGAAACTTGACACCGAAATTTCCTGGGACCTGAAAGTAAGTCCTGGCTTTGAGCTTTGGTCATTTGTGCAAGTTCAAGGTCATTGGAAAAAAAAAATGGTGTACCCATTACATTCCACTAGAAAAATACTTGAGTTATTATATTTTTCTAGCAGGGGTATCATTTGTGAGCTTGCTCACAGTACCCCTAGTTTCTTTTTGCGATATGCATCTCATCAAAATTATTTATATCAGTTTAGAACTTGCTAATGTTTCAACAAATTCAGAGAGAGAGAGAGAAATGCCTTCCTAGACGGATAAAATGGCTTTTAATTGAAGAAGAATTTGAAAGAAGTTGAATAAGAAAAAGACCTTCTCATGGCAGTTTGCGATATGCATGTATACATTCATTAGATATGCATGTAATGGTTTTATGTTTCAAGGTCAAGAGAAATTTATTTTTAAAAAGGCCTCACATTTAAAACACAGGAGAAAAATCGTTTTGCAACTGACTGTAACACTTGAATATATAATTATACATCCATTATGTATGAATTTAGAAATTCTTTCCATCGTTCGACCTCCTGAATATTCCATCGTTCGACTTCATGAATATTCCATTGTTCGACTTCCTGAATATTCCAAGGAGTAGAATACTTCAACGAAGGATTCTAACTCAAATTAAGGAGGCTAGGTGATCAACGAAGTATGCAACAGATCTTAATATCAAATGTTTGGCTAAAACTATCATTTTGTAAAGATGTGCAACTCAATACAAATGCTTTTAAAGTAGTTCATGGAAATTCATGTGCATTGTATGTATGCCCAAAATGTATAGTCTTGTTTTTTAAACACGTAATTAAAAACAAAAAAACCCAAACACCCCACGCTAAATTAAATCGTCAAAAAAAGAAAAAAGAAAAAAAAATGATTTGAAAATTCATGGCTCTCAGTGTAACCATTTGGTATAGCGGAAACTTTTCCTTTGACGGTGTGTTCTGTTTTTCGTTAACTTTCCTTTTGAAGTTGTGCTATTTATAGTAACATTGGCAATTGCCTGCCTACAGCCAGGATTCTGCTTTCAGTAAAGCTCGGCTAAAAACGGCAACGATAAACATCTACCATGACAAACCAAAAGGTTACTAAGTTTAAACTTCTACGAAAGCAAGCAGAATGTTGATTATCATACAAACCAGATTGCCCAAAGGCAAGGTTAAAGTCACACAAGACGGACACAGTAAAACTGACAGACAGACAGACAGACGGATGGACATGAAGATCCAAATATGCACAGTAATAACACAATTAAAACACAAAGTATAAGTTTCGTGAGGCAAGTTATTTATTGAAAGTGTAAACAATTCTCATAAAGACAAATTGAGTTCTTAGGTGCGTGATACGAAACAAAAGACGACGATTATTTGGGATGTTCTTTGGTTTTTTTCTGCAAAATAAAAATAAATTATAATGATATGATAACCATCATATTTATAATATATGAATTTTAAAATTCTTAGAATTCTATTCATCGGAGCTTCTGTATTTTACCTATTTTTGAAAAATTTAGTACTTAATCAATTATTATTATTGTTTTGACAGAGATAATATATTTTCTAATGATGTAATCTATGTGATATTCAGGTGAAATAAACGTACCTTCACAAAGTGCTGCGTCATCTATTGATTCAAGATGAACGCCAAAGCTGCAGTTAGTGACGTCATTAGGACAATCATTGACGCAACGCCCATACCTTAGAAAAATATATTAAAGCCAAAGTTATGAGAACAAGCAAGTTGAGATCAAGTTAGATCGATAATCCAAAATTTTTCAAATTATTAATTTGCACAGAACATATATTTTCCTGCACGTTACGAACCCTTTTTAAACTTTCTCAGCCATCGATATAATTCATGTTCCTTTTTAATTGGCCAAGCTCTAACGTATACGTTGAGTTTTACTTAAAGATCGGGCCCAAGGTTCATGAAGCAATCTTGGACTTAAGTCGAAATTTGTACATTGTCTTATTGTCTCTTGATTGAAAACACTGACAAAATTAAAATGCTGTTAAAAGTGTCTTTTTAACGTGATTTATTACAAATTTCAATCGTCATTCTATGAAGTCTGAAATTGCTTCATGATCCTGAGGCTGGTTATTTTTGTTATTATAACTTAGTTTACAAAAACAATCTGCGCATATGCGTCCAAAAACGATAAAAAATTAAGGGTATACAATGTACATGGTACTGGAGCGGGGATGTCCATTCGCCGATAATTGCATTAAAAAAAAAAACTTTGAATTGGACACCTCACTAGTTTTCCGTTCGCTTATTGTTCTACTTTGCGTATTTTTAACCCATTATAAATATAATTCGGTTGATTCAATAAAATTTTAGCTTATTATCTTTTTGAAACGCTAAAGTTCACATTTACTTCTCGAGAAGTTTTTGTTTTTAATTTGAATGTGATTGTCTATTTATTGGATATACAAAACAGGATGATACCAATTTGGCATATTGCAAGACTCGAGCAAATGCGCACGAAAAAAGTTCTCTGAAATTTATCATTATGATTTGGGGTACATATTTTTAAAAGTAGTACATGTATGTCCTTTACCTGCTCCGTTCTGCAGCAGACACTGAGCTACATTGGTACATCCGGCGTACGTGTCTGTTTCGTCACTTCCGTCGTCACAGTCGGATGAGCAGTCACACTTGTATGTTTCCTGTATACACGTCATTCCGCCGGACTGACAGGTGAAGTAACCGGTTGGACATTGCTATAACAAACACATCAATTGAATACTTCAGGACAGGTAAATATATCAACTAAACTGCTGCTATTTTAAAATTTTTTTTTGAAACATTTTGAAGAATTTATCTTTGGAAATAAAATCAATTTATGAAAGTGTTAAATGAGTAATCAATAGAAATATATTTCGACAAAAAAATGAATTAATTAAATTTCATTACGTGAAAAGATGATTGGAATAGTAGAAAATTATAGAAGAATACGATGGAACAATAAACAATTTTTTTACAAGACAACATTAAATATTGAAACTATGTTTCAGTATGGATTTTATCTTTAACCTGCTGGTATTGACCGGCCGCTACTGTTGGGCATGCGTCAGTGTTACAGTCACCATAGTCACCGGAAGTACCGGGGCAGTCCTGTCCGCCATTAGCCGGGGCCGGGTTGTCGCAAATCCTGGTCCTTGACCTTTGGCCTCCACCGCATGTGACACTACAGGTTCCCCACTGACCCCAGGAGCCCCAAGAACCGTCAACTATAGGGAAGAGGTAAATTTTAATGCATAAACTTAAAACTAGTATTAAAATGTACTAGTAATTCAGTTTGTTTATTGAAATAGAAACACGCTGATTTACACTCGTACATACATGTACTTACTGATTCAGTCTTCTAACTTATCACTGACACTAAATGATACAGACTTGTTACATACTCACTGATACTAACTGATACAGACTTGTTACATACTCACGGATACTAACTGATATAGACTAAGTCTTGTTACATACTCACTGATACTTAATGATATAGACTTGTTACATACTCACTGATACTTACTGATATAGACTTATTTTATACTCACTGATACTTAATTATATAGACTTGTTACATACTCACTAATACTTACTGATACAAACTTGTTTCATACTCACTAATATAGAATTGTTGCGTACTCCTGATACTTACTGATATAGACTTGTTACAAATGATACTTACTGATGCAGACTTGTTACATATGATACTTACTGATACAGACTTGTTACATACTCACTGATACTTACTGATATACATGTAGACTTTTTACATACTCACTGATACCTACTGATATAGACATGTTATATACTGATAGTTACTGATACAGACTTATTTTATGTTCACTGATACTTACTGATATAGACTTGTTACATACTCACTGATACTAACTGATACAGACTTGTTACATACTCACTGATACTTAAGGATATAGACTTGTTACATACTCACTGATACTAACTGATATAGACTTGTTACATATTCACTGATACTTACTGATACAGACTTGTTACATACTTACTAATACAGACTTGATACACTCTCTGATACAGACTTGTTACATACTTATTGATATAGACTTGTTACTCACTGATACTTACTGATACAGACTTGAGTGTTGCAGTCCTGTGTACTGTTATTGACGTCCACACAGTCGGCGCCGCCGTACTGAGGGGCGGGGTTGGTACACGTTCTGAATCGGTCCTGAGTGCCCCCGCCACATGTCACTGTACACGACCCCCAGGATCCCCAGGACGCCCACAGACCGTCAACTACAGACAGAACCACGTATCAAAATACTGTCATTATAATGTATAAAAATACTGGCTATTGTCACGTATCAAAATACAGGCTTTTATCATGTATCAAAATTCTGGTTATTATCGGGCAAATTTTATTCAATATTATTGTTTATGAGAATGCATCTTTGACTTACATATTTTTTCAAAACAAATTGCAACCCTCTTACTCTGACAAATGGTTATGTGGTTAGCCAAGCTTGACATTTAGTACGCTGTATATTGTTTCAGCGCTAAACGTTAAGTTTAGCGTTTTAGCGTTTAACGTTTCAGTGCAACGTTAAACCTAAAAACATATAATGCTATCATTTGACAATTTAAAAAAAAGAATTATTAGGCACGTGCCGTCTTTAAACATGAATCCAAGTAGTCGCAAATGTTTTTAACTTCCAGCAAGATTGCGTCTAGTCAATATATTACACTAAACTTATAGTAACGGAAAACCCAGATAATCATGCAAGTAAACAAAACAAAAGCTTTCCTCCAATTAACTCTACCAGTACTTTGATTTCTTACTTGGGCAAGGATTGGTGTTACAGGATTGTGAACTGGTGGTGGCGCCAGAACAATCAGCTCCGCCATATTGAGGGGCGGGGTTTGTGCACGTGCGAGTCCTCTGCTGGGTACCACCCCCACAAGTTACGGTACATGTATCGTAACTGCCCCAGCTTGCCCAGTTACCGTCAACTAATTTAAAATATAACATCGGTATCATTTTAATATGTACGGAAACAACCTTAAAAAACGTTTTCTAATTGTATTTATATTGTTTTATTGACTGAATAGATTTTCTTATTTTAAGTAAAATGCTCAACTCTCATGATGGCGCAATGATAGGATGATTTTTTTTTTGCGGATATCTTATTTTTATACATTAATGATAAAATCTATTTCCAAAAAAAAAAATTGCAAAAATGAACATAATTTTGCCAAATGTTTATGTATAGAAATAAAAGAAGCCAAGGATTCCTGTCACCTGGTCAATACAATGACCCCTCACCAAATGATACTTACTTGGACAGGCATTAGTGTTACAGGCCTGGGACTCAGTAGAGGATCCGGGACAGTCGTCTCCTCCCCACTGAGGGGCGGGATTTGTACACGTCCTTGACCTTGTCTGAGTACCTCCCCCGCAGGTTTTGGAGCATGCACCATATGAACCGAATCCCGCCCATCCACCATTGATTGGTGGTGCTAATGAAAACAAATTTGATCAATGTTTGAATATTCAAAATAAGATCTTTTTTTTTTTTACACAAAACTCCTATTGATATATATAAGGGATAACAATTGTTGATGCCAAATCCGTCCAGCTTTTCTTTATTCATAAATGAAGGATGAGAAATTCGCTTTTGATACTGCCACAAGTACGTCTACAGTGTACGGAACTACTTTAATTTTGTGCATATCTCTACACACTTTCATTGAACATGACATCATATATACCATCGCTTTCAAAAATTAAAGTTTGATATATTTTGATCTCTATAGACTAGCAAAGGTTTATTTCATCAGGCAAAAGTTAAAACATTTTTTACAGAGATTTATTATTGGGAATGTTGACATCTTTAGTAATCTGGACACCTCACACAATTTTTCAAAGTTTATCCAGATATTTTTATGGCATTTGCAATGCAAAATCTCCTTAGACTTTTTATTGAAACCTGACAAGCTAGAGATGGGTGTTTCAAAGGGAAATCATATTATTGAATGAACATCGTTTGAATCCTGAGGTAATTATGATCATCGTATAATTAAGCAAAATGTGATGTGAGGATATCTTGGGACAGAGTATAATTGGCTGTAGTTGTATCCTACGCCTGATTGATATAAGGTATTGTTTGACATACTGTTCTTTTCGCACACGAACTGAAGCGTTCCCAGACAATTCCCATCATTCCATGTTCCGTCGCTAGCATACATCATGTTGCAATCTTCATCACCAGAGTTGTTTGGTTCGCCTGTAATGGTCAAACATATTCATAAGCTCTCTATTAAAGCATTTCAGTCATGTCAGAAGTACCGATAATCGTAGGACCAGTTTTAATAAAAATGCATAAACTATTCAGATTCAACAAAACGAAACAAAATAAACTCTAATTGAAAAAAAAATGTTTTTAGTTCTGTGGATTTTTTTTTGACACGTAGAGAAGTCCAAATAACCTTGCTTGATATTCTCATACATGTAAACTGTAATTCTCAGTTTCCGCGGTATTTAAGCCCGCAGTGGATCGGTTCATTTTGTACGGAATCAATCTCCACACAGCCTAGTCACTGTCTCTATGATTACAAAGCAGCTCATTAGTGTTAATCAAATCTCTCACCAGAGGGCGTATTACGCTCTGTATTAATTTAGTCCGGTTCCTGTGGCCTTCCAGTTGTGCAAGCACAGACTCGGAAGGCCTCAGAAACCGGGATTGATGTTAATTACACTTAAGGAGCGTGCCCTCTGGTGAGATATTTAGTTTCATAGCGGAAGCTTCCTTTGTTTATATGATTCCTCAGACGTATTTCCCTTCGAATGAAAACTAATATTGGTTCCATGGCCTCCACTCACCTGACTTCCAGTTGGTGTAGCTCCAGGTGAACACTCCCCCGGACCACACCCACGACCCCTCCGTCGGTCCGTCAAACCCTCCCATCCACACGCTGTTTCCCTGAAGCAAACCTGTAAACACAAATCCTCACAGTTACCGAACTTGTTACTTGTAAAAATGGATACTGCTCTTTAATGAGTCTAGAATGGAACATTGAACTTTTATTCAGAATCATCTTTGAGCAAAGATAGAAGACGTGCCGCATTTAGATATCTAGTGGATTTACAAGGAATCGAGCACGCGTGTTTAAACATAGTAAAGATGACATATAACTGAAGAATATTGCTGTTTCCCTCTTAATTAATTTATAGTCCAGGCAATTTCTACTTTTAATAATTACATGATTGTAAAAATTCGTGTAGATGTATATATAGTTACTTGTATTTGATAAACACCATAAAACGTCGCTGAACTTTAATTACTACAAAATTACCGTAAACAAAGGCATTTTCGCCGGAATCAGCGATGTTAACCAGGTTAGCGGAGTTGGCCTGACAGGTCTTCAAAGCGTTAGACCACGTGACCTCTGACGTAAATAACTTGTAGCATTTACCGTCCCTGAAACTCCAGGTGGAGTCACAATCATCCAATGCAGCTAGAATCATGAAAAAAATAACGTTATGAAATTTTGTTTTACGTGTATATCACTTGTACACGTTTTGGCATTGACTCACAAAGAGTGCATGAAGTCTATGCATGCTTTTTGTTACTAATTATATATTAAAGGTACAATTTAAGTGACCTAGATTGAAGCCTAAGTGATATATGTAGTTTTCATATACAGTAAATTCAAAAGAAAATTGCCGAAAAGAGAAGATAAATGCTTATTGACGGACAACAAATTCAAAAATATTACGATTAAACGAATAGGCAACTTCGCCATGTCATTCGCTCATTTCCTTTAAAATATGCGAGACGTGGGGTGTTTCTTTCTCACTTGTTTGTTCACAGATGTAGGCCATGCTTCTGCTACAGGGGTAATCGTTCCATCGTCCACTGTTTAGCAAACTGGCACAGTCCTCGCCACCAGAGTCATTAGGCTCACCTGAATGAATACAGTTTTCCAATGTTTAATATTAAGCCTTAAAAATGATATGTACTTGGAATAAGAGTTGAGACCGTATAACAAATTGAATTTTTTTTTTAAATAAAGAAAACAATTTTGAATGGAATGCAGAAGCAATTAAATACCGAGAAAAATAAAGGAATAAGAAACAATCTTTAAAAAAAATACATTCAGAAGAACGCGTAACTATGATAGAAATTTCTGATTGGATAATCTTACCAGAGTTCCACTGGGTATACCCCCAGGACTGGATGCTCCCGTACCACAGCCACTGACCCTCAGTGGAAGCGTCCGACCCACTAATCCAAAACTCATTTCCCGACGCCAAATCTTGAGGTAAGGTATAATATAAAGTCAAAGTCGTCCACAATTTATGCCTGAGTGTTTGAGAGAAAGAAGAGAGAGAGGGGGAGGGAGAGAAAGAGGAGAGAGAGATAGAGAGAGAGAAAGAGAGAGAGGAGCGAGAGAGAGATTCTCACTGTGTACAAAGGTCTGTTCCCCATCTGAGCCTACGTCCACCAGACTACTGCCCACGGCCTGACACGCCTTCAGTGCGTCCATCCATGGTAGGGTAGCGGTGTACAACTTGTAACAGTTTTCTCCATATTTTGACCAACCGGAACTACACGTTACCGCACCGACGCGGTGTTCTGAAAAATTGATATGTCATGTTAAAATGTTGTGTCCCACAATATTATAATTTAACAAAGATATCTTATTGAAATTTTTTTTTTTTCTCTAAATGACTTGAAATTCATCGTATTTTAAAAAGTTGCATATGATAAACGTGATTAGAGGGGATGCAATATGATTTTAGTAACAGCATTCTTTTTCAAAATGATTTCTTGAAAATGGTGTTGTGTTCTCTTGCGCGGGTCTAAAGGGGGGGGGGGGGGGGGGGTCAGGGGGGTCCAGACTCCCCCCTACAAAATTCAAATTTCTTTAAATTACATTATAAAATTACCAAAAATATGCCTCGGACCCCCCCCCCCCCCCCCCGGCGAATTCAAATAACCGTCGCCCCCCTCCCCCCCCCCCAAAAAAATATTTCTGGATCCGGGTATGGTTCTAATAATTTTTATCCACGTAAAAATGCCTAAAAGTACCATTTATAATTGGCTTACGATAAGATAGAGGTGAATTGTCATTAAAAAGTATTTCACAAATTTCAAAAATATTTCACCAAAAAAAAAAAAACATTTCCGTGTACCCACGTGAAAAGAAATTAAAAAAAAACAACTATAGTTTTAAAGCAAAGCAAGAGATAAACCTTTATTTTTATGGCCGATATGCGCCATTATTAAATGGAGGTGTCATAATAGAATTTTTCCCGTTATTTTCAGTTCAAGCCGAGGGCAATGTGGTTATACTAGTTCCTGTGTGAATTAATTCAGAACACTTTACTTAATCTTTTTCAAAAACATTGAACCTGATTCCAATGATAGATTTAACGAACCACGGTAGGTATAAAAGTGTTAAAAGAAAATCTATTCAAAGAAAAATGATAAGCAATGAATGATATTGAGCACTTGAATGATTTTTTTTTCGCTGCAGGTGATATTTACTTGTAAAACCGTTTCTACTGTGTGTCAGCTTACACACCTGCATATTTTATCTTTCTGAAAGTTAACAAAAATAATCAAATAACAAAAACATTACTCCCCCCCCCCTCCCCCCAACAAAAAACATTAAAACTTGTATTGAAATCCTTTTGTGGGATTTTTCATATGTAAGAAAACTTAGATTTATGATTTTTGTATTGATCAGGCTTGCGATTTTTTAATTAGAGGATTACTCACCATGGACAAGAATAGAAACGACCAGAACGGCCAACTGTCCAACCCTGACGGACATCTATAAAAATAATGATGAAAATATCATTCTGATGATGATGATGATGATGATGATATTCATTTCAACTATAAAATGCTCTCTTTGGTGATTCAAGCGGTATGGGAAGGTGCGACATTGCAGAAAAAATATATAATTTGTTTTTGCAATGATCCTTCGTAATTCGCGTGAATCATCAAAGAAAACATTCTATTGTTTATATTTACTTCTTTCTTTTAAAAAAATAATGAATTTATCGTAAAGAATTAGTAAACTTAACTAAGTTATTGTTAATTTACGTTAGATAAAAGAAATCGCAAAGTCGTCTCCTATGGGAATTTGAGTCTGACATCATCATGATAATTTAGTGATTTTTCAAAAGTTGTTGTAGGTTTCAACCGATCGATAAACTGGTTAGAACTGGATCGTGTAGATTTCAGCCCTGTCAGTTTCTACAGAGCTATGAATCAAAATCGGTTTTCTTCAGAAATACAGACGAGAAATTACTCGGTAGATGAACAATATAAATGATTAAGAATTTTTTTTTAAATGGCGTGGACCATCATAAAACAGTGTATATAATAAATATAAAACTATATAAGAAGATAACCTTGGTATTGCATTGTTTATTCATACACTCCTTCCCAATCCCTTGTTATAAGCTATTTGAAATAACAATTTTAAAAGAGAAAAAAGAAAGAAAGAAAGAATGAAAGAAAGAAAGAAAGAAATCTAAAGCGAAATTTTCAAATTAATTTACAATGACACCAATTATGGCATTTAATTATGTGTTTTGAAAAAGACACACAGATTCGATAAGTTTCATTGAGTACATGAACGTTTACATAAAATCATTTATTAATTGCATAGATTGAATACAATTATAGATGCAATGAAAATGTCAGAATATATGCAAAAATAGTTTTCAATCATAAAGTTAAAGTATAAAAGTGTATGCAATTTAAAAATAAAATAATGAAAAAAAAATTACAATGAAAAAATTTAACACGAAACAAATGAGAAAAAAAAACAACTAAAAGGAAATGATCGTTATTTAACTTGCACATATAATTATATTAACATTTGATGGAATACAGATTCTTTACAAGGTTGTGATGACATCGAAAGATTGTTATGGGAATTTGTGAACATTTTAAAATCAAACCAATAATTATATTGATAAGAAAATCTAAACTAGAGTTGACGACAGACAGTTAGAAAGAGAAATATCAGAGATAATAATTTAACAATGAATAAAAAATAAATCAATAGACAAATAAATAAATTAATAGCTTAATGAATTAATAAATAAATTAATCGACAAAAATAAATAAATAAATAAATTATAGATAAATGAAATTACCAAATAAAAAAATGGACGAAACTAAAATAAAGGACTATTTACCATGGCTTTGGAGAGCTAACGATGGTCTGATTCCAGTGGTCAGTCCCCGGAGTTATTAATATATGTCATTTCAGTTGACACCGTTTCGTTATTTTTTCAGGACAGGGTAATCTATGTAAGCATATTAACAATATTTACATTTCATCTTTATGGATTAAGACCAAACATTAATGTTCACCATTATGTCCAAGATTTAAGTATAAGTATTTCTTTTGGAGTTCGTTTTAATGCGTATCTGTTACATGTAACAATCTAAGCGATTACATAAATATTCCGGCAAATACGGGACAAAGAATTTTTGAAAAGTATCATGAACTCTTCTTTTATAAGTGTCATATCAGAATCAGCATTATTATCGTCACCCTCTTTTTTATCATCATCATCATCGTCGTCGTCATCATCATCATCATCGTCGTCGTCGTCGTCGTCATCATCATCATCATGGTCGTCGTCGTCATCAGAATGAAGTGTGCGTTCCAAGTTAAAGCTGATTATAAATTGAAATACAGGTTAATGATATTTTGATATCAATATATGATTTAACATCGTAAAAATTTATGCACTGTATAATCAATCATATAGATATTTGAATAGTTGAATATTGCGTGCGCTATGGATGAATTTGGACTTCTAATTCATGATGCGCGTTTAAGAAGTGGTTTTGACAGTTTATGACTTAATATTGAACGTATTTCAAAGTGTCAATCTGCAGAAGTCATAGGCGCAAAGAGAGTGGCATGTCCCTAAACTTCATATGTTGGCATTTTCTACATGTAGTATATTCTCTTAAATCAAGGCCTATTGTTTCAGTAAAGCTGGGATTTTCTTTTGCCACCCTCGTTCATCTTGAATGTGAAACAGTTATTTTTACTTCTTGTCCATCCCTACACGTATACGTTATTAATACCCCAATGTACTTCTTCTGCACATGTTTGAACCTTAGAAGACTTCAGATTTCAGATTGCTATACGAATGTATCAATGTATCAATGTATCAAAGCATACTCTTTATATTGATTGCTTGTTAACATCAAATTTCCTTACCCCCCCCCCCCCCAACCCCATAAAAAAAAAAAAAAATTAAAAAGAATACTTTGATTTTCATGTAATACGGAGATTAAGTAGGTTCGTAATTAATTGCATGGCATGTTAATAGTTTGAAGATAATTCGATTTAAAATGCATGTATACCTACATGTATACTTATGTGGGCCATAAGTGCATGTAGTACATGCACACCCGTGTGCTTTTCGAGTGTCAAGGTCGTTGCACTAGTGAGATAGGTCCCGCATACGTGACCACACGTAATGTCATTAAAAAAAAACCGACCCAATACACACATTCCTAAATCGAAATGCTTTATGCAAACATTCGAAATTTAGGTCAGTTCTTAAAGAAATCTAAAAAATATACAAATGAAATGTGGTGAAGAAAAACATTCACTTTAAACAACACAGGTGTATGAGAGCTTTAAGATCTACAAGTACACGTCCATTTAAAGGATTGAAATTCTCGATCAAAAGCTATCGTTCTTGTGATATAGATATATAACATATAAGCTTTTTTACATCAGTATTATCTATGATATTGGTCTAACGAAATGGTGAGCATCGGTGTGTGTTTTGAAAAGACTGAAAAAGCTAGCATCCAAAATAACTATATATTATAATTATAATTATTCTGATATTTACATCTACCGAGTATGATTCCCTCTATTTCTTACAGAAACTTATAGTTAATTCACAGTTCTATAGAAACAGCCAGACTGAAATCTTCACGCCCCGTTTATCGATTGGTCGAAACCTACACCGTCTGAAACTGACATGACTGAAATCTACACGCCCCGTTCATCGATTGGTCGAAAACTACAGCGACCAAAGAAAAATCACGATCTGCACGAAATAATCATGATGATGATGTCAGACTCAAATTCCCATAGGAAACAATTTGACTGTTTCTTTTAGCTAATAGTACTGATGTACATTAACAGTAGTTTAATTACTTTTACTTATTTTTTCAAATAATTTATTAATTTGTTAACAGAAAGATGTAAATATAAACAATAAAATGCTTTCTTTGATGATTCATGCGGGTTATCAAGGTAGCGATCATTGCAGAAAAAAATTTAAACAACCATGTATTTTTTCTGCAATGTCGCCACCTTCATATTCCGCATAAATCACCAAATCGTGATTTTTCTTAGGTCGCTGTAGGTTTCAACCAATAGATAAACAGGGCGTGTAGATTTCAGTCTGACTGTTTCTATAGAGGTACATGTATACGTTTCCGTAATAAATAGAGGGAATCATACTCGGTAGATGCAAATATATTCTTGTAATCAAACTAAAGCCACTTGTTTCTGCGATAAAGTTTAACCCATAGTATAAGGATAACACATGGGTTACATATGTGTATCATTACAGTAGAGAGTGAACCTTGATTACAGAAACGAGCGCCTTTTGAATCAAACTGGCATTTCCTTTCGACGCAGATTAAAAATCGATCGATGAATTGAAGAGTGGAGTTGTCTTTCTTTTCATGCAATTACAAGAACTTGAGTCGCACGCCTTAAAACGTGCGACCAAAATCGCTTGATAATTTCAAAATAAAAATTAAATATGCCTGTAATCTTAAATAATTGGAGTAACTAGATAAATGTGTGAAAGTCGTAGTGTAAAGTATTTCAAGATGTAGAAACAGACAATTATGGGTATGCGCGGATATAGGGGGTGGGGTCAGGGGAGTCCGGACCCCCCTGCAAAATTCAAATTTCTTTAATACATTATAAAATTACCAAAAATATGTCTCGCCCCCCCCCCCCCCCCCCCCCGGCAAACTCAAATAACCGTCGGCCCCCCTCCCCTGGAATTTAAAAAAAATGTAATTAGGAAATAGGTTTTTAAGTTAAAAAACTCACACCCTTTCTGCGCTGTAAACTGCAATTCAACGGACTATACAGCCTTTGAATCCGCATTTCAGATTAAAGCTACATATCTGTAACTAACATCTTTTATCAGTCCGTGCAGTTCGTGCTCTCATTTATAGCTTTGGTTTCTATCGATCAAGAAAAAATCCGCACAAAGTAAGGAGCAAAAGTATAAGGCAGACATCAATGAACGATTTAAAGAGTATTAATTATACAGTTGCTATTTGAATTAAAGTTGACATTTTAAAAGCTAAACAATGCAACTACAACAGTTTTTTGAAAATTAGAGGAATGCGTAAATTATTATGCCGATAGCTACAGTATTGTGCTTTGGATCGCGAATATTTCTATTTTGGGATGCATGTATGAGTTACAATCAATCTCCGTAAGAAATAGAGGGAAACATACTTAATGGATGTAAATATATAATGGTAACACAAGAGCGTTCAAGGAAATTCAACAGCTCGCATTATTTGAAAAAAAAAAATAAATATAATAGAATATTGTTCATTAAAAAATAAATATTTTATCAGTTACTGTGACAGTCTTTTAAATTGTTCCCCATGCTCGCGATCGTTTGCTTGAAAAATCATACCAATTATAAGGTTCGCCAATTGCGTTTCAGGCAACTTATAAAATAATTTTCAGATTTCCTGATTGCAAAATGACTCTTTGTCGAAATATCGTCGAATAGAAAAAAGGCGGAAACAATTTAAAAATTATTGTTCGGAAATGATGATGACACTCCACGGATTACCAAAACAATTTGTTATTTCATAAGCCGAAGAAAACTTATATCGGCTATAGAATAAACCCCGAACAATAGTAGAATGGGAATAGAATGAATTTTTCAGGTTGACATTTGGCGAAAATGCTTAAATATATGTTAAGGATTTGATTAAACCGCGATTTGCAGGCTGAATGTATAGATGACAAGACGAAAACGTGTTGATGAGCATATGTTATCCACTAACATTGAGTGTAAAGAGAAACAATGGGGTTGCTGACAAAAACAATCATAGTTTTTTTTAGTTTGGTAGCGTGTTGCTACCGGTCAGCAACCCAGAAACGTATGAACTATGAACTCGGAAAGAAGCTACCAGCAACCCCGTTCATGATTTTAAAGGAGTTAGGGTTTCAGATGTGTTTCAAGGAATGCGAAGCATTCTCCAGGTGTGTGTCAATCAACTATAACCTTCAAAATTTTATCTGTGAATTGAACAGCGTCAGGAAGGATTCCCTTCGTTCTTTGGTCAACGACCAAGATTATGCTTACCACGAAATACCACATTCGGTAAGTGCGCATGTGTAATATTCATTATTGTATGTTTTATATCTAATGTTACATCCATTTTTACAATTACGATTAAATATATGCATGGGACAATACTCTGTTGAAAACATGCCCTTATTCAAAGTACATGCCTTTGTGTATATCATATTATATATATATGAAAGTGTAACTTTAAGTGTTGCAACTCATTTTGTTTGAGTATGGAATGGGGAATGAGATAGGTTACCGTAGCTTTTAGATTCAATCTCTTAACTTCCATTAGCTCTAGATAAACAGAACCCACTACATCGTTAAACAAAGAAAACAAGAAAGAATTTATCTGCCTTTGTGCAAAATGTCTATGCAGTGCATCAGCATGTTATAATAAAGCTCTGTCATTCATGTAACAATATATAATTTCTTTTTCTTCTCCTCATTATCAATATACAGTGTACATCCGTTGTCCTCATTATAATTTTCAATTACTGTACGTTTTACTGATTTTCTTTATGTATTGTAACTTATAAAATGATATCTCCGCAAAGGGAAAAAAGATTGAATGCTTTATCTACCGAAATTAAAAATTGTATTTTTCTTATGTTCAGATTATACTTCATTATCTTACTACAGAAAACTTATGATTGGGCCACAGGCACCTGACGTCAGGTGCCTGTGGATTGGGTATGTTGTCTGTATTTTTGTTTTGTATAGTTTTTAAAGACATCGTGTAATATTACGTTAATTTACAGTTTAAGGAGATGAACTCATAAGTTGTTCGAATTTGTTTCTAATCCTTTTGTATATGTTTTATAAAATGAATAGATATGTTCAATTCAATTTTTATTTCAACAATATAACCGATTTGATCTCAGAGATAACAATGATACTTGTATATACCAGACTTATGAATAATAAGTGCCATGCTGACCAATACCTTTTAGCACTAAGTTAAACAAGATCATGCGATGAAAAATACATTTTTGCCAGTGGCAACAATAAAATTATTGTCCAAAATTTAGTCCGAAATAAAAACATTTGACGTTATATTGAAATCGATAAAAAGGCCAGGAAAACGGAAGATATTCCGGACTATAACAATTTTATTTTTTGCATTGTTTCTAATCCTGCTTTTTCGGTTAGATGTTCTGAATAATTTTGATGTTATTTTTTTTTATATCATCCTAATTATTTATTATAATATTATTACCGTTTTATCATCTTATTTATTTATTATAATAAATGTCTATATATTCATCTTCTCATTTTTCTATTTAGGCTAACAAGACATGTGGAACGGCCTCCTGTAGTTTTCTCTCGAAATGTGTTAAAACGTCATTGGGCCAGTTTGTGTGTGTTCCTGTTTGTGAGTTTCAGCTAATCATAATTTTATATACTACAGTTATAGCTGATAATTAGAAATAAAAAATGCTATAGAAATGACATCATATGGTATTTTATATGACACAATGACATGATATATTTCATCTTGATGAGGTATGAGGGATACCTCTGTTTTGTGACTTTCTAAATAAGCAATAAAATGAACAATAACTTTATATTCTTTCCTTTCACAATTTTGATGTCTGCATATAATAGCATAGCGCAAGATGTTTAAGCGGCGGGCACTGTTCTGCAGGTCATGAGTTCGAAACCCACCAGGGCTTTTTCATGATTGACTTGTATAAGAATTTTCAAAATTGCAATTTTATCGTTATTTCTTTTTTCATTTAAAAATTTTAAAGCAGTGATTACTAAGTATATTATTAAATAGATAAGACATACTTTCATCTATATTGATATCGTAAGGTGTCTCATGCCACTTTAAAACTTACTACATTTACTTCATAACTCACAATTGACCTGTTGCATGGAACTGTTATTTCACTTGAATTCAGAAAAATTCATATTTAATTCCACATCATGCAATGGATGAGGAGATAATTCATTACACTCTTTTATTACGGAGATAGAAAATACAATAAAATAAGCAAGAACAGCAAGCCTCGTTAATGCTAACAGTCTCTGACGATCGGTCTGTAAGTGATTGACAACTATATGTAACATGTGCTTTTCGGAAAAAAAAACCCCGCCCTCAGCTGTAAATGCCAAAATGTTTCTTGTTTCGGATATTTTCTTTATAGAGTCCTTTTGTGGGGTGTTTTAGTGAATCGATCGCTGCCATTAGGAAAAATGAATTTCATAATCAATATGGCCTAGGGTAATTGATTTAAATTGAGATTTATTCTCCAAATTTGTCAGCAAAATTATTGAATACGGTAACTGCAATATTGTAAGATACTTCTTTCTTCTACAAACATTTATCTAGTCCAATGCAACAATGTAAAAATGCAGAAACATGCGCGGATCTAGATTGGGGGGGGGGGGGGGGGTTCTTAAATGAAATGTACATAGAAAAATTATCGCAAATATGCATCGGACCCATCCTGCTGGCAAACACAATTATCGTTCGGACTCCCCCCCCCCTCCAAAAATAAAAAATTAAAAAAAATTCTGGATCAAAGCATGCAGAAATGTGTCCGTGTATGAAATGCAGGAAACGTCATCATATTTGAAACAAGTGACTTAATCTTACCATATATTGTACATGTATGCCAGGTATATCTTCTACAGTTTTTCTGCAATGATTAGACTATCTATTTAGATTCAGATTGTATAACATCATGGTGCTCATACGGAGGAAGAAGCTATTTATTTAGCAATCAGTCAGCTACCTGGCAAAATGCAAAGGTTAGTTTTATATCTTGTATATCTTTTATTGATTAAAGGTACATCTGTTTCTATTTGTATCTGAAACCAGCTATTCTGTAAGTGAAAAAACTCAAGAAATTACTAGTACACTTGTATCTTACTGTATATCCAACGTACAGGTATACCTTCATATTAATATAATTATGACTAACAAAATATATATGATCCGTGTTTTTTACCCATTTTACGAGCGAGAAAAGCCGAGTCCAAAGCACTTGACTATTAACAAACTTACATATATGTCCCATGTGCACTTTTCAAGCATTCAGATTTATTTCTTGTCTCAATTTTATAATCATATTCATGTCATTGTTTCAAAAAAAAAATATTTCCAATATCAATATCGACAAATTATCTTATGTACGAAGATGCATCTACTTTAAATATGCTGGAACAGAAGGTATGTAAGTAACCCTTAAAAAAATAACTATATTCTTTTCTATATCGACGCTGAAGGGATGCATTTTAACAATTACAATTAAAATTTAATTAAATTGATTGTTTATCGGCTGAAAAGCGTGAACTTTGTGAGAAAACCTGAAATTAAGGTATTTAATGTATAATGAAAGGATAATAAAATATTTGACACATTACAAATTAGTTAAATATACATGTATATGGCTAGATAACATTGAAAGTGAATAAACCAAATTCACATGAGTGATAACAGATAAGAAGCCGGTCATTTTGAACCTTAAACATTTTTGAAGAGTTATCTTCCCTTCATGAAAAGAAGAAAATTTTCATTTTGTTAGAATACATGCAGTAAATTATTCATTTTATTTCATATTTTAATAAAGAGAAAGTGTATGCATACATTCACTAAGAGATTTGTATGAATTTCAAGTCACTTTTCACAATATCATAATAAAACATGCGTTGTCCATAACCTGCAATGTAAATTTCAAGTTGCAATAAATTGGACAATAATCAAAATTTTGAAAATTCCATCGGTGGAGTATTTTTATTTGATAGCATCTTCAAAACGGTACCTTGTTTACGAATATTAGACATTTATTTATTAGGTACAAAATGTGGTCATTATACATTGAATACCTTAGATTTACCTTTATATCAATACGTGGATGCTAAGCGATTCATTAACTAATACTAGTAATTATGCTCTGCTTAGAGATATATATTGCTTTTTTGTCTTAAGGCTTTTCTGTTATACAGATATTTTCGTAGTTTTACAAATACATTGTATTTTAATGTAGCTTATCTTTATTTAATCTGCATTTATAGGAAAATTGTAATCAGATGAATGCCCATCTGGTAGAGATTGAGAGTGCTGAGGAAAATCAATGGATAATTTATTTGAGTATATATTCTTTCCCTTTTCATTATTCCTTCTCTCCCTATCTCTGTAAAATTACGGACTTCTTTTCACAGTAAAAGATTATATGAATAATTCAATATTTGTTTGTTACGCGCTATTTAATTGGCTTGATCAAAAAGTTTAAACCTGTGTAAACTTATTTGATGACGTCACAATTGATTGGGCAAAGGAATAAATTCTACAGCTACATAAATTAAAACTCATATAAACTGGGTTAGAACAATTTACGATTTTTAAACCGCTTTGCTGTCCAACTCAGTTTATATGAGTATAAATACTGTAACTATTGAATTTATTCCTATAATATAAAACGGACGTGACGGACCTAACTCGCTTTGCGCATATATAATTTAACATGCATAACATTTTTTTACCGGCTTGGATGGTTCACAGTGTTGTAGTGAGTTTTATATTAGTTAAGTTATTTATAACGATTTACACAGATTAGTGACATGTATAGTTAACAGAGCTTCAATCCACATTTTATACTATAATGTCCCAAGTTACCGTATACATCCCTTTTTGTTGATTTATATGAAAAACACGTACATGTACCTGCCAGTGAAAACCATGAAAATCAATTAATGGCAAACATTTCAAGATTTCTTCTTTCACACATTCCTACTTAAATCCCGGAAAAACTCAAATGAACGAAAAAATATGATATTGATTTCATTCAAAATCATCATAAGTATCACGTTTCCATCGGAATAGAAAATATATATTTAATTTCATATTAATTTTTAAAACATAATTATTATTATTTTTATTTTTACAAGAACGTTTTTTCCAATCATGTTCAAATGCAACAGATGTAATACAAACAATTTTTGAAATGGTCCCTACTAAAATTTTAATTCGATTTTAATGTTATTTTATGTTTGATTTAGATATACCAGGTATCTTCAATTAAGTAACTCTAATTCGTATAAAATTTTCATGAAAATCACTATAATAATTGTAGAATTGAAATAGGTCCGTCGTCCTTAAGGTATCCCACTCCTCAATGTTGTTGTATTAAGTGTAGTTTATTATTGAAATCTGTAGACAAAACATACTTAAAAAATACAAAGAAAACGGGGGGGGGGGGGGGGGGGGGGGGGGGGGGGTGAGCAGCAGTTTTCACCACTCTGAGTTATGGCCCATTTAATTTGACCTTTTTGCACCTAAAATGCAATTTCAGCTTGATTAGTTTTTCTTGGCAGTATCTTTTACTAAGCAGAATTATTTCATCAAATATTGTTTCACAATGATTAGACTGAATATAGAGATTACGAAAAAAAATGTATGAAGCTGCATACATTTTTTCGTGACCTTTTTACACTTTAAATATGCAATTTCTATAATAGTTACGATTCGATTTGAAAAAAATACTTTGTTAATATCAAGAATTTTATTAGATTAATCCAGTTTGCTTAGATAGGTATTTAGTATTATTTTGACATAATAAAATATGGGGGTAAGTGATGTCAAAGACTTTTAGATAGAGGGCATCAAAGGGAAAATTCTTGCAAAAATTGACTTTAAAAATTTCAGACTTTTCCTTTATATTTGCATGCTTCTATGCTAAAAGTCTATCACACTCTCAAGATTTAATTTCGTATATGTCACACAGAACCTATAGAATATGTTCCAAACCTATCGAATGTAAAAATGTTCGTAATAATAAAGTATAATAAAAAGAGAAATATATTAAAAACTCATAAAACAGCTTAATTGTTTCTGTAAATTCCGTCTATAAAACCTCCCGCACGAAGAAACGGTCCCCCCAAAAACTTGTTTCTTCGTGCGAATGCAAATGGGTTTTCTTTACGAATGTTGTATAATTATGAAATAATAATCTTTCTGTGATGATTAGATAAATAACACCCTATTTATTCAAAATATAATGCATGAGCGCGGAATCAATTCAAAACATGACGAGTGAGATACTTAAGCAAATTTTTTTTCACCTCTATATATAAAATAATTTTCAATGCATTGAGAGAAAAAATCCATTCCTTAAAACTAATTATACAAAACCTCTACCCGCCCAACCATTCCTCGCAAAAAAAAAAAAAAAAAAATTAAAAATACCAAACAGTCGTGTATTTTAACTAAATACAAGATTTTCAATTCAAGATTTACAGAACGAAAATTGAATATATTATATATAGTTTTTTTTTTTTTTTTTTACATATATTTCAGTGCATGTTGTAGACCGTCGTTGGTGTCATTGGATAGGTTTGACCGATTTGAATTCTGAAGGCGTTTGGCTCTGGAACCACTCTCGCACCGGTAATGGTCTGTGGGATTCCTTTTATATATACGAAAGTCCCTATAATTGTGTAATGACATGTTGGAAAACGTGGTGTAACTGGATTTGTTCGTCTGAACATGACTTTATATGTGAAAAGTAGAAGACAACAAGAAACTTGTATACCTGGGGTTATAAAACTTTTCTCATACTCGTACTCAAACTCGTACTCCGTACTCCGAGTATGTGCTCCACTGAGTACGACTTTAAAACCCGAGGTTATAAAAGTTTTGGAGTACGTTCTCCGCTGAGTACTATTTGGATTATGCTCCAAAAACCGGTGAATGAAATTTTACAAATTTGTACAGTCATGTATTCAGATAAATTACCAGTATTTAACAACAAAATGTAACACATTAAGTAGATGTACATATGCCCTTTTAAAGGCCTTTTTCATCAGCAAGCCTGGCGACGTCTGCATAAATGTACTTGTATAATGTTTAAACTTGGAGCAACAAGGACGTTAAATCCAGGGTTATTTGAAAACTTATCAAAAAATTGTACAGAAAACAAAGAAGAAATCAAAGAAGGCTATTTATGTGATTATGTCAAATGTTTTTGAGAAAGAATGTTCTCTCTCTCTCTCTCTCTCTCTCTCAATTTCTATCATGTGGGTTATAATTAATTAAAGTGTTATCATTTTTACATAGACAGGCCTAATTTCATTTGACTATAAATTACCCGAATATTCAAGCAAAATGAATACATCGATCATGCTGAATATCTTTCCACAAATGTTTATTTAAAAATAAAATTTGGTCTCATAACACACATTTTACTTCATGCTTTTGTGGACAGACATTAATACAAGACTTAAGACTATGGGATCACTGGGACCCACCGTCCTTAAATTCAAGCGTTTTATAAAACTTTATGATTAATTATTAAACCAAAAATTGCATTTAACTTTTCGGAAACTTAGACATGTCTATATTCTCGATATTTTTATTTGAAATAAATATAAAAGGTCATTAGGTAGGCGATGTTCCGTGGTCAGAATGACTTTGATATTTGAAAGATGATAATCAAATACTGGTAGATGGTTCGGGGGCAGGGTGTGTGTGTGTGTGGGGGGGGGGGGGGGGGGCACCTTCCGGCAGAAAAATCGAAACAAAAGTGTTGGCCTATAGTAGAAAAAGAACACATCTAGATCTCTGCAGCTAGTATGTAAGGTCACAGTGTACATCATGATTAAAAAAAATTGCATACACAAAATTTAAAAAATATGCTATGTTTTTTTTTAAAGTTTACATTTAATGCCCTTTAACCTGCTTCTTTAATCACTTATTGCTGATTATTGATTAGTTTCAATATTTCCAGGTAACATTCCTTTTTGTTTATTTTCAGAATTTTTTTGGATTAACGCTTTTGATATTTAAAAAAAAATTAAATGAACCTTGTACAAAATTATTCTAAAATATTATATTTCAAAGCATTTTTGACACTATATAGAAGAAAAGCGATTTTTTAAAGCCAATATTTTCGACAGGCAATGGCTGCTCTACGAAAAATGAAAAAATTAATTATGAAATTGAAAAAAAATCATATACCATGTATATGTACCACAGAAAGGAGGGTTTAAAACAACCCCTCCCACCAACACCACCTCTTCTTTGAAATATTTACCATTTATCCTGTAAAAGTTTCCTATTTCCAAGGATTGTGGCATATAACATAAATGATAAAAGATGAATAAGTAATAGAAAGTTTTTATTCAATTTTATATATCCCCTATCCTTTGTAATGTTTATAACAACTTACATTCTCACTAAAATCAAAGAAGGTATCCCATAAGTGCCTCTGAATTGTCCAATAAATAGTGATACATTGAGTTCGCGATTTTAAATGATGGAGAGTATAGATCGTATTTGACTAAAGACAGAATTTTTAGGAAGTCGAGCTATTACAGTGATATTAGTTTGTACCTATGTTTATATGTACATTAATTAATGAAGCGGATTATCCAAAAGTTATTTGGATAATTTTGGTTGCAGCTCTCCCTTACTCTCAAATTCACTTCTTTAGATATAGATATTTTATTGATAAATTGGTAAAAACTTTCCATCTTAATTTATATAAATGTAATTATAATGAAATTATAGCTTATTACACGACATCATAACAATATGTAACAATCTAATATGCTTGCGCTTCGATTTATATAGATTAATAAATGTTTTGAGTACGACTTTGAGAAAGCTTCATAGCCTACTCAGAAAATCGCCGTTTTGTACTCAGACGGAGTGCGAGTATGAGTAAGAAAATGTTTTATAACCTCGATACCTTGAGTACGAGTACGATTTGGAGCACGGAGTACGATTTTAGTATGAGATCATTTTCAATAAAGTTTTATGACCTCGGGACCAGATGACGTGTCAATAAAAAATTCAGAAAGTGATGGAAACAACCTGAACCTGGGACAGACTATAGTGATGGACTCAATTTATCAAATTTATTTCACTTAATCCCTGATTCCAAAAGTAGAATGCCTGGTTGGTTGCTCGATCGATCAGGACGATAATACTACCGTACCCATGACGTACAGTGACTAAAATAACTGAGCCCAAGGAGTTTCTCTGTATAGCTCCAAACCACCACATTGACCCGAGATAGCATTAGATATATGATATATTATAAATAGTATGACAAACATGTAAAGGTGTGGACACGTGTGCTTTATATATCAACTCTTTTAATAATGGTTTGTGACAGAAAAAAAAAAGATACTAAAATTCACAAAAATGTAACAGAATGACATTTATATGATCTGCACAGAATTATGTATTGTAATTTAAGACATTGAAGATGCAATAAAATCTTGGAAATCCATGATTGCTTGTATTTTATGATACCGATAAATTGTCTCCATTAATATAATTTGAATTATCTCAAAGATAGAAACAAGGCAACGACGCCACTCAGAAGAGTTCCAACAATGACTGGCAAAGAAACGGTAAACCGACCTAAAAAAAGTGAGAAAAAATATGGAATCAGGATGTAACGTCATGTAATTTCAAATCAGCATCATTATTACTAATTTGTTACCACCATGATACAGGTACATGTAAATATAGTTTTCAATATACGTATATCATTATATTCTAAAATGCGCTTAGAATAATTACTTGAACTGCCTTAAGTGTTTCTTTAATTCAACAAAGTTATTAGCATTTTCATCTTTATGATTTTCATCTCCAAAATCATCACCATGATCTGTAATGCTGCTATAAATACACTCAAACAATGGAAGATAATTTTTGAGAAGGATTTTTCAGTTTTCTTACCCGCCCAATTTTGACAAATGGCTGCTAGGGTACAATTGCCATACGTCGCTGATTCGTCACTTCCGTCGTCACAGTCCGATGAACAGTCACACTTAAATGATTCCTGGATGCACGTGATACCTCCCGATTGACAGGTGAAGAAACCAGACGGACATAACTAGGCAGAACGAAATATTACGCTACTTGATGGAACAAGCTACATGTACATATTTATTTAGTCATTTAGAACTAAAGCCATTTTATTTTTTTAAAAGATTGTGAAATGAAGTTGTTTGCTATTGCATGGTTGTCTCAATTTTCAACCAAAAATAATCACATTTTGCAAATATTATTTCAGAGATTAAGTTGAATAACAATTTAATGAGTAAAACAAAAGAAAAATGTGAACTTAATACCTTAGTAAAACACATCATAATACATGCATTGAACACTAGCACAACTTTACATGTTTATCTCTGGTATAAAGTATAATTATCACACTTGTCTTACTCAGTTCACACCCATCATAACTAACTCACCTGTTGATATGTTCCAGCGGCTACAGTAGGGCAAGCAGCAGTATTACAATCACCAAAATCGGCTGAGCTTTCTGGGCAGTCTAATCCGCCATTAGCCGGTTTTGGGTTGTCGCAAATTCGTGCGCGCGACCTTCTTCCGCCTCCACATGTCTTTGAACAAGACCCCCACGCTGCCCAAGCTCCCCAACTTCCGTCAACTGTAAGAAAATTCTATCTTTTGACTTGTTCAACAAAAAATAATCACTATTGGTATGTTATTTACGTCTTGTAGGCAGTTACTTACACTTAAAACAACGTTATTCACATATTAATTCTGCCTCAAATGAATTCAAGCCAAGCTTTTGAATGTTATTTTATCACGTGTAAAATGAGCACAGACGTGAATGCGCGTAAAAATTGAACTGGAAGTGCAATTTATAATTATTATATATATAATAAATGCATAAAAAGGATACTATTTAGTAAACTTTTGTTCAAATTATTTTCTTACAGGTGAAAACTTAACGTTAAACTCATGAATACTCTCACAAGCTGGCATTCACATACAGAATAAATTGTTGAAAAGCATTTACTTGGTTTACAAGAATGGATTGAACAATACATACTTATGCAAACTTGTGTGTTGCAATCTTGAGACATTGAATTAGCCCCTGAACAGGAAGCGCCGCCATATTAAGGAGCCGGGTTTGTACAGGTACGAGAACGAGACTGAGTTCCGCCTCCACAGGTCACTGAGCATGTGCCGTAGGATCCCCAACTTGACCATTGCCCATCAACTTAAATGGGATCATTTAGAATTTTTAAGCTCAGTAATAAAAAAAAATACCAATCTTTTACCATTTAGTACATGCGCGGATCAAGAGGGTGGGTTGGGGGGAGGGGGAGTCCGCCCCCTGGAAAATTTATATTTATAAAATTCAAATTGTAAAACTCTTGAAAATAGGCCTCGCCCACCCACTCTCTTTGAAAAACAAAATTATCCCTTGGACCCCCCCCCTGAAAAAAATTCTGCATCCGCACATATAGTAAAGTGAAAGTAGAAAAGAAAAACCCCAAAAGAAATTCGAAAGTAGTTTACTTGGACAATTATGCGTGTTACAGCTCTGTGACGACACACTACTCGATGGACAATTAGCCCCGCCATACTGGGGAGCGGGGTTGGTGCAGGTACGTGATCTCTGCTGAGTCCCTCCACCACACGTCACGGTACAGGATCCGTAACTTCCCCAGCTTGACCAGCCTCCATCAACTAATTAACGTTATAAATAATAAACAGGATCATTATTTATCTATCGTGCATGCATTTACAATGAACCTTTCAAAAGACAATTACAGGTATTAGACATTGATCTGAATACGAAAAATGAAAATAAATCAACGCACTTGGGCAACTGTGGGTGTTACAAGCCTGGGATGACGTAGATGATCCGGGACAGTTGTCTCCTCCCCACTGAGGGGCGGGATTTGTACACGTCCTTGACCTTGTCTGGGTACCTCCCCCGCAGGTTTTGGAGCACGCTCCATAAGAACCAAAACCTGACCATCCACCGTTTATTGGTGGCGCTATAAAATTCATCAATGGTTAATTTAACCGATTTTGCATTTTTTTTCATTTAATCCACAGCCATGTTCGATAACTCTAAATTATCCGGATTTTTTTTTATTAGTACCATAAATCTGCCTTTTATATAGAAAAAATTAATTGGTCTTCTAGTATTAATGCATATATGTATATATAAATGTATAACGATTAGTTTCTTATTGAAATGCTTGGCTAAGTAGTTACACGGAAATCTACTTCACATATGCAAATGGGTTCGAGCCACTTATGCACAAGAACAACTTTTTTTTAAAATTTGATTTCAATTTTTATATTTATTTTATTATATCCACCGTAAGCAAAGTTTGCAATAACTTTGTAAAATGCATGGATACCATCAATAAATTTCTTTTTATTTCATTTCATTGATAAAGTTTGAAGGACAAATACCATTTTAATGATGGAAAAATACTTTGTGGCTGATGGTTGGAGAACCTTATATTAACAATGATTCGATCTTACTATTTGAATTATACTTCCGTTCATGATATCTGGCTTTGGCTGAAGAATCACAGAGCCTTGAATTAACATGAACATGTATTCTTAATTCTCTTCATTTATTTGAAAAATCAATCACCCAATTAATGCGTGTGTCAAATGAATTGATTTGCAGATGAAATGAATTGATAAAACCTTTAAAGGGGTATGGTCACGATTTGGGTTAAAAATTATTCTTCCGTTTTTAATGTTTACATTGCTTCAAGATGACATTTCTGATAGTCAACCAAAATTGGAGTGTCAGTCTTCAAGTTATCAGGGAGATACAGAGCTCACAATTCTCTGGTATGTAAACAAATGTTTTTGTTTACATTTTGAATGCTGAAGTGAAAGTACCAGTTTTAAACCTAAAATGAATGTGATAAGTTCTAGGAACTGTTTATTTAATATGCTTCAAACGAATTAGAAGATAGAAAAAAATCAGCTTGAAAAAGATTTTGAGTGGTTTATAGAACCAATGTTAACAAAAACAGGACACGAGCCTTGTTTACATGACAAAGAATTGTGAGCCCTGTAGCTTGCTTATAACTCTACGACTGATACTCTAATTTTGGTTGGTCATTAGAAATGCATTTCTAAAGCATTGTAAACAATAAAAATAGAAAAATAAAATTTGACGAAAATCGTGACCATGCCCCTTTAAATATTTATTTATTGATATAATTGGTCACATTATTTTTATTATTAATAGTATTAGTTCGTTTACCGAATTCAGGTTATGAGTTGTTTTAAACAATAATTGAAAAACTAAACATTTTGAAAAGTAAGTACAGCTTAAATTAAGGCTATTTAAGGTTTATCCCAAGAATATATTAATTCAACATAAAAATTGTTGGAAAAGGTAAGTTTTAGTGTAAAAAGTAGACCTTCGAGTGGTTATTGATACATGTATAATGATTATTTATTAAATGACAATACGTTCGAACATTTCAAGTCAATATTGCATTTCTTTTTGCCTCTTCAAATCAAAACACATAATACGTTATTAAACTAAGTACGCATTTTGTTTTTTTCCTTAGAATACTCACTATTTTTTTCACACACGAACTGCAGCGAGCCCGAACACTTCCCATCATTCCATTTTCCACTGCTGGAGTACATCATGTTACAATCTTCGTCCCCAGAGTTGTTTGGCTCGCCTGTATAAAAATAACCCAAAATGAGGCGATGTTCATCTAAGTTTCAGTTTTGAACCCGAACCTCAGGTGTGTTGAGAGAAGTGTTTACCTGAGTTCCAGTTGGTGTAGCTCCATGTGAACACTCCCCCGGACCACGCCCATGACCCCTCTGTCGGTCCGTCAAACCCTCCCATCCACACACTCTCACCTCTCAGTAAGCCTAAAACATAACTTAATTCAGAACTATCGCACACACAAATGCAATGCTTACAACCAACAAATTAAGATTACTGTCATAAAAACGAAAGTGAAAAATTAATGTAATGTTTTTTTTTCTACCGTGGACAAACGAATTTTCGCCGGAATCAGCAATATTGACCAGGTTAGCGTTGTTGGCTTGGCAGGTCTTTAATGCATTGGACCACGTGACTTTTGACGTAAACAGCTTATAGCATTTACCGTTCCTGAAACTCCATGTGGAGTCGCATGCATCCAGTGCAGCTAAAATGCAGTTGACAAAGTAAACAAATAAACCAAATTATCAGAATAATCTAAAAAGTTTTGTAAAAATCCTTGCATGTCAAATATTAGACGATTGCAATTGTTTGTAGTGTGCATAGCCACAGGCACCTGACGTTAGGGTATTTATTTTTACAATGAGAAAAATTTATAACGTCAGGTGCCTGTGTGTATAGCCTACTTTGTTTATAATGTCTTACGTGACAGGTGAGATATTTACCTTATAAAGAGAATTACCCCCATGGGAAAATAATAATTTCTATGAAAGAATAAAAAGTTTCTACAGGATATATTAAAAAATCCTTCATAAATTCTAAGTTCAATGGGATAAAGATATATATAATTATATATATTCTCAAGGGATTTAATTCATACAGGTGGTTTCCTATCGAAAATTTAGTTATTCAATCGGATTCTAAAACCCCATGGGGAGTATCTTAAACCCGGTAGGAAATTCAGCATATGCCATAGAATAATCGTTTTTCCAATTGGAATAATATTTCCCAGAGATTTTTTTTTAATAAATGTAAAAATATTTCACCTGGCAGATGATATAAACCCTTAACACAATGCATGTTTTTTTCCATATGCCATAGTTGAATTTTGTGGAAATTGTGCCTTAGACTGGTGCATAAATACAACCTAGGGACTGGTAAAACTATCCGGCACTATGTTACAGATATGAATGGAACGCACTTGTTTGTTCACAGATGTAGGCCATGCTTCGACTGCAGAGGTAATCGTTCCACCGTCCGGCGCTCAGTAAACTGGCACAGTCCTCACCCCCAGAGTCATTGGGCTCCCCTGTTTACATGCATGAACGTAATTAGTTCCATACGAAAAATTCGGGAAAAATTATTGGCTATTTTTTGATATATCATTTAAAACGTCGACTTTGTGTAATAATTGTAATTAAGTTGTAAACATTTCTTATTTGCATCTTGACATAATAACCTTGCATATGCAGATACCAAAATGATACCATATATAAATGAAGACGGCAATATTTTGTTACCATTGGGAGCTGCACTATTTATTGAGACTTGGAATACTGTATATATGTACATCATAGATGTATATGAAATGCCTTTCAATTTTTAATTACCAGTTTAAATTATATATCAAACCAATGATCGCATGAGGTAATCTGAGTGACTTTGGTGACCCAAATATCAAATAAATGTAATTCAGCGATAATATTTAAAAACATTAAGTTCATTTATTAGGTTTTAAGCAGTGACTTATCTTTTAAAACGCTTACAGTATTTAATATTCAATGTCACATTTACATCAGAAAGTACCAAGGCTTAACCTTTAACCACAATTATAAGAAAGACTAACATTAGAACCAGTAAACTCAAATGTACTTAAAACCTACAACCAATATCTGATCCCCCCTTCAAAAACAAAAACAAAAACAAAAAAATCCCCACCCCCTCCCCCGAAAAAAAAACCCAATAAGCACCCACCCAAAACAAAAGATAGAAAAAAAACCCAAAAATCTCAAGATCTCCACGAATCCACATACCCGAGTTCCATTTGGTGTACCCCAGGACTGGATGCTCCCATACCACAGCCATTGGCCCTCAGTGGAGGAGTCGGACCCACTAATCCAAAACTCATTCCCTCTAGCCAGGTCTTAAACGAAACGAGACGAAATTCTCACTACATGTGTACAAAGGTTTGCTCTTCGTGTGATCCTACATGCACCAGAGAGAGAGAGAGAGAGAGAGAGAGAGAGAGAGAGAGAGAGAGAGAGAGAGAGAGAGAGAGAGAGAGAGAGAGATTCTTACTGTGTACAAAGGTTTGTTCCCCATCTGATCCTACATCCACCAGACTACTGCCCACGGCCTGACACGCCTTAAGGGCGTTCATCCACGGTAGTTTTGACGTGTACAGTCGGTAACAGTTCTCTCCGTACTTGGTCCAACCAGAACTGCAGGTTACTGCGGATACTCTGTACTCTACAACACAACAACATTAATTACTAGATGCTCTCTCTCTCTCTCTCTCTCTCTCTCTCTCTCTCTCTCTCTCTCTCTCTCTCTCTCTCTCTCTCAGAATTATATTAAATTACGGCGAAACTCTTACAACAACTACTGTATCAGTCTGTTTTAAGACATTAAGAATTCATAGATCGTCCTCACTTACCAGGCAATGTAAATAGTGCTATCACCAAAACAAGCTTCAAGACCCTGTAGAACACCTATAAAGGAAATACCAATCACTGACATTGAAGAAGCAACGGTTGTGATATCATTGGCAATGCCAAGTGATATTAAATTGTGGTAGAAGTGGTAATTTTAGTTGCGACAGAAGTAAAATAAGCAGCTGTTCATTTAGTAATATTGATATAAGCAATACATATAGCAAAAGTGCATGTTACAGTTGTACTAGTAGAAAATAAAAGAAACTATTGAAGTAGAAGTTGTTTGAATAATCGAATCCGAAGTAACATAAAAATTCACAGTGAAAGTAGTGGAATGGTAGTAGTAATAGTTGTTAGAGAAGTACTAGTAGTACTGCTAGTAGTAATAGTTAAGCATACAATAATAATAACAATAGTAGTAGGAGGAGGAAGAGGAGCAGGAGGAGGAGGAGCAGGAGCAGCGGGAGGAGCAGGAGCAGGAGCAGGAGGAGGAGGAGGAGGTTGTTGTTGAAGTAGAAGTATTAACATTTTAGGGAAAAGTATGAATTGTAGTATCATAGTAATGATAGTCATAAACTTTTAAAACTTATTGGTGCAGAGGTTCTATGAGAGTAGTTTATGTAACGTCACAACATAAAAGTAGTTGTTTGTTAGCAGAAATAAAAGAAGCGGTGGTTATGTTCGTAAGTCAGGTACATATAACCAGACATCACGATGGATACTTTCGTTAGTTATATTTTCAGACTGTTCTGCATTAAACATTGCAATGTGTCTGTTAGATTATTACCAAGTTAGACTTCAGAGGCCCACTCATTGCCATGGTAACAACTATACTCGAGCGGATTATCTGAAAAAAAAAAAAAAAAATTAAAATCTTAAAATAAATCATGTTAAAATAGTTAAACTGAGTTACAACATTACTTACGTTCTTGTCATAGTTATCGCTGACTGACCTAAAATACTAATTTTCAAACAAAATTTAAAGTTCTTTAAACATATTAAGGTTATAAATTAAAAAAAAAATGACAAGTACATGTATGTGTGGTAATTAAAAAAATACATGCTGTTCAAATACATGTTGTAAATTTTCACTGAATTAGGACTCTGATATCCCCTGTTTCCTCTTTTTTACCATAATATATGTATCAATTCTTGTTTATTTGTACGAATTGTCATGTTGTAAATTTTGAATTTACCGAGTGGCAGTAAATACAAAATTTACAACATGTACATGTTGTCATGTAAAATTTGTATTTACTGCCACCCGGTAATTTCAAAACTTACAACATGACAAAATCCTTCACTTAAAAACATCAAGTTTAACTTTTTACATTTCGAAGCCGGATTTTTTCTCAAAATTGTTCAGTTTCTCAACGTTCTGTTTTACTTTTTCTATTGCTGGTCCTGTAAAATCTCAAGGTCATCAGTTTGTTTTTGGGTTTGCATATATGTCTTTATAATTTGTAGTAGCATTCTTTATCTTAATTTATATTAACAATTTTTACAGTATGTTAGGTATTTTGCATTAAATAAATATATAATTAAATAATATTAACATGAATTATCCCAAGAATCACAATGCATCACAATTTTTAAAGCCTTTTCCTACGGATGTCTTACACTCCTTTTCACAATAACCAATGAAGTAAAAGGTATTTATCCATAAAATATTTTCTGTAAATGTAGTACTTCTTAAAACCCAGGAATAACCAAACCAATAAATATCCTTCTCCAACAGATTCTATGTAGATACATTGCAGCACAAACTATAACCACTCACACGTTCAATCAAACGGCGCAAACGATTCTAAACATAGCATTTATGTATGCCAAACCTCTTTCTGATTTGCTCTTATACTTTTTCGTAAATCTATGACGTCATTCGTTTTAACCAATCATAATGCCCATTCCAAAATATAAATAAATTTTAAAAAAACAAAAAACAAAACAACGATAACAAAAATAAATAAATGATGAATAAGGACAATATATAAATGAATCAAATAAAAATCAAATTAATTCTACAAACTACACGTGATAAAATATTAAAACGTATCATGAACAACTAGTAAGTAATCAAAAGATAATCTCTTTCTTACTCCCAGGGTTGTTTTTTTTTAAAAATAGATGTACGCTAATCAATATGGAGTGTATTATTGAACTTATCGAACTTATTGAGATTAGTCGAAAAGATTATTGAACACTGATCTAAAAGTAACGACTGATTTCTTAAATCATGTAAAGTATTAGCAGTCATGATAACCTGGTCTAATTTTGTTGCGAAAGGTTTAATTTATGGCGGGTACAATTAAACTATTGTACTGGATTCTTGACATTCATAAACAATTTTATTGTGTAAAATACATGTGTATTTATACAGTCACATAGTATGACATATTAAATAAATATTTTTAAAAAAAAAATCTTAAAAATTGGATGAAACCCCCAAAACATACAAAATGTTATCCTTCAAGTTTCTAGCCAGCCTCTATACAACTGTTTCTCGTAAGAGTATAGGCTAGGGCTTATTTTAAAATATTTGGATCAAACTTCACTTAAAATGTGTGAAAATAAAAAAAAATATTTACATCTACCGAGTATTTGCTTCCTTCTTAATTGTGTTTATACAGCTACTGATAAAATCGAATCACGATCAAAACAGTACAATAAAGGCTGTTTTCGGGGTCAATATGTTGACTTAGCTACCATAGAAGTGGCGAGGTGAATATTGTACTTTGAGGCAGCTAAATCATCGTACTGACCTTAAAAACAGCAATAATTGAATAGAGTTGAACGAAAAAAAACCCAGAAAATAAAGCAACAATTTATTACATTTTATTACATATGATTCAATGAGAATTTGATACAGGCTTGTCAAATTGAGTGTTATCAAGCGAGAAAAACATCATCACTTGAATTAGTTAGCTTATTACCGTCATGTTTAACTCAATCATAACCAAGCTATATGTTAGCAGGGAAACATAATATACATCATTACATGTCGGACTTTTAACGCAGCAATTGGAGTAACACTAGAGGAATTCCGAAACTAAATGCGAGGGATTTAGAACGCTACCGGTGAATAGTTTCAGTGACAATAGCATAAACTATGACAAGAGGGAAAATAGCTCGGAAACTATTACACGGTAAACGTTATTTAGATGAAACAGAAAGTTTATTCGTCTTAATTTTGCATAGGAAAAAATATACAGAGGTATAATAAAACATATTATTTATTTGGAGAATGTTGGATATCAACCAATCAGATAGGCAGGATCAATCATAATTATGATAAATGTATTTGTTCGCTTATGTATATATCTATTTCTTAAAATATTTAAAACTGCCTTCAGGCGCTTTATTTTTTTTTCTCTGGATGCAAAATTATGCATTTTGATACAAAAAAGGTACCAAAGCAGTCAAAGAACTCCATGACATAGAAAGAGCTATACGCCGAATATGGTTGTCCGAATGTCGACCACGAGTTATGAACTACTCATCATATCGCGAATACAAGAGAGCAAAGCGTTTGTTCCGAAATGCTCTGGACAGAGAACATGCCGCTTACATGGGCAAAGTATACGCAGACATAGATAAGGCAGCTGAAATAGATTTGCGTCTTTTCTGGAAACTCACAAAGCGCATTAAACCAAAAACATACAGGTTATATCCCGAAATCATCAACTCCACAGGCAAAAAGAATACTGACCCAGAAGGAGTTGCTGAAGCGTTCGCTAGTCATTATGAAACCTTATACAGCTGTCTCATGGACCAAAATTTTGACGATGGCACAAAGAAATATATCGATACAAAAATTTCCAGATAACAGAGCTATTCAAATGTGACCTTCGTACGTTACCAGGCGGACTGATCACTTCAGATGAAATATTATGTGTCGTTCAATCGTTTAAATTTCGTAAAGCCCCGGGCTATGAACTAATAACAAACGAACATATCAAATATGGAGGTGAAATTCTAACACTCTGTATTGCGATGCTATTTAATGCAATCATTGACAGTGGCAAAATCCCCACTGAATGGAAACAAAGACTCATTATTCCAATGTATAAAGGTGCAGGAAAACCAAAAGACTCCTGTAAGAGTTATAGGCCAGTAGCTCTATTGCAGTGCATTTTCAAAATATTCGAAAAAATAATCTTATCACGCATAAATAGTGAGATCCTACAACATTCGAAATTCCCCAATCCACAGCAACAAGGCTACAGGAAACAGTTTTCCGTAACCTTGAACAAAACAATAATGTCTATGTCAGCTTTCTCGATACAAATAACGCTTTCGCTACTGTCTGGAGGAATGAACTTCTATTTAAACTTTTCAATCTTGGAATCACTGGCAAAACTTGGTCATTGATACGAAACTGAAACTCCAACACGGTCAGTTCAGAGGTTGTCAATCAAACACGATCGAGATGGGTTTCCGTATACCAAGGCGTGGGGCAAGGCGTGGGGCAAGGTGGGATATTATCTACATTCTTGTATTTAGTATTTATCAACGATCTTATAAACGACTTGGAACTCAACAGTCCAAACTCTGGAGTTCTTGGCGTAAGGAGCAGCTGTCCTTCGCTAGCAGATGACCTATCGTTCATCTCCACTTCGCTAGTACAGCTTCAGAGATTATTGGATGTTGCGTACTCATACTCGTGCAGGTGGCGTTTTGAATTCAACGTGTTAAAATCCTGTGTATTAACATTCTTTGTAAATGCAACAATCAAAAAAGTGAATTCACATGGCATCTTGGACAAACTGAAGTACCACAGAAAGAGTCGTACAACCACCTAGGTATTACCATGCACTCGAAGTGCAAACTATCGGTCGCGATATCAGATGCGTGCAAAAAGGGCAAAAAATCCTACTTTGCATTATCTGACATTGGATCCAAGTTCTTAAACCCTGCGACAGTGTCTCACCTTTATAAATGTGTAGTTCTTCCATCGGTTTTGTATGGCTGTGAGCTGTGGAGTAATATGAGCTCTTCAAATCTACAACAACTTAATACATTTCAACACTTTGTATGCAAAAATGCCCTGTAACTCCTTAAACTATGCAGATCTGATATAACCGAGTCACCTTTTAACGTTCATCCTATATCAACAGAAATTGACACCAGAAAACTACTTTTCTTAGGAAGACTCTGCCGCTTGGATTACGATGCCCTGCCGAAAAAAATCTTTCTCACTCGGCTGATGTCCTTTATGCTTTATTTGTCGGACAGGCAAAAAGGATTTATCCCCGACATCGTAACCATCTTCACCTATACGACCTAGCAGATTACTTACAAGACTAGCTGTACAACGGAACTTTTCCAACCAAAGACTCCTGGAAAAAGATTGTCAGACGGGCTGTGAAATCGTCTAATGATAGAGATCGAGAGAGACGCATTTCCTATTATTCGGACTTTTCCTTCTTCAGAGAAATATTTTCCAAGTGTATACCTTCATCTATATGGAAGTTACCATCAACTCCCGACGAAATCAACTTGCGTAAATTTATTGCAAAATTGTGTACAAAAATGCATTGCAATTATGATGAAAATATGTTTATCTGTGTGCTGTGTAATCGCGCATGCATTCAGGGATGTCTTCTGTCACTGCTCTTGCACATGTCCAGTTACTTTCGATCTTCGAAATAGATGGTGGAGCGTGATCATAAATTCTTCTGACATTCCACTAGTTGCAGAGTTAAGCGGTCTCTCTGACAAGTCTCTCCGCTGGACAAGTCATTCCATACGCCCTTTTACCTGGGCAGTTTTCGTTTAGTGCAAAATTATGCATTTTGATACAAAAAAAGGTGCTTTTTTTAAATTTGGCAGATGATGACTTTAAACCCCAATTAGCATGCTATGAAACATATTTGTTTTGACAAGCGATTGAATTCATTTGAAATCAGAAAATTCCACACGTTATCAAGGATAATTAAATAAATAAGAAACTGAAAATAAAAGTTAGTTTCTTTTTATTGCTTTATGAATCCATAGGGTGATATTTATTATTTGGGTTTGCTGTTTAATGCACACGTTTTGACATTAATTTTAATGTAACCATAATTATGGTTACATTGAAATTAATGTCAAAATGGGCTTGGCCCATGTGGTTTAATGTCTTTTCGAGATTTCTTTGAATCGAGATGCCAACAACCATGACCAAATAAACAGAGAGGATTCTTTTTCGTGCCGGCACCGTGATCATTTTTTTTATGCCGGTGTAACGAAGAATATTTGTCCGGGTTGAGAATTGACCCGGGGGTCATTTTCAACGTTGAATATTGATCTTTTTCGACAGATTTTATAAGAGATCAAATACTTTCGCTTTTAAATCCACACCAAAGTGGTTTTTTTTTTAAATGCGGAATAGTTATTTCTGTGTACGGATTGTTCAATGTTGTTGTGTTCCAAAATCTTAACCGAAAATTTGTAAAATGTTGTTGCGTGTTAACCTCTACTTTTTTCTCCATGCAGGAATATAATACTATAATTAAGTTATTACTATCAGGGCTTGACGGTCACCTGAGAACCATAGCCTGTAGATGGATCTGTCAGGGAGTCTCTTGATTTATTTTGGAGTCTAAACCCTAATCCAAGACTCTTTTGACTGTTACCTCCCCATTTTATTATTTAATGTTTCATAAAGGGGTGGATGGGGGGGAGGGGGGGATGTCGGAAGAATCTCGAATTATCTATTATAATACCGTGCCCAGCTTCAGTGGCCAAAACTGATAAACTTTTAGTAATTAGAGAATAAGAGAAATGCGGGCATTTGTCACTAGTCAACGAGGAAACTGAAAGTTTAAACCAAACAATGTTATGAGATTAATAGCCTTTGTGATTTTGCACTTTCTAATTCTCTTACCTGAGTGACTCAAGTGACCTAAAAATACATATTCACAATATAGCCATATTTGTCACCCCCTGATAAAGAGTCTTAATTCCTGCCCCATGGGCAGCGAATTTCGCAATTTTAAGGAGAGGGCTTTCTGGACATCATAATCATGCATTTCGTTTATCTCAGCCCCCTGATGTGAAAGTAAAGAAGATTTGTGGCTATTTTGGCATCATCCTAGGACCTGAACCTAATTTTGGTAGAGGGCTTCATGAGGGCATCATAATCATGTATTTTGTGTTTTTCTCTTTATACGGAAGCAAAGAAGAAAATTTAATACATTTTCAATACATGGCAATATTGGCCCCGCCCAGGGTCTAAGCCACTGACCCAGTGGTTATGAATTTCACAATTTTGGTAGAGGCATCCCTGCTCATCATAACCACTTGCTTAGTTTCTCTGCTGAATGTCCAGTAGTTGAGAAGATTTTTAAAATTTGCATGAATTTTTACAGTTTTTACCCAAACCTGAGTGACTTAAGTGACCTAAATATGTGAAAAAAGAGTTTTTTATTTGTAAATCTTCTTAAATAGAAGTTGAAAACTGCGATGAATATAGTTTTATTTCAATGTAGCTGTAATGTGACACATTAAACATAATCTATACATTGGCAGAATTACTGTTACATGTAATTTATAAAACCGACATGCATAAAATTTTATTAGAATGTAAAATTAATGATATATTTTTTTTGATGATCCGGAAATTCAATGTCTATAACATGGATAACGAATTAAAGTTCAAGTCATCTTGTAGACAGAATCATGGCAAGAAGACCACTCAGAATTGTTCCAAACAGGATCGGCAAAGAAATGGCAAACCGCCCTATAAAGTAAAATAAAATAAAAAATATGACATTATTTAAAACATCATTGCCAATAAACAATCCGCAATATCATGCGCGGATCTAGACGGGGGTCAGGGTGTCTGGACCTTCCCACCCCCCCTGGCATTTTTTTCCGGGGGGGGGGGGGTATTTGAGTTTTCCCTGGCAAACTCAAATATCCCTCCCCCCTCCCCCCGGAAAAAAAAAGTATGGGTCCGCACATGAATATTAAGATGATTGTGTTAATTTAAAACTATATTGTAACTACATGTATTAGAACATCATGGCACTGAAGAAGTATATATCAGAGTTGTTATTTCAATGACTAGAGATGCGTGTCGTAAAGAAGGAATTGGTTTAACACTGTTTTATAAAACAATATGAAATTATATCAGGTATATACAACAGTACACGGAAACCTACAAATACATTTTCTTAACAGTTTGTTTAAATACATGTAAATTAAATACAGGAAGTTTCATTAAGTAAACAAATTATCTTACCAGCCCCATTTTCACAAGTCTCTGCTTGGGTACATCCGCCATACGTCGCTGTTTCGTCACTTCCGTCGTCACAGTCTGCTGAACAGTCACATTGGAACGAAGACTGGATGCACGTGATTCCACCCGACTGACAGGTGAAGAACCCGGTTGGACATAACTAGATAACATTTTAAAAAAGTGATTTTTGTTGAATTCAAACAGGATTTTCACTAAAATCAAGCGTCAGCGTCGAAAAAAAAAACCGCCTACTTATATCATAGACATTTTACATTGTACAAACAATTGATGTGTAAATTCTCAAAATTGATCAAAAGATAGACGACCAGAGAGAGTCCCATAATGAGAAGTGCTGTTTGATGGTTTGGGTTTTTTAAAATTTCGTTTGCTTCAGATAACAAATCATTATCCAACTCTTCAAAATAGTCTGTCTCTCAAGATGAAAGATCCGTGCAAACCTGTTTTTTAAAAAAAAATTACAGTAGCACAATGTACATGAATACCTTATTTGATGACACTTGAAATACCCAGTTGATGAAATTGAAAATGTAGATCCATAGAAAATACAACACTATCGTACATGTATTAATCCGTATTTTCTTTTTATTTATGTCTTTAACTTCCTAACAATTCTGCACATAAGACTGTTCATAAACCTAGAATATACTGTTGAGTCCAAAATTTTATTTTCATTTAAAAAAAAAAACATTTCCTTGTATCTTTCAGGTTTCAAACGATTACATCATTATTCACATGTAAGTAATGAGACATATAGTAAAAAAAGTAGAAATTTAATTAAATTATTTAAAATCATTTTTAAAAATCAGTAAGACTTAAAATATTGCGTTTCTCAATTTCTGATCAGTTAGCACACAACAGATAAGTCCAAAAAAATTACAATTCATTCTTTTAATGAAAATTTAATATTTTGTTCTTTGAAATGAGAGACCTGTTGATATTTAAAATAAGAAGGAAATCTGACTTCACAATTTTTGTCCACAACCCAACCCTTGCACTCTCGTTTAAGCGAGTGTAAAATGAAATATTAGCAGTCATTGTTAGAATTTTAATTGACAATAAGTTAATTTTTCATATACAAGTATTACAAATGTCTGTGCTGCTATTTATACAGAAGACCTTTCTGTTACTTAAAGACACAGAAATATACTTTAACTGGTAACTTAATGTAAATAATGAAGTAATATTGTGTAAGAATTGCGCTCGAGACTTATCTTTTAAGACGAAAATTTGCAAAACTTAAAGGTCTCTACAAAGAATTTCTATGATTCAAATTTAAAAAAAAATTCAACAGTAAGATTGTCATGACTCTGTTGTTAAAATATATAAAAATAATGAGATTTGACGGTGGGTTTAAGATTAAGTAAGGTAATTCGATGTCCATAAATTCTTAGCACTTTTTATGGTTATGTCGAAATTCAAGGTCTTTACTATGAAAGGAACTCAGGTTACACATTCTTGAAAGATAGAAGGCTAAATTGCACAAAAATCAAATGCACACCATTCAAATAAATGTTTCGAAATAATCAAAATACGCTATACTTCGATTATTTTCTGTCTTAAGTAATAAAGGGTAGGATTTTTTTTTCTTGAGATATTAGATTGAAATTAAATTTTACAAAGAATTGTGCTTATATTTTGTGTAATATAAATTGAACATATTTCAATAATTAATTTCATTAGTGTTTTGTACTACCTTAATTAATCATATTTTTACATGAGCTATTAAACCTGCATACATTCAAAATAATCTGTTGATAGTTGTGACAACTGTAATATACATATATACACCTGTAATATACATTTATCTCACCTGTAATATACATATATATATACACCTGTAATATACATTCATCTCACCTGCTGATATGTTCCAGAGGCTACAGTAGGGCAAGATCCTGTGTTACAATCATCAAAATCGGCTGAGCTTCCTTGGCATTCTAATCCGCCATTAGCCGGTTTCGGGTTGTCGCAAATTCGTGCGCGCGACCTTCTTCCGCCTCCACAGGTTTTTGTACAAGACCCCCACGCTGCCCAAGCTCCCCAGCTTCCGTCAACTGATGAAAGTAATTTTATTTTTTAAATTTACACATACATTTATTTTGTTTTTAATTGCTTTAGTCTTATACGCAGTTTGATGAAGACTTTAAAACAAAAGTGACTGACATTTACAGTGCTAAAGTTGTCTTTCTTGAATTTATGATAAGCGTAATCCAGTTGATTATAGCTTTCAATCTACTGATTGCAAATCAAATTCATGGTCTTTTCATATGACATTTATGTATGGCACATTTTAAAAATTCGTTTGTGTAAACAAACAAGAACTGAATCGCATATACATACTTATGCAAACCTGTGTGTTGCAATTCTGAGACATCGAACTAGCCCCAGGACAGGAAGCGCCGCCATATTGAGGAGAGGGACTCGTGCAGGTACGAGAACGAGACTGAGTTCCGCCTCCACAGGTCACTGAGCATGTGCCGTAGGATCCCCAACTTGACCATCGACCATCAACTAAGGATTCATACTGATTTTTTTAAAGGCTATTCCATGACATATCAGCTGCTTTAATGCAATGAAATTATAACGGGAGAACAAAGACAAGAAATACTCACACTAAGATAAAAGTGTTAAATAGATAGAGTGATGCTGTAATAACTTACTTGGACAGTTATGAGTGTTACAAATCTGTGATGACACACTACTCGATGGACAGTTAGCTCCGCCATACTGGGGGGTGGGATTAGTGCAGGTGCGTGATCTCTGCTGAGTCCCTCCTCCGCATGTCACAGTACAGGACCCGTAACTTCCCCAGCTTGACCAGCCACCATCAACTAGTTAATTTTAGAATTTTAAGCAGGGTGATTATATTTTCGTTTCTTATCTATAAACTTCAGATACTGATTATAGTTTCTTTGTACAGTAGCATCATTAGTGATTCTCAGGGTTTGAAAAAAAAAATATTTTCATTAAGGCGGTAGGATAACTAAATTGAAAAGATGGGCACACATACGGTCATTCACTTAAGCATCAAACTCTAAGGACTAGGTTCATTTAATTCAGAAAATATTAAATATTTTTGTATATTTGTAAAATAAACAATAAAACATGAAATCCTATCTTCTAAGACTAGCTTACTTGGACAATTGTGTGTGTTACAGGCCTGTGACATCGAAGAGAATCCTGAACAAGCACTGCCTCCATACTGGGGGGCGGGGTTTGTGCATGTCCTTGATCTAGAGTGAATTCCGCCTCCACAGGTGACTGAGCATGCGCCGTATGAGCCCCAGCTGGTCCACTGTCCATCGACTTGAAACAAAGAAAATATGGTTTCACTTTTAAAAATATTTGTGAAATGGCATTTAAAAAAAAAACTTTCACATAAAGGATATGAATTCTTTAAAAATAGTGTGGTACATAGTACATTAGTACATGCAACATGTAACTTACTTGGACAATTATGAGTGTTACAGCTCCGTGAGGACACACTACTCGATGGACAGTTAGCCCCGCCATACTGGGGGGCGGGGTTAGTACAGGTTCGTGATCTCTGCTGAGTCCCTCCTCCACACGTCACGGTACAGGACCCGTAACTTCCCCAGCTTGTCCAGCCTCCATTAACTAATTAACGATATAATGATATACAGAATCATTATATTTACGTGTTTTATCTATTAACTTTAGATACATGTACTTAATTTCGTTGTACAGTTGCATCAGGGATGTTACTTAAAATTTGATAAAAAATCATTTTGGCAGTAGGGTCACTAAATTGATAAGATGCGGAGACATACCATCATCTACTCAAGCTTAAGCATTAAGCATCAGAACTCTAAAGTGCATTTGATTCCCAAAATATTTTATTATTTTCGATATTTTTTTTAAAATACATTGATAAAGCACTCTTAAAATCTTCAATAAAACATGAAATCCTATTTACTAAGACTAGCTTACTTGGACAATTATGTGTGTTACAGGCCTGTGACATAGAGGAGGATCCTGAGCAAGCACTTCCTCCATACTGGGGGACGGGGTTTGTGCATGACCTTGATCTAGACTGAGTTCCGCCTCCACAGGTGACTGAGCATGTGCCGTATGAGCCCCAGCTGGTCCACTGTCCATCAACTACAAATATAGAAGACAAATTTTCACTTTTAAAATATTTTTTTAAACGGCATTATAACCATAAATCTTTAATAAAAAAGATATAAGGTCTTAATAAATTGTCTGGTATTTCAATTAACTTACTTGGACAATTATGCGTGTTACAGCTCTGAGAAGAAACACTATTCGATGGACAGTTAGCTCCGCCATACTGGGGGGCGGGGTTAGTACATGTGCGTGATCTCTGCTGAGTCCCTCCTCCACACGTCACGGTACAGGACCCGTAACTTCCCCAGCTTGACCAGCCTCCATTAACTAATAAAGTTAAGGTTTATTAATAAATATCAGCAAATAAAAATATAATATAATTTACATTCAGTTCGAAGGTATTAAATTTTTGCGTTTGAAACACTTATATCAACTGTTCTAATAATGAAAATAGAAATTAACTTTTTAAAAAAACAAAAATCTTGAACTCTAAAATTGTAGTTATATACCTTAACGGGGCATGGTGACGATTTTGGTCAAAAATTATTTTACCGATTTTAATGTTTACAATGCTTCAGTAAAGCATTTTTAATAGGCAACCAAAATTTAAGTTGTTATTTGTTGAGTTATAAGTGAGTTACAGAGTTTAGAATTATTTGCTTTGTAAACAAAGTTAAGAAGTCAAATCAGCTTGAAAAAGATTTTTTACTGGTACAATGTATATTGAACCAACAGTTGTAAAAACATGGTACGAGCCTTGTTTACATGACAAACAATTGTGAGCCCTGTATCTTGCCTATAACTCTAAGACTGATTTTCAAATTCCATTTGATCATTAGAAATGCATTTCTAAAGCATTGTAAATAATAAAAACAGAAATATAGAATTTGACCAAAATCGTGACCATGCCCCTTTAATGTCTAAATCAAAATCAAAGTTTACAAAAAAATCTTATAATTTATTCTCGTAACTACGCACTTGGGCAGCTGTGGGTGTTACAAGCCTGGGATGACGTAGAAGATCCGGGACAGTTGTCTCCTCCCCACTGAGGGGCGGGGTTTGTACACGTCCTAGACCTTGTCTTAGTACCTCCCCCGCAAGTTCTAGAGCATGCGCCGTAAGATCCAAAACCTGACCATCCACCATTTATTGGCGGTGCTGTAAAATCACACAAAATTATTGATTTCGTTTTCAATTTGATAAGAAATTGTTTACTTATTTTATTTTTATTTTCCTTTTTTTTAATTTAAAATTATTAATTTATTTTATCATATTAAATCCATACTATTTTTTTCACACACGAACTGCAGCGAGCCCGAGCATTTCCCATCATTCCATCTTCCACTGCTGGAGTACATCATGTTGCAATCTTCGTCTCCAGAATTGTTTGGCTCCCCTGCAAAAGACGTATTGGGAATGTGTTTAACGAAAAGGGTGTTATAAGAAAACGGGCATTTTTCATGGACTTATCAGTTAAAATTTTTAAACGCCGTGTGTATTGATAGAAATATCTACCTGAGTTCCAGTTGGTGTAGCTCCAGGTGAACACTCCCCCAGACCACGCCCACGACCCCTCTGTCGGTCCGTCAAACCCTCCCATCCACACGCTCTCACCTCTCAGTAAACCTAAAACATTATTGATTCAGTACTAACGCACTCTGATTACATCCAATCGCCTTCTAACGATAGCTTGGACTTTCGACGGGATGTAACTATCTAATTTGCTCATCAAATCAGGCTGTCAAATATTAAGAACCTTCTTTCTGGTTCACTAAAAGAAGCTTAATAATATTAATTTACATTAAAAATCGGATTTTTCCCCCAAAGGTCTGCTCGTTTGATTACTAGTAATATTGACGCTGTTTTAACTGAAACACAACCTCCCTGGATATGGTCGAACAATTTGCATTGCGTTCAATGTATTCCTCATCTTTTAGCCAATGGCTGGACAGTTAACCAAGACCCAGTCTTATATTTACGGAGTCTGACACGAGCTGCCCAAAGTCCATGCTCTTGTTAAAGCGGCTCTAATTACATGACAACGTTTACATCCTATTTCAATTTACACATACTGAACTTTATGTCCAAAACGTATTAACTAGCCACAAAAACATCGGTGATTAAAATTCTAAAGTTAACTAAATGCTTATGTTACTGTCGTAATCTAGACTAATTTAAGGAATTTTTAATTGTCATTATGATCGACAAAACACTCTAAAATCACGGTTGAATTTAAGTTATAAACTACCGTAGACAAAAGAGTTTTCGCCGGAATCAGCAATGTTGACCAGGTTAGCTTTGTTGGCTTGGCAGGTCTTCAGCGCATTGGACCACGTGACTTTTGATGTAAACAGCTTGTAGCATCTACCGTTCCTAAAACTCCAGGTGGAGTCACAGGCATCCAGTGCAGCTAGAATGATGATTTGGTTTATATTCTGATGCAATGTTGATATCAAAAGTTACGCTATTTATAATGTGCCGGTAAATGTTCACATTGGCTACTTTTCGTTTCAAAATTATTTAGTTACTATAAAAATAGTAAACGGTATACATTATTTGCAAGTGACCATGAAGTTTATCACAGCTAAATTTTACTGTGTTTTGTCTAATGATAACAAAAGAAGATTGATGAATATGGCAGATAAATGCCTAGGACGGACAAGACCTAAAACTAAAAAAAAGGCAGTATCACAATCTTATTCGCCTATATTCGTTAATATATGCGGGAAAAAAGCATTGGAAGGTGTTCTTTCTCACTTGTTTGTTCACAGATGTAGGCCATGCTTCTGCTGCATGGGTAATCGTTCCACCGTCCACTGCTCAGTAAACTGGCACAGTCCTCGCCTCCAGCGTTATTGGGCTCCCCTGTACATATCAGAACATACTACTATTAGGATGCGAAACAATTTTACATACTCATATGTGGTTAAAAGTGTGGTTCAATACTTAAAATAACAGATGTGGATTTCATGAAGCTATTTAAAAAAAAACAAATCAAACAAGCTAGGGTACAAAGCTCACAAACAGCATTGGCAGACTAGTCGGATTAGGAACACTCGATTATCAATCAATACTATAAGGCTATATACAGCTGGCTTGATCGGCGACCAAAGCTCGTCTTTTATTCATGAGAACTTTCCCTACCCATTGCCGAAAACTCCGGGTCAGACTCGCTTACTGACAGTAGGCAAACTTATTTAACCTTTCTCCTTCTGATGAATAATTCATGTTCTATTTTGATTGGCTAATTGACATTATCTTGGAGGAAATATCACCAATCCCGTTAATGCTTACGGATATATCATAGACAACAACGGCATGTTTACCTAACTTATTATGTAATGTTCTTTTCATACATTCAAGAACTAAATAGTATAATTACTTTCTCATTATTGAATTGAGAATAATGAATATTCATGAGAACGAGAAAAGCTGAATGAGTTAGTCCACCGTCACGGTCAGTAAGCGTATGTGAGATTGAACGTGGGTTTTCGTTCAGTTGATTTAAGAACGAAATTTACTCTAATGATCTTTAAGTCCAACTGAAGTTTACGAAAGATAAAACATTACGGATTACAGTTAACCTACCAGAGTTCCATTTGGTGTACCCCCAGGACTGGATGCTCCCGTACCACAGCCACTGACCCTCAGTGGAGGAATCTGACCCACTGATCCAAAACTCGTATCCTCTGGCGAGGTCTGAATAAAGTAAGACGGTACAAAATAATATTGTTATATTTTTTTTTTACGAAACCCTACATGCGTCTTTTATGCCTATCACAAAGTTTGCTAGAATGAGGCAAATATGTGAAATATTTATGCGATTTTGAAAAATTCTATAAGCAAACAATTTTAGACTTTTAGGCAATTATAAATCGGTCGCAAAAATTTGATAATCGCGAAAATAAGCGTATCTTAAGTAGAGAGAGATGTATATATTCTCACTGTGTACAAAGGTTTGTTCCCCGTTTGAACCAACATCCACCAGACTACTGCCCACCGCCTGACACGCCTTCAGGGCGTTCATCCACGGTAGTTTTGACGTGTACAGTCGGTAACAGTTCTCTCCGTACTTGGTCCAACCAGAACTGCAGGTTACTGCGGATACTCTGTACTCTGTAAGACAATGATAATAACGTATCACTGATTTCTAAAATAAAATATCTATCTTGTTTCTGTCAGTCAATCAGTATATCTCGGTCTGTCTGTCTGTCTGTCTGTCTGCGTCCGTCTGTCTGACTGACAGTCTATCTATCTGTCTGTCTGTTTGACTGACAGTTTATCTGTTTGTCTCTGCTCCCCTCTCTCTTTCCCAAGTGTATTTGATTAACAGGAATTGAATAAAGACATTGAGAGATGGGTATCACTTACCAGGCAAAGTAAACAGTGTTGTCACCAAAACAAGCTTTAAGACCCTGTAGAAAAACTAAAGAAAAAGAAAGTAATAAGAAACCTTCTAGGAAAATAAGTAACATTTTGATTTTCAATTTGATTGGTACATGTAGTAATAGTACACAATACAGTAGAATAGGTGAAATAATACCTAAAGGATAGGTAACGGTTGTATAAATATTAGTAATTAGTATAAAATAACAGTATGAGAAGTATTATTAGCAAATAAACAAATTGCAGGGACTGAAATATCAGTAACAGGAAAATAAAACGTAGAAGCAGAAACAGTGGTTTTGTTCGTGTATATAGAAGCAAAAGTTGTAATTGTAGAATACAGTTTTAGTGTCTTGTCCGTCCTAGGCATTTATCTGCCATATTCATCAATCTTCGGTACATATCTTTTACATATTATTGTTGTTAAATGGTAAAAATAGTTCAGTAGTATAGTTACAAGCTGTAGTAGTAAAGTCTTATAATTTGTACTTAAATATATAATTACAACAATTGTAGAAGTATATTATCAATCCCTAAAGTAACTATAAAGTTAAAGTTCATGTTGTAATATAAATTCAAAAGCTGTAATACAGTAAGTATATATGTTTTAGTAATAGTAACAATAGAATGTTGAATTATTAGAATAGAAAGAGTAATTAGCAGTAGCACTGATAGAAGTTGTAGCAATAGAATCAGTAGAAGACAGTGTAAAAGCATGCATTGGTGAACTTTTTAAGTTAAATATGCATAATATGTCGGATGTCTACTAAATTATTGGGTTATATTTACCAAGTTTGACTTCAGAGGCCCACTCATTGCTTTGGTCACAGCTCAACTCGAGCGGATACCCTGAAAGATTTTTATTTATTAAAATTTTAAATTCCGATCTTTAAAGAAGAGACAAGACTTTTTCTAACGTTAATGTAAAAGATTTTCGTCCGTCTAAATTGTTTTATGTTTATGTCTGAAATAAATGTATTTACACTAAAAACACAATAATTTTGAATATTATAAAGCCTTATCAAAATATAATAACCAATTTTTTAAATGAATATAATTCCCACCGCTATACATTCCCTTTTTCAAAGCATAAATTCAGTTTAGCATAGGAGTAGAAAGTAATACAGGGATATATTCGTCTTCGTTTAGTTTTCGCCCCTTTCGCCCTCTTTGTCAGCGGGCGAATTTAAGACTGGGCGAATTCCTAACAATTTTTAAATTACTGTGTAATATAAAAAAGTATCTATCACCAATTCGAGTGTCTGAGTAAATTCAAGACCGGGTGAAACCGTGTACAATTGTAAAAGAGCGTCAAAAATAACCCTGTATACAGCAGTTAAACTCAGCTTATCTACTTAGTGAAGTAGATAAAGCAAGTTGTTATAAAGAAACATCAATTGAAACAATATTTATATTAGGTCAAGTTTAAAGAATAAACAGTTTTTATTAAATTTCGAAATTTTTATTCGAAATTTTTATTTCTATATTTCATCAAATGTTGACTAATATTATGTTCATTGCTTGTCTATTATTTCTTTTCTAGAATTGCATGCATGTATCCAAGGGTTTTTCCATTTAAGTTCAGACGACACGTTCCTCGAAAATGATAATTATTTTTCAAATTTTTAAAGGCTTTATAATATACCAAATAAAATTATAATTATTTATTATTATTTTTAAAATGATTAAAATTTTAAAACTATATATGTATATATGCCAAAATTTTTATATCAGCAATTCAAGTGTATTATCAATAAGATTATATAGGAAATTGCATATTCTAGTATCTTGCACAAATGCCTGGTGAGGTACCCTAATTTTTTGCAAGAAATTTTGACAAAGTAGTAGTAAATCAATAACAAATTTCTGGAAAAAGTTATATAAAATTGAGGAACGTGTCGTCTGACCTTAAAAAGAAAAGTTTCATTACACGAAGCCTTATTATTTACCCTTAAAAGATTTTTCCTCTTATAAAAAAAAGACTAGCTAGTATTCAATTTCATCATTGATTGATTTACATTATATAATTGTTTAGGTGTTCACCCATATAATCCGTGGTTACTAGAACAGAATGTTTATAAACTTCTTCTTGAATTTGAAACGACATGAATTTAAACAAATATATGCTTGATCAAAAGCAACATTTTTACTGAATTTCGTCTTTAAGCAATCCTAGGCCACGACAGAGTGGGTTATGTTCATATCCAAAATTAAGGTTATTTATTGTTGCAAACCAAGATAAAAAAAATATATAGGTTTATTCTTTCTTTTTTTTTTTAAATCAAATTATTGTTATGACAAAAATGAGTTTTATGGTGGATTCTTTGCCCTAAATGAAACAACCTTGCAATATACATGCAGTAAAACATGCAAGGTAAGAAGCAGATCTAGAAAGAACTTGGGCGTGCAAGGCTTCTCAAATCAGCCGCATTCAAAAGAAAGACAAATGACTTGAAATAATTTTTTTATATGCATAAGTTCATGAAAAGTTTCTATTTAACAGACCAACAAAAAATGCTCATTTTAGCTTATTTTTCCTATTTTTACTTTATTGGCTTATTACAAATCAGCATGTACCCGTATGATATCGGTATGAAAGCGTTAGGCATATATAGAAAGATTACTTGAAATTCTCTATTCTTGGTCCTTATCTGGAGGATTTTAAATATAAACCTAAAGAATTCAATAAAATAGAGACGTTTAAGTCAGAATGTTATTGCTTAACTATAAAAAGAAGCGCTAACCCAAACTTAAAAAATGGATAATAATATTCAGTAATGGCAATTCAAAATGAGCTACGTACTCCGAAGCACATTACTAAACGAGGGAATAATTCAATAAGTTTAATTATATCAACAAAATGATTTTATGTATAAAAAAAAGAAGAAATAAAAACAAAACAAAACGGACATTCCTATAACAACCTGACTGAGACTCAATCTTTTATAATTAAAAATAAAATAAAATACTAGTAAATAAGATTTTCAGTTACGAAAACTAGACTCATTAATACCTGAAATATCCTATTTTGTTCTGTAAATGATCAAGATTTTGGCATGAAATGATGTATTGCTAATTTAAGCAACCTTTTTTTTTTTATGAAAGTCAAAGTATTGAAATTATTATAATATGATTGAAGTGCTCTCGGTAAGTCGCTGATGGTTGGAAACTCGATGCAAAAAAATCATCAAAACACAAGTCACATTCCTCATCAGAGAAACCTTTATAAAGAATCGTATATAATCCTTTTTATGATATCACAATGACACAGTTCAAACACATTTTTTTCTCCTTTGTTTTCTTCACAAAATGACACAATTTTTGTTTCACATAAATCCCTCTTTTTATGATCAAAAATGATATCTCACTTTAAATTCCACAGTCCATTATTTCAAAATATATTTTAACACGAAAATATGGCAAACTATTCTAAACTAAACTATACATCTTTTAATAACTGCTGAAAAAAAACTTTCGGTTTCATAAAAAATGAACTATAGTCATCTTAAAAAATGAAATAAGAATTCGCTGAGAAGTTTTCTTAAAAAATCACAAATTTACGCAAAATTTCAAACATACCGTGCAAACAAATCAAAATCTAGCTACTTTTTATGTTAAAACTTTTAGGAATTGACATTTATACCTGAACTTTCCGTAAACGTATGACGTCAAGAGTTTTAACCAATCACATTGCACATGGGAGAAATAAACTGGAATATATAGGAATAAACTTGACTAATCACATTGCACTATCGAATTATAAAATTTAACTTAATATTGTAGAAATAATGTTAATTCATAAATTTTTCTTCTCTCCCCCCCTTTCTCTCTAATATATATAAAATATTTATTTCAACAGGCTGATGTATGTTTTTTGTTTTAGTATTGTTGATGAACTTATTAAAAATGATCAAAATGCTATTGCAAACCGATTATTTGTGAACTCTAATCCTTAATCTAAAAGTAAACGACAGATTATCGAAACCCCAGTATGAACCAGTCGTAACAATAGCATGGTTTAATTATGTCTCGAAAGGTTTAATTAATAGAACGCACTGGTGAACTACATGTATATGTATTACATTGAATGATTATACCTGTTTGCAGTGCATGTGTTCTTGAGGGCAATTTGCAAGTACCCTTGTTCTGAAGACAGAAATATAAAGTAGAAATAACACTATAAACTAACATTGCAAAATTTTCGCAAATAGTAAAAAGAAGGTCCATTCCAGATATGTGTTTAAATTTTGAACACACTTCAATTTTTTTTTAAAGAAAGAAATGAAACAGGATTTTGCTAGAATTGAAGTAAACGGTCTTGAATTTGGTAGAATCAAACTATTCAGGATCAATATGCGAAATTGTTTTAAATCTCTTTTTTATACTAGAGTTCGGGACATTTTATTAAACCGTATACAGGAATTGTAGATGACAATAAGAATCATGGACTACACAGGAGCTACGGCGTATGTGGTTCGCGGGATTCTTGATAGGTTTTTTAAGAGACATGGACGATGGAGGTCGGAATCGGCAAAATAAATCACAGAACGCTTAAGTGTGTCTAAAAATCTTAGACTTTAAAAGTGTTATTTCTGTTTGTACATGTATAAATGAAATTCATCATGATAGTTGGATTTATTTACATATTTATTTTTCAGTATGTTGTCCCATTCTTAGTTTTTAGCTGCTGCGTGTCGTTCTCGGCCTTTTAATGTGTCTGTTGTTTTATTACTGATGTCGTATCTCATAATAACAACTTTTTATCTCGTTAATACGACTTTTGTAAGTCGTAATAACGACTTTTTACCTCGTTAATACGACTTTTTATCTCGTAATAACGACTTTTATCTCGTAATAACGACTTCTAAACTCGTAATAACGACTTCATATCTCGTAATAGCGACTTTTTTTCTCATAATAACGACTTCAGATTTTTTTTAACATTCCGATTTGACCTTACTAGGCTTTCGTAAGAAATGAGTGGGTTTTAAAAGAGAAACGCATTTACTTCGGTTTGAGGAACGACTTGGTAATTATAATGAATGGATTATTTCGGATGTATAAAGTTTTCAATTCGAATACTTTTACAGGTGCTTTCAGGCATCAATAGAACCTGTTTCAAAACTTACCAAAACTGATGCTTGTTGAAGTGGACACCAATGACCCCTTTTTATATTTTCAAAGATTTTTAAATCTTCAATTCAAGTCTGCAGCTGCGCAGTTCTAGGTGATTAAAAAGACATTGTTCTGTATTTGTGTGCGCTTTTTGAATACAAAACAGCATGTAAAATCTCATATTTATTGCTTTTGTATCTTTTAATAACAGTTTTGGTACATATAATAAAATATGTTCAAACCAACAGTTTTGGTCAGTTTTTGGCATAACCAAGTCAGTTAAAAAATGTTTTACGTTTTTGATCTTCTTGTGTACAGGATTGAATAAACATCTCCCTTAAACCCAGTTAAGAACGAAACGTAGAGCTGAAAACACGTTTAAAATTTAATTGAATATTTTTTAGCCGTGATCATTGCGTAAGCAATGGCCAAACTATAACTACGGTGCGCGGCACCGGATGTTGACTGAACAACCGTTGAAATCGTTCTCTGCACAAAAATGAAATTCAAACTTAAAAGAGAACATAGAATTCATAGCATTTCGGTTAGTCAGTGTAAGTTTACATCTAATATATATTTTTCTTCTAGATCTCTTTTACATTCTAAATACGAGTTTGCAGTGTAGAATTGCTGAGCCGCGGAATGCGTTATTAACGCATTCTAGAATTAGAGCTGAGAGTACAAATTGTTGCGGGAAGCTTGTACAACAGTCAATCTCAGTTACAGTGTTAGATAGCTGACCCTCCCACGGTTTATTGTATTTACAATATCAATATAAATATGTAGGAACATGCTTATAAACTCAAATAATTCATTAATGCACAATGTGTCTATTTAGTCTGTACTAATGCCATATTTGTGAAAACATTTTCCATACGCATCACGGGATTCATTTTTGAACGTTTTTAAGACTGATATAACATAGACTGATAGGTTAAATCAATTTTATGTTACCTCAACTGGCGCTTATACATGCATATAAACTTCTCTAGTATAAACTTGAGTTGTGATTTGTTGATAGACATTTTATGTCGTCAAAGGTTAATGAACTTTGCTTTCTTTCTTGTAGTGCCGTCATCTAAGTGAAAATATAAAATTAATTATATTAAATATATATTACACCATTTGATATCTTACTTTCAAGTTCAAATCCGATTCATTCTACCCCTCCCCCTTCTCCCTTTTCATGAACTTCGCCGCCCAAATATGAAATACCTTTCGACGCCCCTGTGACAAATGAGCCCGGATATCTGTACTTTAAATATTTTGTTTAATTTTATGAATCTAATTTAGAGCTACATGCTGATATTTAACAGTATATTTATTTATTAATATACATTAAAGCTGATGCGTGTCGTTTCTAGTCCATTTAACGTGTTGTGTTGTATTATTATCTCGTATCAGAAATGAATGGGTTTTGAAGGAGATATCGAACGCTGTCGGTGAATAGTTTCGATGACTATTCACCATGACTATTCACCATGACTATTCACCATGGGAAAATAGTACGGAAACTATTTCACGGTTAAGGCTCGGTCATAACAGGTTGCGTTCCCAAAGAGTTATCCTGACGTTGAAAGAAATATGGAATCGCCGTGAGATCGCTAGAAAATTTCAAAAATGTACAATTTTTTCATGACATTTTAACAAGGAAAAGATGTCACGGCGTCCTGACGGCGACTGCAGCGTGTCTGCAGAGCTTTTACGATGTGTAACAGCGTTCCTCTAGAGTTTTACTTAGCGATTGACTGTGCTCTCGCTGAGTGCCAAAGAATTGCTAAGAGTCACTGCGTGTTCAATGCGCTGACTGCATCCACAAGACATTCTTAAAATTGTGACAAAGTGACAACTCAAATGACTTCGAGATGTCTCCGTGTAAAACCCCTTTCACTCCGGGGCTGCGTCCTTAAGGCGATCCCGTAACGTCCATGAAAAATACCAAACGCTGAGGTGCCCGCAGTAGAATTTCCTACAGCGGCGCAACAACGCAAGGGCGTCTTCTTTAGTCGCGGTTGGGTCGCCAAGAACACCATTTGACACGCGAACATTGAGCATGCACAAAGTACGCGCCGTGGCTCAGCGTTCTGATAAACACGTGGTAGAAACGAAATGTAATCGCTGTGGCAGCGCGGTAAAGTCTCTAGCAGCGCTACTAGAGCTCCGTTGGTGCGCTTAGGTAACGCACATAATCGCAGTAAAGACGCTGTGATACGTCGACTGCGCTTGCACTGAGACCTCTCGGAGTCCTTTGGGATGTCACTGCGTCAAAGAGTGATTTGTTCACGCAGTCAGCGCATTGGGCATGCAGTGAACGCGAGCTGAAAACTCTAGGAACGGCATGGGCACTGAGCAAGTTCGCAGTAAATTGCCAAGGAGAACTCCATGGAAACGCATTTACTGGTACACGCCGCGGAAGCTCCTCAAAACGCCTCGTTAGCCCTCAAGTCGCCGTGTCATCTTTTTCTTGTAAACATTCCATGAAGAATTTGTACAAATTTTTGAAGTTCCTGCGATTTCACGACGACTCCAGCAACTTTTATACGCCGTTATATCGGTGGGAACACAACTTGGTGTGACAGGGCCTTAAGCGCACTCGACTCATCACTCGTCTATACTGCGATTATGTGCGTTATTAAAGAGCGCCAACGGAGCTCTAGTGGCGTTGCTGAAGACTTTACCGCGCTATCACGTGATCCCACTTCGTTTTTACTGCGTGTTTATCAGATATCTGAGCCACGGCGCGTACTTTGTGCATTCTCAAAGTACACGCCGTCGAACGACGTTCTAGGCAACCATACCGCGACAAATGAAGATGCCGCTGCGTTGTTGCGCCGCTCTAGTAGTCTCTACTGCGCCCACCTCGGCCCTCAGCATTTTCATGAACGCAACATGATCGCCTTAAGGACGCAGCCCCGCTTTGTCAGGGGTTTTATAAAGATGTAATAGAAAGATTATTGGTCTTAATTTACAGAGAATAGGATATACAGAGGTATAATAAAACAATTTGTCTATTTGAAGAATGTTGCATATCTTATCAGCCGATGAAAGAGCTAGGAACAAAGCAATCATATAATAAATGTATTTTGTCGCTTATGAATATGTCAATTTCTTCATTTAAAAATAAAAATGCATTCCAGCGCTTCATTTTCCAGTGTTCAGTTTACTAACATATAACTAACAATTAATGCTTGGATTTTACATGCTTGAAGTGTCTAATACTATACTTTTTATATGCCTATGCGTGAATTATTCAGTATCTTATGATCCAAAAATGGAATATTTTATGATGTAAAAAATGAAAATTTTACAAACGAAACATAGGAAAAACACCTCCCTTTGATCTTCGGTTCAGAAAAGCAATCAGACATTAATTTCTCATCAAAATCAGTACCTTGGAAGATTTTAATCTGCATAGAAATCCTCATATAGATAGATTTTTTTGATACACATTGAAACCTCAATGAAGATTTTATGCGTTTTGATACCAAAGTATATAGGTGCAATTTTAATTGTTCTTAAAAAGGCAATTACGACTTAAAATCTTAGTCTAATAAGCATCCTATGAAACTATTACATGTAAACGAGCGATTGATTTCATTTGAAATCAGAAAATTCCACAAGCTATCAAGGTTATAAAAAATAAGAAACTGTAAATAAAAGTTCCTTCCTTTATATTGCTCCATGAATGCCTACGGGGATTAATTTCGTTGTTTAGCTGTTTAATATCCTTTCCAAGATTTTTCTTACTTTTTTGAAGCGTCACAAGATGTCAACAATCATGACCAATTAAATAGAGAGGATTCTTTATCGTGCCGGTACCGTCATCTACTTAGAGATTCACTTCCTTTGCTTCTTAAAACAAGTGATGGTTGTTTTAAATACATAATTTGGATTGTTTAATAATGAGAATTTTCAAAATTTTAAATTTTAACAGAAAAATTGTAAAATGCTGAAGCGAGTTTACTTCTAAATTCTTCGTGCAGGTATATTTATGAATACTAGTATCTTGTAAATGAAAAGAAACAAAACATGAAAAGTAAAGTTGTTGATATGTACATCTGACTTCTTTAAAGTTGAGACCTGTCATGATAATAGTTTTATAGATACATTGAGTGTTATCCAGACATCCATTTGGTAGAATTACTGTCAATTAAAACAATCATAACACCAGTAAGCAAAAAGTTTAATCAAAATGTAACACTAATGATATAAAAGATAATTGATGATACTGAAATTGACTGTCTATAACATGGATTACGAATTAAAGTTCAAGTCATCTAGCAGACAGGATCATGGCCAGAAAGCTGCTTAAAAGTGTTCCCAACAGGATCGGCAGAGAAAAGGCAAACCGCCCTAAATTAAAAAAAGAATATGACGTCATTTTAAAAATTTACGGAACACCTCGGTTGTCTCGCACATTCAACACTCATTGTTGAGTGTTCAAGACATCCGATTAAGGTAGAATAACACACCTGGAAAAAGGCACTCAAATTAACAGCAAATTATTTGATTATGACAGATATAATGATAAATAAATTGTACATATGTCAAATAACCGAAAAATTAATTTGCAGTTTGGGGATAAAAAAGTGAATATCTAAAAAAATCAATTCAGCAAGTAACAACAAAAGCCAATGCGGGAATCGAACTCGGGATGTACTGATCATAAGCCCAACACTTTATCCACTCGACTATGGAATAAGTTACATGTTGCCGTTGATAAAATCGTTTTAATGAAACGAAATGTCGTTTTGATCAGAGGTAAGTCATTTTAATTTGTGATGATGTGTTATTCCACCTTAACCTTCTATAAACACTCCGCTATATAAAAATGATTGTGTTCATTGACAACAATACTGCAACAACATGTAGAACATCTATCATGACAGAAGAAGTGTTTTAGTAGGAATTGTTTAAAAAAACGAATTATCTTACCAGCCCCATTTTCACAAGTCTCTGCTTGGGTACATCCGCCATACGTCGCTGTTTCGTCACTTCCGTCGTCACAGTCTGCTGAACAGTCACATTGGAACGACGACTGGATGCACGTGATTCCACCCGACTGACAGGTGAAGAACCCGGTTGGACATAACTAAATGAAATGATGAAGAATAAATTATACCTGTTGGATTTCTGTTGAATTCAAACACACCGTTTTTCACTGTAAAATTAACCGTAGAAAAAAAAACCGCCCGCAATTACTTGTATCAGTTTACAAACTATAAACAATTGATGTCTAAATTCTCAAAATTGATCAAATGATAGATAACCAGAGGAAGTCTCGTACAGGGGTATGCTTTTCGCGTTTTTATCTCGTTTGCTGAATAACAAATCATGCTCTAACAATTTAAATATTCTGTCAATCTCTCATGATAAAACACTATTAAACCAGTTTTTGAAATATTTACAATAGCACAATATATACATTTTTTCATGAAATTTAAAATACTCAGGAAATTCCTTTGAAAATGTACATTAATAGAAAATACAAAATTGTCGTATTAAATCCATCCTTGTTTTACTTTATGTCCAACACCTCGTAACAAACCCACACTTGAGACTTTGTTCATAAATTGAGAATGTAACTTTAAGCCCAAAATTTTATTTTCGGTTATATAAATTTTTTTGTATCGTTGGTCTAAAAAATTACATATAAACAAAATATAGAAATTTAACTAAATTATTTAAAATCATTCAATAATTATAATAATGACTTAAAATGCAGACTTTATTTTTTTTTCTCAACTTCTGGTCTTGAGGCCACTTGAGTTTTTTTTTTTTTTTTGGTAGTTATGAAACCCGGCGCATACATTTTTTTTTACCCCTGTTGATAGTTGCGACACCTGTTATATACATATATACACCTGTAATATACATGTATCTCACCTGTTATATACATATCTACACCTGTAATATACATTTATCTCACCTGCTGGTATGTTCCAGAAGCAACAGTAGGGCAAGATCCTGTGTTACAATCATCAAAATCGGCTGAGCTTCCTGGGCAGTCTAATCCGCCATTAGCCGGTTTGGGGTTGTCGCAAATGCGTGCGCGCGACCTTCTTCCGCCTCCACAGGTCTTTGTACAAGATCCCCATGCTGCCCAAGCTCCCCAACTTCCATCGACTGTAAAAAAAAAATGATCTTTTGATTAGTTCAACATACATTTTAATTTTAGTTCAGTCATATAATATTTTTGTTGGATTAAGACTGCAACACTGTTATTTACTTGGGCATTTTTTTCTTCCTTGAATTCGTTCGTCTAATATTTAAGCATTGTTTAAGATATCAAAATATGTATAAAACATGTTCTGCAAAATAAGTCTGGAAATATATTCACATAAAATCATGAAAATGTAAGGCAAGTGTTTACTTTTTCGAAGTAAATATATGTGAGGTATATTTTCGAACAGAATTGTATATACATACTTATGCAAACCTGTGTGTTGCAATTCTGAGACATTGAACTAGCCCCAGGACAGGAAGCGCCGCCATATTGGGGGGATGGACTCGTGCAGGTACGAGAACGAGACTGGGTTCCGCCTCCACAGGTCACTGAGCATGTGCCGTAGGATCCCCAACTGGACCATTGTCCATCAACTTAATTAGGATTAATGTTGATTATTTTGCAGGTAATTCAAATAGTATACGTATCAGCTGCTTTCATGTTATAAACTTAAAACGAGAGAACCAAGAAAATAAATTCTCAAAGATAAATTTGTTATAGAGATATTAACACTGTAATTACTTACTTGGACAATTATGCGTGTTACAACTCTGAGATGAAACACTACTCGATGGACAGTTTGCCCCGCCATACTGGGGGGTGGGGTTAGTGCACGTGCGTGATCTCTGCTGAGTCCCTCCTCCACACGTCACGGTACAGGACCCATAACTTCCCCAGCTTGACCAGCCTCCATTAACTAATTAACGATAGAATGACATACATAATCATTATTTACGTGTATTATTTATAAACTTCCGATACTTATTTTCGTTGTACAGTTGTGAGTGATGTTTACTAAGGTTTTAAGAAAATATTATTTTATTTTGGCAGTAGGGTACTGAAAAATAATTACTTAAAAGATCAGAGACATACGGTTATCTAATCAAGCGCCAAAATTCTAACGTTCATTTAATTCACCAAAATATTTTATAATTTCGTTATTTTGATACAATCAAAAAGCACATATTATAATCGACAATAAAAATGCAATCAATTCTATCTTCCCAGACTAGCTTACTTGGACAATTGTGTGTGTTACAGGCCTGTGACATAGAGGAGAATCCTGTGCAAGCACTGCCTCCATACTGGGGGGCGGGGTTTGTGCATGACCTTGCTCTTGACTGAGTTCCACCTCCACAGGAGACTGAGCATGCACCGTATGAACCCCAGCTGGTCCACTGTCCATCAACTGCAAATATATAAGACATGATTTCACTTTTGAAATATTTGTGAAACGGCATTTGAAAACAAAAATCTTTCATCAAAAAAGATATTAAGTTAACAAGAGGCCCATGGGCCACATCACTCATCTGAGCAACAATAGGCATGATAAAATCTGCTTAATGGAGTCATAATACAAAACATCTGGACAATGTGGTATAATACGTGTAGAACCCGTATAAATAAAAATCCAATTATTCTTATGTTTATAATCAAGTCTCTTTTCCAACAGGATGATTTTATAGTCATATCACAGGTTGAGCATTGCAGTTCTAAAAAAAGATCGTAAACAATTATTTATATACAAGATATAAACCTACATCAAACTCTGAACCCTTTGTGAGGCCCAAGAATCGTCCAGGGGCCAGAGTCTAAACAATTTTAAAGAATCAGCAATATGTCAAAATGCTTGCATATAAGTAAAACCATGTATGATAACTTTTCAGTTTTTGTGAATAATTAAGATGTTTTCTTTGTACAATTGGATCCCCCAATGTGACCTCACCCTACTCCTCAAGATTTGGATTTTAACGAATTTGAATTTACACTATCTGAAGTTGCTTTCACTAAAGTTACAGCTTTTCTAAGCAAATTGCTTTTCAGAAGATTTTTAAAGATTTTTCTCTATATATTCCTATGTAAAAGTTTGCCCCCCCCCCCCATTGTGGCCCCACCCTACCCCCGGGGATCATGATTTGAATAAACTTGAATCTATCCTACCTGAGGATGCTTTAACATATGTTTCAGCTTTCCTGGCTGATTAGGTTCTGAGAAGAAGATTTATAAATATATATATAACTCTATATATTTCTATGTAAAAATTCGACCCCCATTGCGGCCCCATCTTACCCCCGGGGTCATGATTTTCACATCATTGAATCTACACTATCTGAGGATGTTTCCACACAAGTTTCAGCTTTCCTGGCTGAAAGGTTTCTGAGAAGAAGATTTTTAAAGGTATATATGCCGTTTAAAATGAAAATTTTAAAAGAAAGAAACGTTTGCCTCTTTTCAATTAAGCTACAAAAGTTATAAACTTTCTGTTAATTATACAGTTTAAATCAAATGCATTTAAAAGTTTTCAATATAAATGAATTTGAATAATTTATTTACTGACCGGTTCGGTCAATAAACGCCCAACTTTGAAACATTCATAAGGACGTGATGTGACAAGCTAATTTTAGAAAGTACACAAGATGTCAACGCGAAAACGTAGTCGGTCCGTTGGCAGTGGAATAACGTGTTCGGTTAGAAAAGAAAGAAAAAATGTTGACAGATAACGTTGTAAAATGAGAATCTATAGTGGAGACCACTTTGAGAGGTCGACACGTGTTAGAAACTTCATGTTGAACTATGAGCTTGCCGGCTTCTTGCAATAGACAGGTGGGTCACACAGCGGTGTGTTTTCTTTGTTTAATAAGATATATTTACTCACAAAAGAAAAGAAGCTTATGTGTATGGTACGATATTAATTGTCTGAATATGAAAAAACTGGTACCATGCTACCCCCGGGGGTCATGATTTTCACAACTTTAAATCAACATTATCTGAGGATGCTTTCACACAAGTTTCAGTTTTCCTGGCTGATTTGTTTCTGAGAAGAAGATTTTTAAAGATTTACTCTATATATTCCTATGTTAAAATTCGACCCCCCCCCCCATTGTGGCCCCACACTACCCCCGGGGGTCATGATTTTCACAACTTTGAATGTACACTACATGAGGATGCTTTCACACAAGTTTCAGTTTTCCTGGCTGATTGGTTTTTGAGAGGAAGATTTTTGAAGATTTACTCTATATATTCCTATGTAAAAATTTGACCCCCACTGTGGCCCCACCCTACCCCCGGGGGTCATGCTTTTTACAACTTTGAATTTACACTACCTGAGGGTGTTTCCACATAAGTGTCAGTTTTCCTGGCCAAATGGTTCTTGAGAAGAAGATTTTTAAAGATTTCTCAAAAATTTTCAGTAATTCCTAATTATCTCTGCCTGTAAAAGGGCGTGGTCCTTAATTTTTACAACTTTTAATCCCCTTTGCTTAAGGGTGCTTTATGCCAAGTTTTATTGAAATTGATCTAGTGGTTCTTGAGATGTTGAAAATGTGAAAAGTTTATAGACGGACAGACAGACAGACGGACGGACGACAGACAAAATGTGATCAGAAAAGCTCACTTGAGCTTACAGTTCAGGTGAGCTAAAAATGATTTGGTATGTTTATTACATGTTACTTACTTGGACAGTTATGCGTGTTGCAACTCCGTGACGACACACTACTCGATGGACAATTAGCCCCGCCATACTGAGGGCTGGGATTAGTGCAGGTTCGTGATCTCTGCTGAGTCCCTCCTCCACACGTCACGGTACAGGACCCATAACCTCCCCAGCTTGACCAGCCTCCATTAACTAATTTACGTCCAATGATTAATATTAACAAAATCAAAGTATAATTCTATTTACATTCGAACGGTATGTACACATGTAGTTTAACACATTCGATATAGAAAAGAAAGAGAGACAATTAAATAAACATGGACTTTAAAATTGTATACACTACAATGGCTAAATAAATAGCATATTTTACAAAAACTATCTTTTTTATAATTTATACTCGTAACTACGCACTTGGGCAACTGTGGGTGTTACAAGACTGGGATGACGTAGAAGATCCGGGACAGTTGTCTCCTCCCCACTGAGGGGCGGGGTTGGTACACGTCCTTGACCTCGTCTGAGTACCACCCCCGCAAGATCTAGAGCATGCGCCGTAAGATCCGAAACCCGCCCATCCACCATTTATTGGTGGTGCTGTAAAATTGTAAAATTGCAAAATTTAAAAAAAATAAGGAAAAAAAACTATTTTGATGGGCGTGTTTATGTTTCTATGATTTCTTAAATACGGAATTCATTAATTTTATGTAATCTTGAATAATCCGTACTATTTTTTTCACACACGAACTGCAGTGATCCAGAACATTTCCCATCATTCCATCTTCCACTGCTGGAGTACATCATGTTGCAATCTTCGTCCCCAGAGTTGTTTGGCTCGCCTGTAGAAGACGTATTGAGAAGGTGTATAACAAAACAGACGTAGTTCATGTACGTAACAAATGCAGTGTGTGTTGAGAGAAATGTCTACCTGAGTTCCAGTTGGTGTAGCTCCAGGTGAACACTCCCCCGGACCACGCCCATGACCCCTCTGTCGGTCCGTCAAACCCTCCCATCCACACGCTCTCACCTCTCAGTAAACCTAAAACAACCCTGATTCAGAACTCAAGCGCACAGTTAAAAAAAAACATCGTTATCTTATTGCATGACATCGTTTACACTCAATGAAAATAATAAAATCAAAATAAAATTACCATAGACAAAGGCATTTTCGCCAGAATCAGCAATGTTAACCAGGTTAGCTGAGTTGGCCTGACAGGTCTTCAAAGCGTTAGACCAGGTGACTTTTGACGTAAATAGCTTGTAGCATCTACCGTTCCTAAAACTCCAGGAGGAGTCGCAGGCATCTAGTGCAGCTAAAATCATAAAAAATTAACTCTGATGAAATGTTGAATTCAACGTTATTGCTAGTTACTCCAAAATTTGGCATGGTGATAACTACTCATTTTAATTACAAGTAAACAGTATTTTCAAGTAACCAAGAGGTTTTTCATTGATAAAATTTACTGTGTTGGTGTCATTTTGTTTACTAGTAATATAAGAAAGTAAAGTTTGCGAATATGGCAGATTCTTAAAAGCTTGATAATAGTTCAACAGACAAGATACTTAAAATTAAAGAAATCGTATTCAAACTTAAAGGCAATTTCACAGTCTTATTGGCCTATCTTCTTTTATTAACATATGCAGGAAAATATAAGTGAAGGAATTCTTTCTAACTTGTTTGTTCACAGATGTAGGCCATGCTTCTGCTGCAGGGGTAATCGTTCCACCGTCCACTGCTCAGTAAACTGGCACAGTCCTCGCCCCCAGCGTTATTGGGCTCCCCTGTACATATCAAAACATATTCTTATTCTTACTTCAGATAACAGATCTGGATTTTAAGTAGCTATTAAAATGATAATCAAACAAGCTAAGGTGCAAAGCCCACAAACAACGTTGATTAGTTAGATTATAAGCAATCAATTATCAGACAAGATATAAGGTAATGTTTACATCAACAGTATGATTTCCTCTATTTCTTACGGAAATGTCATAGCTCTATAGACCTAACAGGGCTAAAATCTACACAATCCAGTTCCAACCAGTTTATCAATCGACCGAAACCTGAGAAAAATTACGGACTACACGAAATAGTCATGACTCAATGTCCTTATATAATATGGACATATATATGTACATGTAGAGCATATATAAGCTAACACGGGTTATGTATTGTTCTGAAAAGTCGCTACCTTTACACAGGTACCCACACGATCATTAAAGAAAGCATTTTATTGTTTAAATATACGGCTGTAATGGCTATCATAGCTCGTCTTTTATGCAAGGGAACTATCTCTGATTTATGAGAATGAGAGAAGTTGAATGAATTGGTCCACCGTCACGGTTAGTAAGCGTAATATGCGAACTTGACCGTGGGTTATTGTACTCCGTCACGACACCGCATCTCTGTCATATGCAGCTCATTTTAGAACTAAATTCACTCCCATTATCTTAAGTTCCAACTGAAGTCTACTTAAGAGAAACTTAAACAACTTAAATCTAACGGATTACAGGTAACCTACCTGAGTTCCATTTGGTGTACCCCCATGACTGGATACTCCCGTACCAAAGCCACTGACCCTCAGTGGAGGAGTCGGACCCACTGATCCAAAACTCGTACCCTCTGGCCAGGTCTGAAAAAAGAAAGACGAGATTATATGGTTATTATAATAAATTTTTTTTTTACAAAATCGTTCATCTGTCTTGTCACAAATTTTCGCGAATTTTTTATTTGCGCAATCTTTGTTATGTGATTAAGAAAAATTCTAAGCGCAATTTTTTTATGCGATTTAGAAAAATTCTAATCGCAAATAATATCAGACAAAAAATCGGCAATTTAAAAACGGAACCCCCCAAAAAATGATAATCGCCAAAATAGGCGGATCTTTTGTAGAGACAGAGAGAGATTCTCACTGTGTACAAAGGTTTGTTCCCCGTCTGAACCAACATCCACCAGACTACTGCCCACGGCCTGGCACGCCTTAAGGGCGTTCATCCACGGTAGTTTTGACGTGTACAGTCGGTAACAGTTCTCTCCGTACTTGGTCCAACCAGAACTGCAGGTTACTGCGGACACTCTGTAATCTGTAACACAATGATAATCACTTTCAAACTGTTTCAGATCTGTTAGTCTTTCTGTCCGTCTGTCTGTTTATCTGCCCGTCTGTTTGTCAGTCTCTGTCGGTCTGTCTTTCTTTCTTTAAGTCTTTCTGTCCGTCTTTCTGTCCGTCTGTCTGATTATCTGTCTCTCCGCCCTCTCTCTTTCCAAATCGTATTTGACCACATGAATAGACATTGAGAGTTTTTTTCTATACTTACCAGGCAATGTAAACAGTGCTGTCACCAGAACAAGCTTCAAGACCCTGTAGATAAACTAAAAAAGGAAAGTATTAAAATCACTATTAGGGTAATAAGAAACATTTTAATTTTAATTTGATTAATCGATAGAAACAGGTGAAATGATACCGAAAGTATGTATAAGAAGTACAGTTTATAGAGTTACATTGTAATTATAGAGGCCGTGGCGTTACACTATAGAGTACAATTTAAAAAACTAGATGCTGTCATTAGACAGTAATACCCGCACCAAGTGTTTGCCTCTAAATAGCATTCTCTTGTACCGGTTCTAGTCAAAAAGAAGGCCACATGCAATTTCCGGTACTTTTTAAAAATTATGATTTTCATAAATGATGAGATCACATCCAATAATAAATATATTACTTTTATGTACAATTTGGGTTTGAACTGTTTGCATATGAATTTTAAATTAATCGAAATTCTAAACATTTCATGTCATAGAAAGTATGGTCTATATAATTATTACAAACAAAATTAAATCATTGATTTTGTAACTATTAACAACTTATTTAGGGCCCCACTCTGCAGATGCCCTATAGTTATCATTCTGTCCAATTCCGCTGATCATGTCAAGATATATTTAAGACAAATTGGCCCTTGCCCCTTGGGTCATTTCCCCTACCCCCCCCCCCCCCCCCCCCCCCAAGAGTTGCTTTTAAACCACCACCCCCCTCCTCTGAAATAGGGAATGATAATACGTTTTAATAATTGTTGAGATCCCCACCCCTAAACCATATTCATTCTTGCTCCTTGTGTCATTGCACATCAATTGGTACATGTATATAAGTTATACCCCCTTTGAGATGCCCAGTGACTTTCCAGAGTTAGAACTAATCAAGTCACCTATCTTATTCATATGTAGTGTAATTCCTAGTCCTAGTCCAATGATGACCCTGCTTTGTTTTTTACAGCAATTTTTTTGTTGACTGACTTTATAATTTCCACAATTATATATAACATTTTGTTTATCTTTAAGATTAAAATGCAATTCCCAAAATCTCTTTATGTACACCTGACATCATACAGAAAAAACCAATAAAGAAATGATTTTGCTACTGTAAAAATGTGAGAAGAGACTCTGAATCTCCCCACCCACCTGCCCCCCCCCCCCCCCCCCAAAAACATGAATAGTCGAATATTTTTAAAATATCCTCAAAATCATCGAAATCCCCGCTCCTAAACCATATATATTTTTGTTTCTTGAACCATGACCATATCAAGGCAAATCTTTTTTGTGGTATTAGTAGGTCATGGCATCTGGGGGTCACCCTAACCCCACCCCACCCTCCCAAAATCAAAAATGATCAAATAACTTGAAAAAAATGCTTGTGATCCCCACCCCTAAAGCATATATATTCTTCCTCCTTATGCATCCTATGGTACGTTATTTCAATCACAAGAGATAAGAGGAGGTCCAGGAATTCGGTTTTTTATGGGACGGAACATCATTTTGCAGATAGCATTGACCCTCAGAATCAAATTAATATTTCTAAAACCTTAATGCATGACTATATGACAGCCCCTATCAAACCCCAAGATATGATGTGGCTATTCATTAAATCATGAGAGGAGTTCTGGGAAGTAGGTTTTTTCAGGAGTGATAAACGTCAATTTTCAGCCACTATTTGACTCCCTGGATGAAATTTAAATTTTTAAAACCTTATTGCACATCTATAGGACAGTCCCTATCATATCTCAAGAGATGACATAGCTACTCCATAAATTGTAAGAGGAGTTCTGGGAACCATATTTTTTTTTGCAAAAAAAACGTCATTTTTTGATGCCCACAGACCCCCGTGATAAAAACAAAAATTCTGAAACATGATTACACGTCAACATGACACCCCGAAGCATATCCTATTAGATCATTAGGCTACTGCAAAAAGAAATTGACGTTTTTTGAAACCAGACTTTTTGTAAAAAAACGTCATTTTTCAGCCATTTAATGACCCCCAGGACAAAATTGAAATTTCCGAAACCTTATTGCGCATCTATAGGACACCCCAAAACATATTCCAAGAGATGATTTGTCTACTGTTGAAAATGTAAAAGGAGTTCGGGGAAGAAGGTTTTTTGTCAAAAAAAAACGTCATTTTTTACCAATTAGTTGACCCCCAGGACTACCAGAGAATTTTTGAAACCTGTTTACAAAACAACATGACACCCCAAATCATACTCCAAGAGTTCAGTTTGCTGGTTTATAAGATGTAAGAGCAGTTTGAGAAAGTAACAGTGACAGACGGACGGACGGACAGACGGAACAGGGTAACAACAATATACCCGAACTTTCTTTAGAAAGTGCGGGTATAATGAGATACGTTGTATTTATAGATGAGTTACATTGTAGCACTAGAGGCCATGGAGTCACACTATTCAATACAGGTTATAAATGAGTTACATTGTAGTATCAAGGCTGTGGTGTAACACTATTCAGTACAGGTTATAAAGGAATTACATTTTAGTAATAGAGGCCGTGGGGTTACAGTGGTAGCAACGTTATTGTTGACAAACGACACGCACGATTCTGATACACAAACGATCACGCACGATACACGAACGATTACGCACGATACACGGACGATCACTAACTTACTGAATTTTCACGATACACGAACGATAACGATAAAACACGCAAATAAACGATTCTACACCATATAAAACGCAAAATCAAAATTAATCTTTAAGATTAGAATTAAGAAAACGTATTGGTTTAATTTGTATTACAATAAGCTTGTGTTTTATTGAAAAGCGACATGAACAGTAGCCATGCACTGTTATATTTTTACGACTAAACGATATGATAGGATCCATACACCAATTAAATTGTTTTGTTTCCACAACGAATATAAACTTATACCATAAGTTAAAGACATTTAAGTGTAAAATAAATGAAGATAATGCATAGACCACGCGAATTATTTACATACGAGTTGATGTTTACTTAATCCGATTCCATTGGGTACGATTTAATTGTGCGATATACAAATAAATTTGTTGCCTTTTTCCAAAGTATTTCGACTTTACACATCCCATATTTCCATAATTTAAGGTACATAAATGATTGAATTATATTTATTCTAAATTTTAAAGCGTCTAAATAAATTTTAATTCTAATGAATGTTTATACAATTAGAGAGGATTGCATATCGTAATTTCATTTGAAAGAAAACTCAGTGATTAATTGTTCAGTTTTGAAAGGGGAATGGGTAAGCATGACCGCTTTCATTCAACGTGATTAGAATTGTGTTGATATAGACTGATTACAAAATCATGTGAAACTAACTCGACCGATCAAAAGATTAAATCAGTTGTTGAAATACTTACTATTTAACGACGAAAGAGGGAATATTTTTTTTAAAATAGCGCTGACATGATACATGAATGTAAACAATTGTCAATATTCTTCTATAAAAAAAAAGTTTTAAATTCACGTTGTTGTGTTTTAAAAACTACTCGTGATTATTGTAGAATAAATCCTGGCATTCCGTAAAAAAAGTTACAAAACGAAAAAACCGCACGATCACGAACGATCACGCACGGTAAAAAACGCAAACCAATTTTCCTGATACACGCACGATCCCGCATGTTACACGAACGATCACCCACGGTACACGAACTATTTAACAGGATTGGCTTGTCAACATTAACGTTGTTACCACTGTACACTATACATTACAGGTTATAAATGAGTTACATTGTAGTAATAGAGGCTGTGGGGTTACACTATACATTACAGGTAATAGATGAGTTACTTTGTAATAATAGAGGCAGTGGGGTTACACTATTTAGCGCAGGTTATAGATGAGTTCCATTGTAGTAATAGAGGCTGTGGGGTTACACAACACATTACAGGTTATAAATAAGCAACATTGTAGTAATAGAGGCCGTGGTATTACATTATACAGCACAGGTTATAGATGAGTTAAATTATAGTTATAGAGGTCGTGGGGCTACACTATACAGCACAGGTTATAGATACGTTATACTACAGTAATAGAGGCCGTGGTATCATACTATAGCACAGGTGAATCTTAAACTATTACTTAGATTTGTTTGGATAGACTTACCAAGTTTGACTTCAGAGGCCCACTCATCGCTTTGGTCACAGCTCTACGCGAGCGGATACCTAAAAGAGTTTTAATTGATTAAAATTTTAAATCTCAAATTTGAAAGAATGAAAAAGAAAAGATATTTCCTAATGCCTTTAAAAAGCATTTTCTTACGTCTAAATTGCTGCATTTTTATGCTGAAGCATAAGTATTTACAATTACTGTAACACTTAGTTCTCTATACGAGTAGAAACTAGTTAAAAAATCAAGTTCATCCACTTCATGGAACAGATAAAGCGATTTGTCATATAGAAACATCAAATCAAACAATATTTATATCAGATCCAAATTAAAAATTTAAACAAAAATTATTGATTTTTTTTATTCCAATATTTCTTATTGAATTGAATCCTATAAAGATCGTTGATTGTCTATAATTATTTTTTCTAGAAGTGCATATATATGACTTACTGAGGGTTTACCCATATTTTTATACATCTTCAAAAGTATTTTCTTGAAGAAAAAAAGTCTAGCTGACTGTTTTTAACATAAAGTAAAAATAATCATTACATGTATTTTTAACAACAGAATTTATGATCTTTAATTTCTTACTTACAATCAAATCGATTATTCTATCAATATCCTTAAATTCTGAGTTGTTTAATGTTCCACCAAAATTGTGGAACATTATCGATCCATAAATGATTATAAAAATATAAACAATTTATCGAACACACACTTTTTATGAAACACTTAAAAAAAACTTTTTAAAAAAAAAGTTGGACATTAAGCAATATATATTTATTTTTTTTTATTAGAATACATTTAACGACCTTCTTATAAGTATGTTGATCTAAAAGTATAAAAAAAATAAATAGAATTTGAAAATAATTATGATTTTCGATGATTATTTTCACAATTATGTTGATTAGTAAAACAGAATATGTATAAACTTGTTCTTGATTATCAAACCACATGAATTTAAACATATACATGTACGATAAAAAGAAATATTTTTATACTTAGATTCGTGTTTTGACACTCTTGGGTCGGGATGGGGGAGTGAATGGGTGGTTGGATGGGTAGGTTGGGTTTAAATGAAACTGGTATTCGATCTTGGAAACCACGGTAAAAAAACATATGGTTGATTTTTTTTAAATATCAATTCATAGTTATGAAGAAAATGAGTTTTGTGGTCGATTCTTTCTCATGAATGACACAACCTTGCAATATACATGCAAAGTAAAACATGTAAGGTAAAAAGCATATCTTTAAAGAACGTGGGCGTACAAGGCTTCTCAAATGTCCCGATTCCAGTAAAAAAAGGCAAATACAGGTTACTTTTAAAATTATATTTGGATGTATATCAGTTCATGAAATGTTTTTCTTTAACATAGCAACGGAAATGCACATTGCTCTATTTTTTCTAGCTACTTTATTGGTTTTTATACTAAATCAGCATGTGACTATATCCTCTCGGTACGAAAGTGTTATATATACTGTAAATGTAGTTATCATGGCGAGTTGAAATATTGACGAGTGTTAATTGTGACGAAAATTCAATTTCAACGGAAAAATATATTTCCATAGAGTTACGACACATATCTCTTTCTCACATAATTGTTATTATTGTTAATTTATATGTCTATATAAGATCTTTTTAATGTCTATTTAAGATATAATTACGATGAAAGAGCAAGTGTTTAGTCATTTGTTATAATCTATGATATGAAGTTTGACGAGTGGAAATTTTGACGAGAAAAATAAAATCGTCAAAAAAGTAAACAACTTCCCCATCGTCAAAATTTCCACGTTCAAACATAATTCTAAATGGACCTATCATATAAAGAATTTTAAGTCAAAATATGAATCGTCAATAAAAGAGAAGCTTTGGGATAAATATAAGTGATTTCACTTGTTTCCAAATCCTTTTTCATAAATTCTTGTTCATCTCTAAAAGGTATTGTATCCATGTTCTTCTTTGAATGTTTACACTAAAGAGAAGCTCAAACCCACAACCCAGAAGAACTATATGTAGAGAACACCCTGTCAGCCGAGATATTATTTAAAAAAAAAAAAAAAAAAAAAACTTGTGGCCTTAATCATAAATTTGATAATGAACATAAAATAAGATCTTCAGTTACGAAAAATATGATCATTAATAATTGAAATATCAAATTAAGCATTTTGAATGATACAGATTTTTGCATGAAACTGTGTATTGCAATTTTTAAAAAACCCTTTTCTAATGGTCAGAATAATCAACTTGTTTTAAACTAATTTTTCTACTCTCCATATATACGTCACTGATGGTAAGAAAAATCCTCAAAACAGAAGTCACATTTCTCTTCAAAGAATCACATATAGTCCTTTGTGTGTTATCACTTTGACACATTTTTCACTCCTTTTTTCTTTACAAAAAGGCAATTAAATCCCTCTTTTTATGAAAAAAAAAATCACACTTTAACTCCACTGCGTGTTCATTTTAAAATATATTTAAAACGAAAATAAGACAAATTAGCCTTAATCAAACTAAAGATCTTTTATTACTGCTAATTCTAAATTTAAAAAATACTTTTTAATTCAGCAAAAATCGAAAATAGTCACTTAAAAATTAACAATTTCTTCGATAAGTTATTTAAAAATTCAAATATTTACACATGAATTCAAACATACCGTGCAAACAAATCACAATCTAGCTACTTTTTATGTTAAAACTTTTAGGAATTCATATTTATACTTGAACTTTCCGTATACTCTTGACGTCAAGAGTCTTAACCAATCAGACTGCACATGGGAGAAATAAACCGGAATTGGTATCAACTTGAATAATCGAATTGTACTATCGATTTGTATTATTCAACTTAATTTTGTAGGGATATTCTTAATATATAAACTTTCCTTCTCTCCTCCTTTCTCTCCAATTTAAATGAAATATAAATTTCAACAGGCTGATTTAGGTTGCTTTAGTATTGTTGATGAACTTATTAAAAATGATCACAATGGCATTGAAAACCGATTGTTTATGAACGCTAATCCTTAATCTAAGTAAGCGACAGATTATCGTAACCCCAGTATTATCCAGTCCTCTCAAGAACATGGTTTAGTTATGTCTTGAGAGGTTAAATTATTGGAACGCACAGGTGAAACACTGCATGGAACGATTAGACCTGGCTGTATAAGTAGCTATATATGTACATGTTACAAGTTCATGTGTCCTTGTAGGCAGTTTTCAGGTACTATTGCTCTTAATATCTATTGCAAAATTTTGACAAATGGCTTAATTTATTTGGATAAGATTTTTTAAGCTTTAGTGTATTATTTAGTGAAGAAAAATGTTATATACATTTAAGCTATAAAATTTAAATATTTTCCAATATATTTTTGATAAAACTTCTTCTTAAGGAGAAATGGCCGTGACCATCCAGTCCTCTTAAACTTCGAGCTTACAAAATACTTATTAAAGAAAGGAATGATGTGAATTTTGTAGAATCAAACTATTTGATCAATATCCTTCTCGAACAACCTTTGCCAGAGCTAGTATTCTGGAAACAAACAGCCTTGGTTCCACACTTGACGTTGGCATGGCTACGGAGCGCATTCAATCTTAATTGCTACGTAATATCAATCTTTACTATATTTAATCATATTCATCATATAACTTTGTGTAATAACATATTGGTAATGGTGACACTTTGAACCATATTAAAAATACGCATTTTTAGAATAAGTCGAATACAAAAAAATGATGAAACTTTCGTGCGCATATTTAAGGTATTTTCGGTTTTGTATTTTACACTACTTTATTCAACAAAATCATGCATCATGCAAAAATAAAACGAAACAAATTTTAAAGAAACAAAAAGAGAAAGCTTGACGAACGAACATAATTGCAGGGGATCGAGGATAATTAATACTCTCTACCAGTATATGATTCTGTAGATTCCTTATTTTATGCGAGTAGTTAGTTTCGCGATTTAACTGTTTTGCATCAAATCGCGAGAGTATAAAATGGCAAACGCTAATTCTTATCATTGTTTCATTTAGTTTACATCTGATCGAAAAATAAAAGCGAAATTTCAAAATCTGTAAGATGTGCTCGCGATTTTACGCGGATATTTATTTCTCGCGTTTAATTAGGAATCTACAGTATCTATCTATCAAAACTTGCTATGGCAAAAAGACAGGTAAAAAGTAACGATAAAATAACATTATTCAAAAAGAAAATTTGATCACTGGATAATGAAAACAAAATTAATTTGCAAAAATATACACTAGCAGATTACACAGATTATGAAGCACTATTTAGGCGTACGTGTGAATAGTAAACCGTTTTGGCATTAATTATATATCTATGAGGCAACCATTCGCAGGAAATCATTCTTGAAATCTTAAATAGGAAAATTTAAAATGGTTTTAAAAGCTCTAGCATTTTTAAAATCATGTAGGTCACGTTCGTCTTCACAAAGAGAAGAGATTATTAAAAACCCACCCTGAAGTAATGCAAATGCATTATGAAGAAATTTAAATATGCATACAACTTTTATGAAGCAACTCAATAACGAGCTATGAGATTAGTTTATGTGATTTTATTCATGAATGTAGGGAAAAATAATAAAACACCACATAATTAATCTAGTTTTATTGCAAAGCACACAATGGAATACTGAAGATTTAAAAATATGATGTCTATAAGGATATGAAGTGAAACCAATATACGTATTGATAATAGAATATTCCAACGGTTTAAACTAAAATATGATTTCTAAATCCAACAATGGATGATTTCTTTGGTATATTTAACCCAGTGTGTTTAAGTACTGATCATTTTGGCGAGGAGGCAAGTCAGCATGGTGAAAAACAAAGTTACAAGAAGGGAAACGGAAGTGTAACCTGCAAATGAAAAAAAAAATTTATAACATGCGTATCCGATTAAGAATGTTTTTTTTTGGTATTTTGCAAATGGATTACGGACCAAATTGTGTCTTTCGCATATCAGGTATTTAAACTTTGATTTAAGCGTTATTGTCTGACAGATTGGGATAGATTTAAACTGTGCATCTTGAAATTTAAAAAAACAAAACAAAATAAACTCAGAAAAGACAGCAAATATCATAAGCTGTCATTTTTTCATCAAACCTGCTCCATTTTCCAGTAAGCATTGCTCAACGTTCGTGCATCCGGCATATCCGGCTGTTTCGTCACTTCCGTCGTCGCAGTCTTTAGAACAGTCGCACTTAAAAGCGTTGAAGATACACGTCATGGACCCAGACTCGCATGTAAAGTAGCCACTGGGACACAGCTGGAATATAAAACATAAAGTAGCCACTGATTCAAAGCTAGAACAAAACAAGAGATGTTTGTGAAACACTTATGCCCCCTCCCTTGGAGACCTCTGTGAAAAAATGAACGGAAAGTGCAAATAATTGGAATTTTTCGAAGTTCAATGGGCATAACTCTGTCAAACATTGCTTGATCGTACCCAAAATCGACCTTGAACTAGATATTTTTATGTTAAATCTGTATACCAAATTTTATTTCAGTAGGTGCAACCTCTGCGAGTAAAATAAACGAAAACAGATGGTGAACCGACCGACCGACCGATCGACTGATCGACCGACAGACAAACAGACAGCAGCAAAGCAATATGCTTTCGCTTCTTCGAAGGGGGGGGGGGGGGGGGGGATAAAACGTAGTCATAAGTAACGGTTAGGACAAGCTGAAACATTGAGCTTTTAAGTTACCACTGGGACAAAGCTAGAACATTAGAACATAAAAGGTTAAGTAGCCACTGGGACAAATCTGGAACATTAAACATAAAAGGTTAAGTAGCCACTGGGACAAATCTGGAACATTAAACATAAAGTAACCACTAGGACAGATCTGGAAATCCATATACAATTGTGTATCAGTTCTACAATTCTACGAGTACTTAACTGAAATGGTGGAGATTTGTTTTTTCGTAAAATTATCTCTGCCATCATAATTGGCAAGATTTTTTCCTGCAAAACTCCTCGGTCTATATACTCTCATCAGGTCTATAAAACCATGTATTGACCTATATCAAAAGGCTATAACTGTTTTATTGATATATATTATGACTTTGTTTATATGCATTCAATTGCATTTTGCATGCTATTATAAGAAAAATCTAAAATATTCCAACTCCAAAAATAGCCTGCAGGTAATGTACTCAGAATTTTTGGGCATGAACAGGTTTAAATGCAAATGAATAAGGAATAATATTTAATGGAAAATTAATCTAAATTGGGGAACATCTCGTGTGTCCTTAAAGACCATAATACATAAATGTGTATAGTACATTTTTGGAAGGTTTATTGTTAATTATATGCGATTTCTCTTATTGTTGGAGGAGCATTAGCTGTAAAAGGGAAAGCGACCATCCCCCCCCCCCTCCCCCCCCCCCCCCCCCCCCAATATTTCTAATAGATAATATGTAAATTAGTATAGATTTCCATGAAGGTAAAAAGTATTGAAAATCATTTGCTACAGTTATCGGCAAAAGGAATCAAATGTTATTAGTTTTAAAGTTAAACACCTAGTTCACTTATAATCCTATCAAATCGCTATCAAAAGGCCTATTCAGAACATTACACTTTACTTCATCAAGGCGGTGTGGCTCCTTGAGTGATCAATGTAGATGATAAAAAATGCATCGAATTCAAAATATAATTAAGTTTTATCAATTTTTAGATTGTACATATGAAAAATTTGACAATATACATTTTAATAACTCTTAGAGAAGTAAAATTTGTATTTAAAAAAATCAGAATTATTATAACTCATGACTTGTAGATACATGTACGTGTAATTAGGTAACTACAACGCTTTAAATTATTGCACTAAACTGGTTGTGCCATGAAAGGGATGATGGGAATATATATAAGTATTGTTTATTTCGAAAAATTTACGTCATAAAATATGAAGGTGTCCTGCACCTCGATCCTGTGTATAATCTACCTGTTGATACGTCCCTGCGGGTACCGTCGGACAGTCGTGTGTATTGCAATATTCAAAGTCCCCGGAACTGCCCGGACAGTCCAGTCCACCATTTGCCGGTTTTGGGTTGTCGCAAATTCTTGACCTTGACTTCCTTCCGCTTGCGCACGACTTTGTACAATCTCCCCAATTTCCCCACGCACCCCAAGCTCCATCGACTAAAATATAAAGTAAAACCGTATTAATCAAACAAATTGGTTTTTTTTTAATGTTTTTCAAATTGTTCACTAAGTCTTAAAGAACAATACGGAAATTTTAAGAAGAATTAAGTTGAACTTCATAATTATTAAAACAACCAGGAAACCAAAAAATAACAAAACAATATCAACAAATACGTACTGATGCAGATTTGTGTGTTGCAATCTTGTGACGTCGTATCCGTTCCGGGACAGGAAGCGCCGCCATATTGTGGGGCGGGGTTTGAGCAGGTACGCGTTCTGGACTGGGTGCCGCCCCCACAAGTCACAGAGCAAGTACCATAGGCACCCCAGGTCGCCCAGACTCCGTCAACTGTTCAAAACATTCATTCTACGTTTGTAATTAAATAATTACGCTTAAGGTATCTTTTCTGTATGAAGTAATTTAAATTAAAACTTTAAAAATTAAACGCAGAAAAAAATAATTTAGTTACAAAAACAAGGATGATTAATAAATAATATAATTTTGATCCAAACAAGCAAATTCTGTAAAAACAAATGAATGTTAATATTAGACTAAGTATAAAAAATACAGCGTTATAAAAACATTTTGAAACACTAATGTGGTATCGTACTTGGACAGTGTTGCGTGTTGCAGCTCTGGGAGGAAACGGTACTTCCAGGACAGTTAGCGCCGCCGTACTGGGGAGCGGGATTAGTGCACGTGCGCTGTCTCTCTTGTGTTCCTCCGCCACATGTCACCGTGCATGCGCCATAACTACCCCAAGTAGCCCAAGATCCGTCAACTACCAATGGAGCAGATATACATGTATAGGAATGCCATTGACAGGACAAGAGATTATAAGGATTATTTAAAGAATAAGGAATCATTCTTTGATTATTATGAGGTGATAATTTTGGTCGGGGCGTGATCAAATCCAAAAAAGCCCGAAGGGATTTATGATAGATTTGATAACGCCCCGACCGAAATTATCACCTCATAATATTCAAAGAATGATTCCTTATTACTTATATTTATATAATTTTCAGCAGTTGCACGATTAAATATTATAATATTAATTATGCAAACCCGCTTGCGCCCCAACAATTTGTCGTTTGAATTTATTGGGCTGTATAGTACAAAATCGATTCGTAGTGTTATCACAGACAGAGACACTGGGAAATGTAAATATTTATATATAGACGTGTTTGTTATATGGCGTATGTGAACAATGTTGTACCGTTTTCAGAAATAATGACTATCGGTCGTAATTAGAGGGTGCATGTAACATGTGGTATAAGTTTTAGACCAGTAATATTGACGGATTATCCACATTCTTTTCCAAAACATCGATACCCAAAATATAATGTGTTCTTTTAATCTTGTTAAGTCATAAGCAGAAAGCACGTTGCCAAACCATTTCATGTTTATACATAATACAATGTACGTTCATTAATAGTAAAATATTGTTGAAATTAAATTAGTGTATATATACGGTGTCGTACTTGGACAGTTGTGCGTGTTACAGGTCTGCGTTGCTGTTGAGAATCCAGTACAGTCACTGCCGCCATATTGCGGGGTCGGATTCGTACAGGAACGAGTTTTCGTCTGAATTCCTCCGCCGCAGGTTACCGTGCAGGTTCCCCATGATCCCCACGACGCCCAAAACCCGTCAACTTAAAATACCAATCAAAACGTTTGTTACGTCAATTGAAAAAAAAAATACTGAAATTGAAATAGAAAAATAGGATTTCAACCTTTGATATTTTCTTCCAATACGACGATCTGGCATAACTTTTGTATTTTCAAGATCTTCCAATTTAAAATGACAGAACTTTCGATAAAAAGGTAAAAACCCAACAGCGTTTACTTCTATACAGTAAAACATCGTTTAGATAGTTTTGCATTAACACAAACAGCTTTTTCTGGAGACATTGGTCATTACTTGGACAGTTGTGCGTGTTGCAAGCCTGACGAGCAGATCCGGATCCGGCGCAATTATTTCCGCCGTATAACGGCGCCGGATTAGTGCACGTGCGGCTTCTGTCTTGGGTTCCTCCGCCACACGTCACAGTGCACGCGCCCCATGACGCCCATGATGCCCAGTTGCCATGGACTATTTAATAAAATTTTACAATTACATTACCAAATTATTCATAATAATTTCGTTTTTTTGAATTCTCTGAAAACATAAGTTTTCTGACAGAAAATCATATTTACGACGTATGAAAATCATATTGTATCTATCTTCATAAAAAATAACGATACGCTGTTTGCACACACACACACACACACACACACACACACACACACACACACACACACATATATATATATATATATATATATATATATATATATATATATATATATATATATATATATATATATATATATTGCAGACTTGTATTAATTCGACAAAAATACCGTTAATTCAGGTATATAAACTATATACCAGTATGCAGTTGCTCTACGAGAAGAAAATATACAGTTAACTAAGGTTTATTCTTTTACTCACTTGGACAGTTATGAGTGTTACAAGACCGGGACGAGGTGGATGAACCGGGACAGGAATTTCCGCCGTAAGCCGGAGCCGGGTTGTTACAAGATCGGGATCGAGTTTGGGTTCCACTTCCACAGGATTTCGTACAACTTCCGTACGATCCCCATCCACCCCAGTTTCCATGTACTGTTTGTATCAAGGCAATTTTAAGTTATGGATTTTTAAAGTATATAAGGACGACCTTGTAAGCATAGTTAAAATAATAAAAGTTAACTAAAGAGTCATTTTAAGACTTTGGATACGACTATTTTAAGAAGAAATGTTTATGAAAATCTGCAGTGCGAGTTAATCGGGGTACGGTTTGACTGAAAATATAATACTAAAAATATACATCGATATCAGATCATTTTGTATGGCAAACGGATTGGGTACTTCATGTTTGAATGGATATTTGAGGGATATAAATTGATAGAATATTATTTGCATCTATTTGCTAGGTAGTTGATCACATTAAAAATAATTTGTTTCACTAAATATCTTTAGTGCAAGTAACATTTTATAGTTTGAAAAAAAAAGAATTTGAGGCCAGCCCACCATTGTTACTGTTGGATTCGTGCTTGTGAGATGGTGAAGTAACGTGGGAGATGTAGTTCGGAGGTAAGTTTATTGAAATCCTTCCACTGGCGATTATTTGCACGGGAAACACACACATGTATTATAATTATATGTAGACCCTTTCACGATAACTGCTGTACTGCTCTCTTGCAGGGCAAATTGATATACTATACCGAAGTTTTAGTAGTACATAATTAAATGACGTAATTGAAACAATTGACGTTACGTCATATTTTGCCAAACTATGTCATTTTGCCCTGCAAAAGAGCAGTACCGCAGTTATCGCGAAAGGGTCTATAATCCTATATTTTCTCTCATGATAATAATAGTAGTTATCTGGTACTGCTGGCTGGTACAGAAAGAGATTATCCCATTGATTTTTATAGCTATATAAGTTAAAAATGCTTTCTTCTAAAATGCAAATCCTCATGGGCCAGTACTCTTTGTCGCTATAATGCAGACAAATTTTGGCAAAATTTAAGATCCAGCTTAAACGCATTAGAGATATTGATGTGCCCACTATCTGAAATTATGACATCCTGACAAACAGGTATTACAGAAAGTAAGGATTTTTGCATTGCTAGATTGAATGAATACTCACTTGGACAATTATGAGTGTTACACGACCGTGACGAGCTGGATGAACCGGAACAGGAATTCCCGCCATTAGCCGGAGCTGGGTTGTTACAAGATCGGGATCGGGATTGTGTTCCACTTCCGCAGGATCTCGTGCAGCCTCCATATGAACCCCAGCCGCCCCAGTTACCATGAACAATTGGTGCTGAAGATCAATCAAAGGGATTCTTTAACATGTGTATTGTTTTACCAGACGGTGTTGGTTTTTAAAAATGGAGTCGATCAACCTTTATCGTTTAGCGTTTTCCGTTAATTTTGAGGTTAACTAATTTTGGTAGTTTACAGTTTAACTAATATTTTAAATATGTCATAAAAACCAACGGCCGTATCATCTCAAATTACTAATTTTGTGTGAAGTTAATGAAGTAATGCTATTAAAGATGCACTTGATACATAGTTATTTTTTAAGAAATAGTTGACGCAAGTAATTCCACGTTAAGAGTAGAGATGTTGAGAATCCTTAATCTTAAAAAGTTTATCTATCAGGATTGTTCGGAAATTATTGAGACAACACAAATGTTTCCCCCTTTAAATGACAAATTTGGTGCAAATTGGCATAAACATTGAAGAAACCCCAACAAATAATTGAACAAAGTAAATTAGATATTTAAAAAAATATTTTTACTTTGTTTGCGACGATACATAAACAAGCCAGTGCTTGGGGTACCCGGCGCAGGCATTAACTCGGGGATTAAAAAACTGAAACATTTACTTACTAAGTGTCGGTAGACGTGTACTTAATGAAAAATGAAATCAAATTTTTAGTTGTCTTTTTCATCTGACTATGATTTTCATATTATTTCCATTAAAAACCTGTTTTTAAATATGCCCGCATACACAAAAAAATATGATAAAATAAAAAAAAATCCCTACCTACCTAACCTAATTTTTAAATCAGTGTTACCCTAAACACACATTTTTTTTTTAGGCCTAGTGCACAAGTTGAAATGCGGAGATAGTACTAATATATTTACCAAGCAATACAAAATTGACTACGACAGTTTATTAATTGAAATTTGACGTCAAGGCTGCGCAGAGAATATACATTAAATTGTTTGGAATCCTTTTTTTGGCCAAGCAACTGCTTAAACAAAACCTATACGATGAAAAAGAAGAAAAGAGATTCAGCTTAAAGTTTGTTTTGTTTTTACTAATTTTTTGAATTAGATTTAAAACAAACGGACTACATGTAACATACTAACTGATGAAAACGGTTCTAAAATATGTACAGAGTGACTGAAGAGACGTTTCACAGTAATTTGACTTTCGGGTAAAAAAAAAACTCGAAAAAAAACATCAAAAATGAAAAAAAAAAAGAAAAAAAAGAAAATGTCGACATCTTAAAATGAAAACAAAAGATGAGAAATGAAGAAAAAATAATGTTTTCCGTTCATTTGTAAGGTGTTTAAAATATAGGAGCAATGATATACGTTAAATGACTTTGCGATGAGTTTGCGGTTGATCCGGGTCACTGAACTTAAGAAAGTTTGTCAGCTTATCAGGAATGATCTAATGATGACATGGACTAAAATATTTTCACACTAATAAAAGTATCCTGGTTTACTTTTGGTGAAATTTCAAGGGTTTATCTTTTATCCCACGGGAATAAGAGTAGATATCTCAATAATTTCCGAACAGCCCTCGTATTTATTCAAAAAAATATTTGATATAGTTTATATTCATATTTCGTTAATATATGGAACATATGATTAAATCTGTATTATGTTACCAATGACAAATGTATATACATGTACATGTAACTGTGTATAGGTTACATTATTATAAATAATTTATTTAAATAATATATGGTTTGAGTAAATAAACGCAATTGAACTGATGGACATGTATACCGATTGCAATTACATGTTTATTTAAATAAATGATTGTTATGACCATTAATATTAGCAAATTAGTTTAAGATACATACCTGGTTTTTCACACATGGTGTAGATACTTGTGTGGGTACAGGGAAGATCGTTCCATCCTCTTCTACTGGTCAAGATGTGTATACAATGTTCGCCCCCAGAGTTATTCGGCTCACCTAAAATTTATAATGTAAAACTTAAAATCTGTTCATTTGGTGTTCATGACACAACCATTATACTTTCAGTACTTAATGCATTTAATGAAAGATAAAATTTAAGCTTAATATGGAAGCGGTACTATTAAAAACTAAAATAGTATTTAAATATCTTTTTCGCATACTTTTTAATTGAGACAAGAAAAAAGTATCATTAAAAACCAGAAACTGTATAAATATTGTACTAATGAAAATTAATCATAAACCTCATTTAACAATTGAACATGATTTTGTTGTAAAATACACAAATAAACCTGAAAAAAGAAAATCGGATGAACTATAACGAGAAAAAAAATTGCATCGGGAGCCATCCTACACACGCACCGCTGTTCCATTTAGTGTAGGACCAAGACCGGGTTCCACTTGAGAAGAACCAGTATCCTTCCTTGTTCCCGTCAATCCCACTGGTCCACACGGAGTTACCACCGATAAGACCTGTCATTACATTACGTATTACACTATTGATTACATGTTAAACATCTATTACATGATTGATTACATGAAGCAAAATGATAACACAATTGATTACATGTTTTAAAAAACCCGATTACTTGATTAATTACAACGTTAAATATTTATTGTATTGACTAAAGATTTAGGACAGACATAAGAAAAAATATGCAAAGCCTTGTAACTAAACATTTTAACATCGCGAATCAAATGAATATGACCATGTGTTGAAATGTAACCTTAAATGTACTGTGACCTTCAACTGACCTTCGACGTAGTATTGCTCGGAGCTGTCTTCGATACTGACCAGGTTGGCGCCATTACTCTGACAAGTCCTGAGGGCCGATATCCAATTGGTACTTCCAAACATACGGTAACATCGACCACTCCTCTGGCTCCACCCACTTCCGCAGCTGCTGGTTCCGTCTACAAAACATTAATTTTAGAAATTAAGGTCCAAACCGTTTGAAACAATCACAACTTCTCGGGTCTTCCCGGCAGAGTTCGGAAAAATAAATCTGCCGGGAAGGCCCGAGAAGTTGCGAATGCCATTTGAATAGGGGAACGGGGCAACATTCGTTCAAAGATTACGGGTGGGTTGAATGCAGCGTATGTGAATCTGAATTTAAATGTAGTTGGAAAGATGCATGGGGTGGCAAAAATTCAAGTTGGCGTTTTGAATTATGAGGAGAACATACAGTGGATCTCGCAGACATAAGCCAAAGCCCGGTTACAGGGGAGGTCATTCCATCCGTTCCGGCTGGTGTAGACGTGCAGACAGTGTTCGCCACCAGAGTTATTGGGCTCGCCTGTAGCAAAGTCAATTGCATAGAGTATAATACGTATTATCAATAGATCTTTTAAAAAGCTCAATACGACATAGTGTGTATAACTCTCTGTTATACTGTTTGATGCTAAACGATCATTTTTCTATGATTCAAATTAATAAATATGACAATATAAAAAAAAGAACAAATTCGAACCGCTGCGCCACTTTGTGTAGGACCAGCTCTGGAAACCACTGTACCACGCCCACGCTCCTTCGTAGTTTCGGTCCGATCCACTGGTCCAGGCCGTGTGTCCACCAATCAGATCTACGGTTACACAATATTCACATGTCTTTAACATAGTATTTTTTAAAGTCATTTTGCTTGTAAGAGTATTTGAAATTCAGTGAATTTGTTTTTAAAACAAAAATTTCCTTTTTCTCTAAATATACTGCAGTCCCATCTACGTAATAGATGTCATTATGACAATCTGGTCATAAATCTTTTAAAAAAGAACCAATTTACAGCAATAATTATATACTGATGTTGTCGGCACTCATGATTTTGAAATATCCACCTATTTTGTGGGGTTTTTTTCAATAATTTTTCTTTATTCGTACATAAACTTAGTGCATAATATAGGGACTTTTAATTGATTGTTAAATAAAGTTCACAACTATATTTCTAAATTAATTATACTCGATTCTGCCAATTTGCATAATAAAATTTTGCATTATATTGCACATCAATTTTGAAAGGAAAACACGACGCTGTTTATTTCAAACATGTATCAAGCATGTACTATTTGCTTATTTTGGTACTGAACAAATGTCATAATATTAATAACAATGCATTTCTTGTAGTCGTTAAACAGCTTTAAATCACTTGTGTTTTAGATGTAGAAAAAGTACCACGTACTACCAATAAAGTACCGTTCTCTATACAAGTAACTGATATAAATAAACCACGTACTCTCATTAAAGTACCGTTACCTATGCAAGTAACTGATATTAATGTACCAATAATGTACTTTTACCTATGTAAGTCACTTTTGATATAATTTTACCACGTACTATCAATGAAGTACCGTTCTCCATACAAGTAACTGTTATATAAATGTACTACGTACTCTCCGTAAAGTACTGTTACCTATACAAGTCACTTTTGATATTATAATTGTACCACATACTCTCAATGAAGTACTGTTCCCCCGAGGACTCGATGCTGACTAGGTTGGCGCCATATCTCTGACAGTCCCTGGCGGCCAGTGACCACTCCTTAGAGCTGGTGAACAGTTTGTAGCAGTTACTGCCGTACCCCGACCACCCGCTCGGACAGGCCGCGTAGGAATATCCTAGAAAAAGTAGTTCATGTCTAGCTTTTTTTTCTTCTTAAATTACGGAGTAGTTAAAGAAATTGATTTTTTTATCAGCCGTTAGTGTAAAATTATTTCTGAATTACTGTTTATCATAATTTCCTATATTTTATTGTTTTATTAACGAGAATATTTAATGCAATTTTGCTTATCTGTAAATTCGACAATACTAATAAAAAATAACCAATTTTAATTAAATTCTATCTCATATTCCTCAATATAGATTTATTTTCTTAGAGAATATTTTGCGCATTCAATTTGACCAATTTAGACTTTGAGAATTAGCTAATTTAACAAAGCAAACAAAGAAATCTGATATTGTGTCAAATTAGGCAACATAAAAAATAAACAGATTAGATACAGACCCCCCCCCCCCCTCCCCCCACATGAATAGAAATAAAATAATGTTTATAATTTTCCTGTTGAGAAATTTCCGCCCGAAAATATATTTTTTCATAAAAGTAATATGTTTATTGATTTAAGATTGATTTATTGACACGAAACCTTATTAAAATCAATTGCTGCACACATATGACAATAAATACCTGCTAACAAAATGGCTGCTAAGATCAATGAACTTCTATTCCCTGCCTGCAACATAGATAAAGATAAATTGATGAAAGTATGTTCGCATCTTTATCTTTGAAAAAAAAATAATAAATCGGTTGTTCAACTCCATTATATTTACATCCACTAAAAATGATTCCCTCTATTTCTACGGAAATTGATTGTAATTCACAGTTCTATAGAAACTGACAGGACTGAAATCTACACGATCCAGTTTTAAACAGTGTATCGATCGGTCGAAACTTTCAGCAACCTAAGAAAAATCACGGACTGCACGAAATAACAGGATAATGTCAGACTCAAAAACCCATAAAAGACGATTTGGCTGTTTCCTTTACATAACGTACTGATGTTCATTAACAATAGTTACTTTTAATTACTTTTTTACGATCAATTCATTAATTTGTCTTTAAAAAATGTAAATATAAACAATAAAATGCTTTCTTTGATGATCTAGGCGGGTTTTGAAGGTAGAGATCATTGCAGAATTAATTTACATAACCTGCTGATGCGGGTTTAGTATTTTTTCTGCAATGTTGCTACCTTCATAATCCACATGAATCACCAAAGAAAGCATTTTATTGTTTAAATAAATAACTCGAATTCTTACATAATAAAAATTAATTAGAATTGTTGTTGTATAAAATTAACAAAATAAAGTGTTTGGTTAAAATTCAGTATATTGTCATTTGAAACCGTATGGACAAAAAATGAGTTATGTCCATATTTTATGATTAGTAGTTTAGTAGTAAAGTGTTGTTAAAAGTCAATTCATTATGCAGGTACGCAATTTTTTATCCATACTATAGGGTTCCGAGACCGTTTCATCTGAGAAATGTAAACTAAAAGATTTCTGTTTTATACCGTCAAATGTATTGTTCAAGAAGAAAAAAATAATGGAGCGAACACCCCCTCCCCCTTTTTAAAAACATTTCTTTATATGATACATATATAAAAACCAATAACACATTTCTTCTTTCGATATAACTTCGTCTTGATAGCATTTAAAAAAAACATATTTTGAACTTTGAGAACTTTACCATAATGTTTATCATAATATTAAAACAAATTAGACAGAATAGGTTAATATTATCGGTAGATCGGTTTTTTAATGTTTAATTGTTATAACAAACAATCTTTCGATTTCATTTATAATAACTTTTTTTACTACATTAATTAATTATATAAACAATCTATAATTCATTTTGGAATTAATAAAACAGTTTAGAGTTGAAAAATAAAATCACAATTAACTCTTACCATTAGCAAAAGAAATAAATGTGTCAATTTATCCTAAAGTCATTTCACAAATATAGTCAAATGACCTATTTCATAAATTTAAATACATAATTTTTGGTGAAAGATAAGTTCGGATTAACAACCGATTTAACAAGTACAAAAATTAATCCCAATGGTCATTAACTGCCCGTTGATACGGCCGTAATTACATGTATTCGCTGACCACTGACCGGTAATCTTTGTCCAGTTTTCAGTTAATACATGTTAATAATTAATATGTATAATCATAACAAACTTTGAATACACATGAATTAACTGAAAGTAAATTGCATTGCTTCACAGACGTTTATGAAATTAAAACAATCGATCAAGAAAAATGTAATGTCCTACAAGATTGTCAATTAATAGAAACTAATCTAAAATTTTCAGGCATGGGTAACTTCATGGTTAGAGCACACTTAATTATAGAAGGTGTGCATGTAGGTGTATACGTGTGTATTTGAGTTAAAGGTAAACCATTCACTGTACAAGGAATAACAGAGAACCTACCGTTAAAATACTTCTAGATAAAAAAAAAATCTTAATGGGGGGGGGGGGGTGGTCCTGAACCCCCTCAGACACCCTCCCTCCACCCCCTGAATCCGCCACAGAAGTGAGACTTTTAAGGACGTACAATTACTACTGCATTCGAGGCCTCTCAACAGACATATTATCTGTTAGTAATACGAAGAGTGTCAGCAGCTAATTTTTTATTTGAAACTCCGAAAAATACAGAATATTGCGGCGAAAAGGCGCTTCTTTTGGTTTTCCTTTTAAATGTAAGTCATTTGCTTCCATAACGCTAGGCCCTTTACTTAATTGCTTATCTTTCAAGACAACCAAATTGAATCAAATGATATAAACAATAGACATATATAAATGAAGCAAAAATTTCGATATTTTGATAAGGATTGTAGAGAGAGATAAAAAAAAAAATTACATGTATCCATTTAAAAAAAAAATAATACAGTATTTTCTGCTTCTTTGGCTTTATTCCCAAATTCTGCGGACAATACCCTTTTTGAACTGTACTGATTACCGTAATTAAAAATTGATTTAATTTGAAATAGGTTTAAAGTGTCACATGTATAAATATATTTTTTTTTCATTTACCACAGCTTTTTTATGTTTCTCTGGCGTTATTTCAAAAATCTATGGACTGTGCCCTTTTTGAACTACAATGATTACCGAAATTAAAATGAGATTTCTTTTTTTAAAGGTTGAAGGTGTCACACATGACATGCATTTTAATATCGTGGATAACCAGTCTGTTCAATTGCCAGCAGGGCTAGGGAAACATTCCAGCGAAAAAAAGGTTAGATCTTACTTCTCAGCTTAAATTTAAACGCGAATTAATCCGAGTTTGGCCTCATTTAAATACATTGACACTTCTTAGGTCTGATTTATCAAAGTCCACTTATTAAAAAAGGCTTATTTTTTTATCGATTTAAAAATGATTAACCAAGGTGTATTAACAGATTTTGTTTAATGAATCATTTAATCATTAATTAGATCAATGTTCATTCTAAAATAGGCAGACAAAATTAATGATAATAATATAATTCAATAAAGTTGAGCGTTGTCCGGGTTAAGTAATTTTACACTTGGAATTGAAATGATCAGTTCTAGTCTAAGTGGACAATGTAAACTATGAATATTAATATGTTGATAAAAAACAAGTTATACAAAACCAATCGATAATAAGAAGTATACACAATAAACTCCATGTCTTCTTTTGGTTTGAATTAAATTTCTTTATAGCATGTGGCCATGGTGATTTAAAATAGCCAGGACTATAACCCCCCCCCCCCCCCCCCCCCCCGCTTTTTCGGTTTATCGAATTCGAATCTTAAAAGAAAATGATGACAATTTAAAAATAATCATCTTATTATTTCCATAATCTGGACTGTCTAGTTTAAACTAGTATAAACCAAACCCCGTGCAGGACAAGTTTGTATCCTTCATTGGGATTATCCCTATATTCTTTTCTAAGGACATTGCTTGATCGACTTAGTAAGAACCGGTGTTTGACCGACCCTGATAAGGTCACATTTCTGGTTATCAACACCAGAAGACTTATCCATAATCCCTTCTCTGTTTCTTTACAACAACAATGGTTTTAAATATTTATAGACAACATCGTCGTGAACAAAACGTTCAATTTCAAAGTTATAACATTTTTAACATTTTCTTCATGAATCATGAAACTTCTTTTTTAAAAGAAGGCGTTTTCCAGAAAAGAAACAAAGTCATCTTTAAATTTTTGTCCCCAAGAAAACATTTTAAATAGAGGAATTTTCGAAGATAGCTCAAGACTTTTTTAATCAATTGCATTTGTTAATTTTTATACTGTGCTTATGGTTTTGAATGATTTTACGATTAAGACAACTATTGGGAAAGAGGAGGGGTGTATGTGAACGTAAATTCATAGATTGTGGTATGGAGTGTTACGAATGATACGAAACAAAGACATTCCTTTTATTGATTTTTTACATTCTAAGGCTAATTATCACAAAAATATAACGATCTGCCTGACGGTGTATATATATATATATATATATATATATATATATGACTTTGCGTTGTTAGAACATTATCATCAGAATCCGGAAGAACTGATTCCCTGATGTACTTCAAAATTTTTAATGTCTAGACATAATTGTTGGACTGTTTATTTTTCTTCAATCACGTTTACACATACATGTACAAGATTAATTACATAAATCCCCGGATTTCTGACAAGTTGTACCTCAAAGAGGTATTATTCATAAAATTCTATGACCTAGATTAAGTGCCAAGTACAAACAAAATTAATATCAGCCAAGTCTGGTATTAGAAGAAAAGGCAAAAGAAAAATAGAAATGTGTTTAAGGCCATTATTAACTCGAAACGCCTCTATAAATATTCTTAGAGTTTTATTTATCTGTTTCAGTTTATTTCTGTTTGCAGTGTATCAGTGCCGACCACAAGAAGGTGGTTATATTATAGATTTATATCTACCGAGTAATTTCTTCTCTATTTCTGAAGAAAAACCTATTGTGATTCATAGCTTTATCGAAACTGAGAGGACTGAAATCTACCCATCCAGGTCTAACCAGTTTAATTATCGATCGGCAACCTAAGAAATATTATAGACTGCAGGAAATAATCATGATGATGCCAGACTGGTCGGTTTCTTTTATCTAATGTACTGATGTACATTAACAGTAATTAAGTTACTTTTACCTGCTTTTTATGATTAATTCAATAATGCGTCGATGGTTACGTAATTTTTTTTTGCAATGTCGATAACTGCATGTCCTACATGAATCTTCAAAGAAAGTATTTTGATTCGGGCCTTTCCGGCAGAACTCGGAAAACACAGATGTTTCCGAGCTCTTCCGGAAAGACCCGAGAAGCTGTCACTGGTTTCGAATATCAGGTTGGATTATGCAAATGATGTTCATGTATAACTAAAATGAACAGTATCGTTGTTTTATGAATTTCCAAACACTTATAAAAAAAACAAATAAATTAACGTAATTATATTTTGGCGTTACGTATTTAGTACGGAATATTTAATTTTGTTATTTGGAATCACTTAACGTAAAACAAACTATGTATTTAATGAATTTGATAATATGTTTTACGGTGCTACCGTTGTGGCGAGCGCAGCAAGAATTACACATACCTTGCAGCATTGTCAACTTAGTGATACATGTATTTTGACACTTATCAACTAACATCAAAGAATTTGAGAGAGAGAGAGAGAGAGAGAGAGAGAGAGAGAGAGAGAGAGAGAGAGAGAGAGAGAGAGAGAGAGAGAATTATATAATATTTCTAAGTTTAAAAAAATTATTACAAAATACATAGACTTGCTTCCCCCTAAAACCGTTCTTTACTTTTAGAGAAAATTGATCTGTCTGTAAAATGTAATTTGGTCAAAAGTGTAAAGTGTAAAACAGTATTATTTTTCTTTTGTACCTTGTTCTTATCTGACTTTTATTTTTTTTTCCTGGTTCATAATTTTTTTTAATTTGTTTATTTTTGCATACGTTGTATCTGTGTAATTTCCCATTTTCCAATTTAATGGTTTGACAATATGCAATATCTGCATAGATTTTTTAACTGTTTATTTTTTCTCTTTATTCTTTATTATTTAGTTTTTTTTTTTAAATTTCCTCCCTACTTATACTTACTGTTCATACACGCAAAATTAGCGGCTTAAAATTGGATCGATATGACAGTAAAGTATGGCTTTTGCTTGTATATATATATAATCTCTCTTTCTAAATAAAAAAAAAACCCAGAACAAATCAAAACACAAATCATCTAAGGTAGGGACCGCAGTTTATACTGAAATAGCTATAGTACACGCATTACAGATGTTTGATCTACCTCTAAATTTATCGCGGGAAATCCAGCGCGAGATCACTGTGACGTCACACGTTCAAATTTAAATTCAATTGTTTACATATCTCGACTCAATACAAAGGAATGGAAGTATGTAAAAAATCTCTTGGGTCTCACCAAAGCTTGTGCGCTACTCAAAACGTGTTTTTAAACCTCAAGGCACCGTTAAAATTTTACGAGTTAAATGTTAGCCATTTTTGGCATAGCACCACGGGATAAAAAAATTAGAGAGCATTATGGGAAGTAGACAAAAAGAATTTCTTGATGAATCTGTAGGTTTAGCTCGTTATTTTTCCCGCGCGCACTGGTTCTTAGAGCTCGCTTCGCTCGCCGGCGCTGCGCTCGCTATAATTGTGTAATAAATTTGATGTATTCGATTTTCAATAAACAAGAAGTCTTCTTTAATGTTTATATTTACAAAATTATATAGAATTTGATTTTTTTTTCGTTTTTTTTTTATAGTTTGCGTGCAATTTAACAAAAGCGCAAAAACCGATGTAGGTAAAACGTTAAGCATGTTTGAAAAACAATTTATTTCTAATGGCCTTAATCCTCTTCTGACTAGAATAACCAGCTTAAAGTGTAATGGTTTACTCCAATCCTTTATGTAGAATATGTTATAATCTTTTTTCTATTAGTTATGTCTTTGTAACATTTAAAGTTTAAGACCATGTTCTTACATTTGAGTATTAACAGAGACGAGTTTTAGGTTTTAGTATGGAGTGCATGTATACTTTAGAAAATGGATTTCATTCACTGCCAAGCCCTGTCCAAGGGTTCTATTTCAGTTTTATTTCTCCCTTAAATCTATACACAAAACTTGTCAGGATTATGGAAATAAAAATCCAAGATTTTTCCGGGAAAGAACAAGTGGCATATCAACGAAAACATCTAACATCTTTGATCCATTCGGAATTTGTCGGAACACCAGGCACATTTGCCCTGAAGAATGTATATGCAAATGCAAAACCCCAAGAAGGATTTTTTTTTGAACAATTAAGAAATTTCAGTACACCGCCGTCTTCAAAAAATGTACACATTCATACTAAAATTAATATAGACTGAATAAGATCAAGAGGAATTTTTACAATTCTCAAGACTTTCTTAATAATATACAACAAGGCACTTCGAGATATGCGCATATTTATTAAATCAAACTCGGAAACTTAATATAAATGTAACAATTGGCCAACAGACAACCAGATTTAAAACCTGAATATAAATGTGAAACACACTGTTTTACTGGGGCTGGTTTTAGAAAAATATAGATGTGACAAGCGAGTACTTGTGGGTGTTGAGTACTTGTAGGTTTTTAAAAATAGATCCATGAAAGGATTCAGCGAAATCCAAACCAACCTTCGTTTGCTCCAAACTATTCAAAGCAATGCTGTGTGTGTCATAATAAGCAAACACAAATTAAAAATATAAAATTGAATTTCTTTTTCTTGTAATTTTTGGGTTTACCCGTATTGGAATTTTTATAACGTTTTTACTTGTAAACACGTAAACACACTGGATGTATAAAAACTGAACGTTCAGCTTGTTATTCATACTATTATAATAAATAAAATAAAAAAAATGAAATATTTTTACAGAGATGTAAAACACTTAAGATTATATGAACAAAGACCCGTTCAAATACTGTACGTATTTTAGTAGTTCTTGCTTAAATTATATACCCGTTTAAAAATATACATCTTTGTTGGCAAATATTTGATAAAACGACTTAATGTGCCATTTAAGTACATGTAGTTGTTATGAATATGGAGCTTTTTCGATGTAAGAAAAAAACCCAAAACCACCAGAATTTTTGTTAGAACAGATCTCGTTTTGTGCATGTGTCGTTTCCAATCCACCGGTTGCTAGCCTCGCTCTCATTCTCAGTGATTATCGTAACAGGAAGAGAGAGAGGAGCAGTGAAAACAAAACCAGGAGAGAGGAAGCAATATTGTATCCTGAAAAATAATGTATATAAAATTAATATACTCACGAAGTAAGATTTAAGTTTCAGCTCATGCATAAGCAACCTTAAGGAAATATAACTTATTAATTTTCTGTAATCATCGTTGCCGACATATCTTACCTGCCGCGCCCTGGAGACACGCCAGGGCGTTAGTACAGCCTGCGTACCCCTCTGATTCGTCACTTCCGTCGTCACAGTCCGCTGAACAGTCACACTGGAACGACGATTGGATACAGGTCATCGAGCCCGACTCACAGGTGAAGTACCCGGATGGACAGAGCTAAAGGAGTAATTAAAAAATACAAGTGTCAATATTTAAAAAAATTGAAAGTAAATTATGATTTCATGAACATCATCAGTAGTAAGTCTACTATTTGCAATAAACTACACTTTACTCGGACGATGACATTTCAAATTCTTTTTTTATAAAAACAGAAAAACATTGATGTAAATAGAAATTTCAAAATAAATAGCTTTTAGAGGTTGCTGCTGCATTCCACCTCTCGTTATTTGAGTAAACTGTGTACCAATGGACACGCTATGATCATTTATATTTAAACATAACTATACTGTCGTTTGAAATTCATAATTGTGTGCAACACTCTAAAATCTGAATTGTGCTTTAAACGATAGAACTATCATTGTTCCCTTGTCTGAATCCGGTTTGTTTGGGTTTTATTTTGCTATAATGTCAACCCTTACCTGTTGATAGGTTCCCGCCGGCACTGTGGGACAGTCGTCAATGTTACAGTCCCCGAAGTCGCCCGAATCTCCGACACATTCCTTTCCGCCGTTGGCCGGTTTTGGATTGTCGCATGTCCGGGACCTTGACCTTCGACCCCCACCACAAGTCTTACTACAGCTTCCCCACTGAGACCAATCGGTCCACGCGCCATCAACTGTCAACGTATAATTATTTTGAATCCAATTATGTAAGCACTGAACTTTTAATTTTGGATGTCGTTGGTCCTATAACACACTTGGCCGTGCAGACAAATTGAATACCGCGCGTTAGCGCTGTATGATAATTTGTCTGCACGGCCTGGTGTGTTAAAGGACCGACAACATCCAAAAATAAGCATTCAATGCTTAGGCTATATTTATATTCAGTTTGATGTTTATTTGTATGAAATATTTGTGTATCGTCGCTTTAAAACATTTAATATATACGCTCTTAGTCAGGGACACGAATCATACTATTAGATGGAACAGCTTTGTTAACATGTTATTTAGTTGTTTCTGCGACTTAAAATGTAGTGCCAAAAACTTGGTCGAGAAAAATCTTTTTTATTAACAAATAGTTATAATTTCACGATTATTTTTCATAAGAACATATCAAATTGATTATCTAAGGTCAAGATCTAGTAAATGATTCAAAAGTGTCTTTTTGGTGCTAGAACCATTATGACGTCATAATTGATTTGTTTAATCTTTTTCACGTACTTTACGGCTTTAAGGGAATTATGAAGAAAATGAAACAGGTTCTTGACATTCCATCGGAAAAATAATCCCGATAACCAATTTGACATCATTGTAAACGGGGGATCAAGAGCTTGTTTTGTTTTTGGTGAGACTGTGATATACTAGGCATTCTATATACATTTCATTAGTCAAAAATGGACAAAACTCTGATATTTGTTATTTTACATAAAAAATGATAGTTAAAAACATTATTTTTCATTGTGTTTACCAAATATTTAAGCCCTGATACACCCTATCAATCTAAGCTATTATTATGAAGTATCATTGAAAGAATTTATATCTTGAATTTCATACACCTGTATGCACCTTTCATTTTACTAGATCTTGACCTTACGTTTGAACGTTTCATTTAATTTTAATAATATATATATATATATATATTAAAGGCGTGATGACGTTTATACGGTGACAAGGCTAACACTAAAGAGTTTACAGGAAATGGAACGTCGCAGATTTATAATGCAAACATATGGGGAAATATACACTGAATGTAGATATATAATTCATGTATTGTTAACAGGTGATAGAAGATAAACTAACTTGGGCCCTTGACGTAAAGGGTGTATAATAAGTCTTAGATAGTTCTAGAAACTTGAAACGATAGACTGCGTCCATAGGCGAGTGCTTAAAAGGGACAATCTACCCAAACTCTATTATATTAAAACATTTATAATCATTCTATGATACTTACTGATGCAGACTTGGGTGTTACAGTCCTGAGAGCTGTTACTGCTACCCACACACGCTGCCCCGCCGTGGGCAGGGGCGGGGTTTGTGCAGGTCCTGTCACGATGTTGTATTCCTCCGCCACACGTCACAGAACACGTTTTCCAAGAACCCCAAGTCGCCCATAAGCCATCGACTAGAGACAGCATACATATACATGTACATAAGTAAAGAACAGAGGAAGTAGTCCGTGAATTTACAGTTATTCAGATGTTTTAGTAATATTTGGTCTATATCACCTATATATAATGATTTCAAATTTGTGTTCATATTTTCAATACCAAGTCTTACTTGGGCAAGGATTGGTGTTGCAAGTTTGAGAAGAGTCTGTACTTCCGGAACAGCTGGCGCCGCCATATTGAGGGGCGGGGTTAGTGCAAGATCTCTTTCGTCCTTGTGTTCCTCCGCCGCACGTGACAGTACACGTGTCCCAGTTGCCCCAATTTGTCCACGCTCCATCAACTAAAGATTTAGGACGTCAAAAATGGGAATAACTTATCAGAAACATTCAATGTAAGAATGTTGAAAAACGACCTGATTTAATTATACAATATGAAAGTACAATTAAAAAAAGTATGGTGCCCCTTATGGTTACATGTAATCGTCTTACTTTCCTTTTCTTGTTTTAAACTTAAGAATCGGCATAGATGTGTAACACGACATTTATATTCATCATTTAACCCCCCCCCCCTTTTTTTTTTAAAATTGATACGTTTACTATTATTTAACATGTATACTAGTACATATAATTAATCAACGTTATCATACAGAGTAAAACATTTACTCTTTATTTCTTCTTCTATACAGAAATTGAAGATGACAATTATAATTAAACATCTAATAATCAATGAGTTTACTCCACGTTTGTTCTGAAAAGGAAACCCAAGCCACAATAGGTTCACCCATTTAGAAAGTCGAAACATGAGACCTGCTTCGCTGTATCATGTTTCGACTTTGCCAAAAATACATTCTATAATTTTGTGTAGATTATCAACCTGCTTTGAATAAACTGATTTTTTTTTCGAATTTGAAATAGGAATTGCCACTTCTTACATGAATAGAAAGATGATTAAATTAACAGAAATATGAGATAGTAATCTTTACATCCTTTGAGCTTCATTTAGCTGTAACGATGTACAATGTAATGTAAGCTGCAATCATTACTCACTTGGACAGTTGTGTGTGTTGCAGGTCTGTGTTGATGACGAGAAGCTGGGACAGTTGGCGCCGCCATATTGTGGTGCAGGGTTGGTGCACGTGCGGCTTCTCGATTGTATACCACCTCCACATGTTTCTGTGCACGTGCCCCAATTACCCCATGTCGCCCACGAGCCATCAACTGAAACACACAGGTAGATGAACCTAATATTGCGTAAAAAAGTCAATAGAATGGTTATACGAGGGTTGTCCAAAAAGTTCGTGGACAATCATTATGGCGTTTTTGTCATTTGTCGTAATATACTATTAGTTTTCGTTAATTCATAAATCATCATAGTACTCTCCACCCTTCCATCAAATCGCTCAGATTATGCAAATTCTTTTTTTTTGTGTGTGTCGGTATGGCAGTACTTTAAGTTCCTTTATTACAGATAATTTGACCATAAGGATTACATCAGCGGCGCAAATTCCACTATTAGGAACGAGAAACTATTAACTGAACACTGAACTTTGTGAATTTAAAATATTTCTTTAAATCCCAAACCCTGAGCAATTATAACGTTGATGGTTTGGATACCCATTGGCCGTCAATTGTGAGGACAGATAGATACAATGAGATACATGTATCAGTTGAACAACTGAATTTTGTAATTGGTTCTCACAAATTCTCTCACTTATAACGGAGGTTTATGATCTCACTTGGACAGTGATGGGTGTTGCACGTGGTTCTGTCATCAGGCACGCCCACGCATGCTTTCCCTAGGTACTGAGGGGCGGGGTTAGTACAGGTCCTCTCCCTGTCCTTGGTCCCTCCCCCGCACGTCACTGTACATGATGTCCATGTGGTCCACGACGCCCACTGGCCGTCAACTGTGAGAACAGATAAAATATATGAGAAAATCAGCTGATCAGCTGGATTTTGTATATAATTGGCTTTGTAAGTAGTATTCAAATTTCGGTTGTTTTTTTCTGTTGTAAATTCTTTTGTTGAACGAAGGTTCCGTTTTGGATATAATAGAAAAAAGATATCAATCACTATGAAATCGATTTCAATTGCTTTAAACTAAATATTCCTATTTGATTTTATTTTTATTAAGAAAATAACTTAAACAAATGTCGCGGTGACCGTACTTCAAATGCTTCGGTTAGATTTCTTCAAACGCAGTGTTACTTTAAGCGCCGCAGTAAGCTTACTTTAAGGGTCGTGGTGAGCTTACTTGGACAGTGATGGGTGTTGCAGTCAGTCCTGTCGGCTCCTGACCCGACACAGTCGTTGCCGAGGTACTGAGGGGCGGGGTTAGTGCACGTCCTTGACCTGTCCTTGGTCCCACCTCCACAGGTCACGGTGCACGAGCCCCAGCTAGCCCAAGCCGCCCAGTTACCGTGAACTGAAGGTAGATATATTAAATTCAAATTAGATCTACTGTTAAGTTAAATAGTTACCCAGATGCGTTACTTTCTATGGCAGACCAAAATTGGCATTAAAAGGGTGAAAGTTACTCATGAACCAAAAGTCTCATGATTGTTTTTGTCAAGCGATGAACCAACATTTTAATTTTTTTTCAACTCAGCAATGCAAGTATTTCATTCGGAACTATGGTTCCTGTAATTCCGTGCAGATGGTGAGAATCTTAGATAAACCAGTTTAGTTCGGGACTTATGCAAAGCTGTGTAGGAGCTTATTGAACGACATACTTGGACAGTTGTGTGTGTTGCATGTCGCAGAACTTGTAGAAGATCCAGCACACGAGTTTCCACCGTAGGCAGGGGCGGGGCTGTTACAGCTTCGTCGTCTGACCTTGGTTCCACTCGCGCATGTTTTGGAACAAGAACCATAGCTGCCCCAGGCTCCCCAGTTTCCGTGAACTGTGAGTATAGTATCACTTTATTACATTAAATTTAAGAAAAATTCAACATTGTTCAACTTAAAAATCTTTGATATTGGGTCTTCTTATGAACCTATTAAAGAGGAAAAACGAAAAAATTATTTCGCTGTGAAATTGTTCAAGGGTCAATAGGTCATATGTATGACGTCCGAATGACCAACGAGTTATAATGTGCATAATGGTTCATTATATATAAGTACAATTCAAGTATAATATGAGTCTTCTCAGACAAAAATAGGAAGGTGATCCCGATGATAAAAAGCTAAAATCGACATAGAAGGTGTCAGTTTGTGATCAAGCTGTTTGATAAGCATCATTTTGTCTTTAAACAGGTTTTGCATGGTTTGATCGCATGACCAACAATCTCACATTCAAGTGAACAATTTCGCTGATTTATTTTTACATACTTGGACAGTTGTGTGTGTTACAAGACGTTGAACTGGTGGACGATCCAGCACATGAGTTTCCACCGTACGCAGGGGCGGGGCTGTTACAGCTGCGTCGTCTGACCTTAGTTCCACTCGCACATGTTTTGGAACAAGAACCATAGCTTCCCCAAGAACCCCAGTTTCCATGGACTAAGATGGAAGTATATATTTTTTTCTTGTTCAAAACGTTTTAAAAAAATTATGGACTCCGTACAAAGAAGTTCTTTAGTGTTATGGATGACTAAATTCAACTAAAAAAATTGAAAAACTGTCATAAAGTTTTTCTAAAAAAAAATCAATTTAAAAAAATCTATTGCACCTACTTGGACAGTTGTGTGTGTTACAGGAAGTTGAACTGGTTGACGATCCAGCGCATGAGTTTCCACCGTACGCAGGGGCAGGGTTGTTACAGCTACGTCGTCTGACCTTGGTTCCGCTGGCACAAGTCTTTGAACAAGAACCATAGCTTCCCCAAGAACCCCAGTTTCCATGGACTGAAAAATATGTATACCATATATTTTCTCAGAAATTAAAACTCAAGTTGACTCTCAGACCATAAGTTCGAACCTACTTGGACATCTGTGAGTGTTGCAGCTTTGGGTGTTGGACGAAGACCCGGAGCAAGACGAGCCGCCATTGGCTGGTGCCGGGTTGTTACAGCTTCTGTAGCGAGTGTAGGTTCCCGACCCACAGGATCTTGTGCATGATCCAAACGATCCCCAGGAACCCCAGTTACCGTTAACCATGGGTGCTGAAAATGGGATGAAAGATATTGATAAATCAGTTGCTATTTTCTGTAGATATTTACAGTCAACTGAATGACCCTCTATAAGAATCGAAGTTTTGCTGTTACGGAGAATCGTAATAAAAATATTTTATGCAACTGTTTTAATACTTATAATAGTTTGCACATTGTGTTCAAAGTAGTCATAAACATTTAACCCATAAGAAACGAACAAATTTAAAACGTTTCTGGATGCACAAGATGCCACAAACAAAAGCTTGAAGTTACCATATACATCCGTACTGCTCGTTTCTGTAGGTACCGGTATATCTGTATACGTAGTGTTTTTGATGCCCGAAACACCGAAAAATTAGACGTTTATGACATATACCTGGTTTTTCACACATGGTGTAGATACTGGTGTGGGTACAGGGAAGATCGTTCCATCCATTTCTACTGGTCAGGATGTGTATACAGTGTTCGCCCCCAGAGTTATTCGGCTCACCTATTTTTCAAACAACATCGAAAACGTGCAAATATCACAAACTAACTTGTGAAAAAAATCATAAAACCGTCACTATAAGCATCATCATCATCATCATCATCATCATCTTCATCATCATTGCCGTCGTCGTTGTCGTCGTTGTGTATCATAACCATTACATTTAATTATAATCATCACTGGAATGTTGTAAAAAATACCCAAAAAACTAATTCCCAACAACAAGCTGCTCAAATGAAAAATTAAGACCAGAGAGAAAGAGAGTGAGAGAGAAAAAATTCTGAAGAAATTTTTAAGAGAATAGAACAATGATTCGTTTTATTTCTTTAACCTACCGCGGTTCCATTTGGTGTAGGACCAGGATCGGGTCCCACTGGAGAAGAACCAGTATCCTTCCTTGTTTCCGTCAATCCCACTGGTCCACACGGAGTTACCACCGATAAGACCTGTCGTTACATTACGTATCACACTATTGATTACATGTTACACAACTATTATATTATTGATTACATGTAATAAAACTATTACGTATTTGATTTTTACACAAAATTATCAATTGTTAGATTCTATGTCTGAAATCCCTCATTAAAATTCATCTCTTTTTGTAGCTATACTTTCAGTATAACTATAGTCCGTAAATATTTCTTGATAAAATAAACCCTTCTGACAGTTTAGCTTTATTAAAAATTTCTAGAACTTTATCATTTTATGAATTCTATGAAGGGCAGGCATCTAGTTATAGCTAGCTCAGTTGTCTGCCATTATGTATTCTATGTACCTTAAGAATACATTAACACAAACTGTAAACTTTTATTTAGCTGCAGAGAAAATTAAGTCTTTAGAATATGACCTGACCTAACTCTTTTGACCTTCAACTGACCTTCGACGTAGGACTGTTCGGAGCTGTCCTCGATACTGACTAGGTTGGCGCCATTACTCTGACAAGTCCTGAGGGCCGATATCCAGTTGGTCCGTCCAAACATCCGGTAACATTTACCACTCCTCTGACTCCACCCACTTCCGCAGCTGCTGGTTCCGCCTACAAGTATATACATGTATAGCCTAAAGTATGTGACAAGGGTGAAAATATAGAGTCAATTGGGTCTCACTTTAATTTCACGCTAAAAGAGTATTCACGCGAATTTCAGAAGAATTCACTTCATACATGATGACTTTCTCAAAAAAAATTTACGCATGAATTCCACGTGAAAAAATACACCATAAATTTAAGACTTATGAAAATTAAATTCAGGTCAAAATCTCTGACGACAAATTCACTTGATTGCTCCTTTTCCTTGAGTTTTAGATGAAACTTTATTGGAAATTTGAATATTTTACGTCGCTTAACTAAGACAATTCACTACGATTAAGATCAACATTAGTATTCATAATAATATTTACCGACTGCTGACTGGATAATATAAAAGGACTATGCAGGCACGTAGAAACGTCTTTGAAAGGGGGGGGGGGGGCATAATCAACCAAAAATCTTGACAGGCAAAAAAAAAAACCCCACAGTTTATTTCCTTATTCCCATTTCAATTTTTTACATGTCCCCAAAAAAGTTGGGGGGGGGGGGGGGCATGTTCATTGATTTTTTTATTTTTTTACATGTAAATTTAAGAGAAATTTTTCCTGCGCTATAAAGTGGGGGACCAGCCCCCCCCCCCCCCGATGCTACGTGCCTGCTTTGTTCTAGCATTTCATATTATATTTGCATTTTATGATTTTCAAGTTCGGTTTTAGCGATTTAAAAATCACTCAAAAGCTGAAAAAAAGGATAGGAAACACCTGAGAGATAACGTTAGAGGGTGGACTTACGGTGGATCTCGCAGACATAGGCAATGCCCCTGTTACAGGGGAGGTCATTCCATCCCCTGCGGCTGGTGTAGACGTGCAGACAGTGTTCGCCCCCAGAGTTATTGGGCTCGCCTGAAGTAGAGTCGATCATTACATTAGTTTCATGGGTTTTTATGGAACATCCGATCTTTTAACTAAAGCTTTGATTAGTAATGATTAGTAAATATATCATGCATTATACAATGCTTATGATATATAATTTTGGTTGATTGGTAATTAACATTGATATCGATTTTGTTATCAGTCTTCGTCCATCGTCGTCCGTCGTGAATAAGAAATTTACATAGTGAAAATGTATCATATGATTTGATAATTTTTCTGTACTTTCACAGCAGGGAAAGTTGCAATATCATATCACATCATAATAAAAAGTTGCAATATCGCGCCGTCACAGAAAGTGTTCTCTCGGTTCGATTTTATTCATAACAAGCTGTTTCACTAGTTACCTTTTCGCTATTACACTACACAACGTTTACGTCTTACTACATGAAAAAAAAACAACTTTCAATTGTTCTAATGCAACTTGTAACAGTATGTTGTAGCTAACAGAACGCCGGCATAATGTTTGGAAGTCGTATAACCGCGAACAATTTATTCTTACATTTATACATTTAGAAATTGTAACTGCGTTTCTGCGGGGTAGTTTTTTATAGAATCAATATTATGCTTATTTTTATGAATTAAAAGTAAATTTGCAGGTAGAAATATGTTTAATGCCTTTAAAAGTATTACATATTGTTTGTTTTACTCGTAAATGTAAAGTAGGTCATTGACTGTCGCGATAGGTGCGTTAATTAAGACTATAATTAATTAATTATGAGTTTTTCTTTAAAATTGTGCAGTTTCTACCGTATGAGCCTGATCTTACATGTACCCTTAAAAAAATCCATTTCTATTTTATTATGTGGTCCCTTGAAATCATATAAACTAATGCATTAAGTTTTAAATCAATACAATGCAACAAAAAAATCGAATTGGTTTGAAATACATAATTCCAAGAGAATAATGATGAGTTGAACTTTGTATTAGAATAATGTACAAATCATTGTGTTCTCCATTACTTCATACTATGGCAATGGTCATACAATTACCGTTAGAAATGCTTACAGTAAAGAACTCAATTCTTAATGATAATAATAATAGTAAAATGTTAAACTTCAAAACGTGTTGCTGAAAATATATTAAAATTTATCATAAAAATTAGTACAACCAACTCGTTATTTTCTTCTTTGTGGTGTGTTTTTTTTATGTAAACAACCAATGGTGATTCATACAACAATTACATTTTTTGCGGCCCATTGACGCTTGCGTCAATATGTTTTTTTTGTTTTTATGTTTGACAAGTCCTTGATAAATGGTATGGGAAACAAATAATTAATCAAAAAAAATATTAATAGATTCGAACCTCTGTACCACTTGGTGTAGGACCAGCTCTGGAAACCACTGTACCACGCCCACGCTCCTTCGTAGTTTCGGTCCGATCCACTGGTCCAGGCCGTGTGTCCACCAATCAGATCTAACGTAACAAAACACATGTATTGACACCCGATGACAAGATAAAAAAGTTACTTAAATTAAAATCAAAACGAGGAAACTCTTTGGGTGTTCATTTATATTATTTACGAATCCAAACATGGCGCTGAAAACAGCAATAAAATGAGACATGTGCACATACAAAATCATATAACCCATTCTTGTACAGTTTATTATCGTTAGAAATAATAGTGAAATATCCAGATCCCCTGGCTTTTCTGCAAAATGGCTTTATAACATGTAATAAAGCGACATATCCAGGACCGCACGGCAGCAGTAGCATCCACAAAATACAGGTTACTTGTAAGATGTGAAGCATACAGACGCCTGGTCGGATTTTTTGTTAATGTAATGATAAAATTGTAATACAAAATATACATCGCAATATTGCCGTACACTCCATTTGACGCATCCTCGAAACAGTAGATACGGAATATAATACTCTTTTAATTAATCGCAAATGCATTGCGCTGCTTTTTCAGGGATTTTGTTTTTGGTGAAATCAGTATCGTCAACTAAGATTTTGAAGGACAGAGAGCATCGCAAAATAAATTCATAAAGTTTCGGGCGAGGTCGAGCTGTGACAGTCCTAGAAAAAATCACGACAGATTGCGCTGTTAACCTTGTGTGTTAAAGTTAAGGGGTCTATTTTTTTTCATTTAAGCAACGAGGTAGTATATATACATGTACATGTACGTGTAGAACGACGTTCTGATATGGTACCACGTACTCTCAATAAAGTACTGTTACCTATACAAGTCATTTTTGATATATTTGTACCACGTACTCTCAATGAAATACTGTTCCCCTGAGGAGTCGATGCTGACCAGGTTGGCCCCGTATCTCTGACAGTCCCTGGCGGCCAGTGACCACTCCTTGGAGCTGGTGAACAGTTTGTAGCAGTTACTGCCGTACCCTGACCACCCACTCGGACAGGCCGCGTAGGAACATCCTAGGAAAAAGTAGTTCCTTAGTTTTCACATGAAAGATAATGAACTACACGTTATAATTTTTATCAATTACTTGTATTCAAATGGATAAACAGTTATCAAAATGATATGATCTTGATATTAAAAAGTTAACTTAAATACAGAAATTCTGACATCGGAAAATGTTATAATTACATGTAAAATATTGATTAAAAATATTAAATATGATGTACACTTTAAGGGAAGAAAATTAAATTATACTTCTAAAAAATATATGAAGATAAGTTGACCTTTGTTCAACAGTTGTGCAGGAATGAAAAAATATTGTTTATATTTTTTAATTCTTTTTTATTTTAGTCTTTTTCTGGTTTTTTTTTTAATAAATTGTTTCCTCGTGTTTGTAGTAAATAAACTAACCTGTCAACACCAGAATCAGAACACCCACAAAGCAGCTTCTCGAAGACAGCTTTTGCCCAATCTGTAAAGAAAACGCTCTTGAAACGCAAACACAAAAATGTTGACAAGCAATTATTACAGGGGCTATGGGTTTGGAAAAAGAAGAAAGATTTTATTAAATAATCTGAATTATTAAAACGTGATTAAATCATAAATATTTGACGGCATATTTTAAACAATGTACAGTATAAGTGATCTGAAATTAAGTGAAATTGTATATATAAAAGCTAAAAAGAAAAGCCCATTTTTATTTGAAATTAAACTTTTCAGGAAGCGTATGTAATAAGTTTTGTTCACATTCCTTTTAATACACTAAAATTGACCGCGTGACGATTTACTAAAAAAAATTAGTTATAAGCCGTAAATATGAAATGTTAAACAAATAATATATATTAAAAGTCGTTTGATAAATACAAAGAGTGTACAAGTAGCGAAGAAGTAGTTTGAATTAACCCCCAAAACAAGGAAGAGAAAAAAAGGTACTGTTGTTGTATGCTTCATAAAATAATGTTAATTGTTATTTCTGTTAATCAAATGATGTATTAATTTGAAACACTAATTATTTAGTAAAATTAAAAGTTCGAATTCAAAAATGAATATAAAATTGCAACAAAAAAAAATAGATAAATAAAGAAAAAAATTGATTAATAAAATTATGAAATTTAAAATACAATAGTATTAATTTACCATATTGATTGAGAAACCTGTGTCTCGCAGGCTACCGGCCTTTGTTAATGACTTTGAATTTCTCCAATTTCATTTGACCTATTTTTGTTATTAATACGCAATAATCTCTGTGACTTGGCATTTATAGTAAATATCGTTGCATAATCAATTGGTAGTCAAAGGCGATTTTAATTGAAAAATCTGATTAAATAATATTAATAAAAACTTAAAAGCTTAACACTAGAATTTTAAAGTGCAAAAAAAAAAACCCTTAAATACATGATTTATAGTTCTTTATTTGAGTATGTTTTATACACAAAAAGCGGAAAATTAAATCCGACCCGAATTAACAAATGATACCACAAATGACGTGCAGTGGGTCCAGCCACATTTAACAGTCACTGATTTTTTCGTATTGGGTACAAATATCTGGTGTATTTTCTCCTCTGTGATATATGAATAAAAATGACAAAAACAGATCGACCAATTTTGACAAAATACAAACTTAAAGCTTCTGCGAATAGATAATATTTCAATAGTATTTTTTTTTATAAAATGAATTTGTTAGTTTATTATTTATTCAAATGCCTTATAAACCTGTCAGTTTATAAAACTGATGAAATTATATGTTTTATATTTAATTTTTCGTAAACTTCAGTAAACTCTTTATACGAGGTCATGCTGAATAGATCTAAGAAATTTTTATTTATTTTAATAAAATCTCAGATCAAAATAATTCATTACACGTTGTTGATTTATTGCTATTTGATCGATGCAAGTCTTGAATAACAGAAAAGACATCATTTTTCTATAATCTGTAATGACTTCCTTGCCATGCTCAAAGTATTATCATACTGCTTATAAGTAAGAATCTCTCCTATAGGAACGCATGAATGTTGGTTGTGTTGTCATTATTTACAATTTAAGGAGAATAACTCATAAGTTGATCAAACATGTATCTAATTCTTTTGTATGTGATGTATACTTAAACAATAAAATGCTTTCTTTGGTGATTCATGCGGAATATGCATGAAATGAAAGAGGCGGTTTTGCAGAAAAAAATAAATAACCCCCGTTAGCGGGCTATGTACTAAGTTTTTTCTGCCATGATCGCTACCTACATCTTACTTTTAACAAATTGATAAATTGATTGTAAAAAGTAAGTTAAATTAACTAAATTACTGTTAATGTACATCAGTACCTTAGTACATCAGTACCTTAGCTAAAAGAAACAGCCAAATCCTCTCCTATGGGAATTTGAGTCCGACATCATCATGATTATTTCGTGCAGTCCGTGATTTTTGTTAGGTCGCTGTCTGCTTCGACCAATCGATAAAAACGGGGCGTGTAGATTTCAGTCCTGTCAGTTTTCTGTTAGTTTCGGTCGCTGTAGATTTCGACTAATCGATAAACGGGCGTGTTTATTGCAGTCCTGTCAGTTTCTACAGATCTATGAATCACAATAAGTTTCCGTAAGAGATAGAGGGAATCATACTCGGTAGATGTAAATATAATACAATATGTTCAATTCAATTCAGTTGCGCTGTCGTCATATTTTGTATCACGTTATTAATATATTAGAGAAGAAAAGATAGCTTTTATTGCAATGAATTGTTTTACTATTTAGTACAAGAATGTAAACAAGAGAGGCGATTCCTACCATGAAGTTCCTAAATCGATTGGTTGAGATTCCACGCGATTATTATTTTTAAAATTTACATGTATAATGAATATAGAACAAAACAATAGATAATGTATAAGCGTACAAATGGTTGCTGTCCGATATTTTCGTGTTGTGCATGTCGTGGTAGTAATATTAATAGATTTAGTGTACTTTTTCAGAAAACTGATATTCCTGACTGCAGAGATTCTAGATTCCGAATTATTACAGCTGATTGCCTTTCAGTATTTATTATGCACTACAAAATCTGTTTATTTAAGGAGGCTGGATGGTCAATAAATTACAATGTATCTATCGGGTCTACATATACCTTAAGAGTTTAGAGATTATTTTTAGTCGTTATGCAAAGTTAAAAATCCAAAATATCTATATCATCTTTTGATTTGGATTTTTTTTTCATATCTTTATACAGAGCTCTTCTTCTCAAGGAGATTGATATGGTCTAGAAATGCCAACGACCATCAAACAATTTCAAGTAATGATCATTCTTTTTACAGCGTGCAAGCTATAAGGCAGACTACGATACATAAATGTAGTTACACAAATAATTACATGTAATTGTCGATTTCTGTTTTGATTTAGGTTAAGTCGTAACATATAAATCTTTGTGTGTATCATTTAAATCTTAAAAAAAAAACCACACACACTGTCTTTGAGGTCTTTGAAGTATTATTTATAAAATGGATTAACGCTTTCCAACATTCTATCAATACATTTCGAGTTAAATCCTTCCAAAGAATTTTGAATGTCCTTAATTAAAGGGTATTTATGTCAAGTCATATCTTAGTAGATTACCAAGGGCCTTAGTTCATATGACCTGATAAGTCCATAAGTTGATAACACTTAATCTGTTTATAAAAGCTTATTGACCAATGTACTACGGCTGTATAAATTGGGTCAGTCGGATTTAGAGGGGTGAGACTCTAAAAAAAAAAGCTCGACTCTATTACAAGAGGACTGCTGGACTTAACACGTGGAGATTTAAAATGGTTAAGGACGTATGTTCAATAAAAGAGTATTAGTAATATTTTACACTCAGGTGCATGGCCTAAACAGTTATAGTTGAATATGTCTGTATACCACAAACAGTTTTACCGATCTGAGTTTGTTTTAATTCGTATTCCGTATATCAAAATAAATACTAAGTACATAACACTGTGCCGGATAATTATGCTAGTGCCAAGGTGGCATTTTTGAACCCGTCTAAGCTGCATATATCGAAAAATACAAATATGCCATATGTTAGACCATTGCTTAAAGAGTTTACAACCACCTTTGTTATTATGGTATCTCACCTGTCAGGTGAGATATTTACCTTTCAAAAATAAATTCCTACAGGAAAATAATTTTTCCCGAAGGAAAAACAATATTCCTATAGGAAATTTGAAATTTCCTATCGGATTACAAGAATTTCCTACAGGAATTTTAATTCCGATAGGATTTGATAAAAACCGATAGGAAATCTTAATTTCCTATAGGAAATTACCTGTCTGAATCAAAATCCTACAGGAAATACCTTTCTCCTATAGGAAATATAATTCCTATAGGATTTTAGAAGATCCTATAGGATTGTCAATAATTCCTTTAGGAGAATCATTTATCCTATGGGAATTATCGTTTTCCTAGGGGATATTAATTTTCAAAGGTAAATTTCTCACCTGTCAGGTGAAGCACACTTAAAACAAAAGTGGTTATATACTCTCTAGACATTGGTCTATCATTTGGTATATATGGATTTTTCCGAAACTGCATCTTAAGCGGGTGTAAAAATGCCACCTTGGCACTGGCATAATTATCCGGCACAGTGTTACATGTTTATGATTCACGGACACACAGACGGAACTTGAGGTCATTATTAGTGGACAATAAGAGGGTTGCCATTTTTACACTATAATGACCACCTTTAAACGGAGAGCTCCGTATAAAGATAGAGGATTTTAAAGTCAAAATATTTGGAGTTCTTCTCAACTAATAGTGTATGGTCAAATATATCATATGTAGAATTTTAAGGCAAATCTGATGGATAATTTGTTGACCACCCAGTTCCTTTAATAGAGTTCGCCTAAAACGTAAAACAGAGGGTGTTGCATAAAAGCGGGATTATTACGTACTTAACTTTAAAGAAGAGTCATATCTAAATATAGACACATTACGCAGACGACTATATTTACATAGCGGGTATGTTCCGTATGCAGGCAAAATGCACACACATTTTACGCGAATTTCTATCGAATACGGCAACCACCATTTGATTTTCATTAATACAGTTAGGAAGATGATCATATATATTCGGTATTTTGATGTTAACATATATCAATTTGATTTCTACTGTCCAGCGTGTTAAAATATCATTCTTTGGAGCTACATGAATAAACCTGATTCTGGCTCTTCAAAACCGTCAGAGTTGTAATTATAATCATCGCATGTTTTATAGTATCTAGATAAACGCCTAGTCTAGATAAAAAGGTGGAACAAATTTATCCGTAAATATTTTCATTTATCTTTTGCTTCATCGCCGCTTCATACTTTTTTAAATGATTTTTTTTGCTTTTAACAACCTGTACACGTATCTTTGAAAAAGACAGATATGCCCGGTTATTTCATAAAAAGGAGAATAAAACAACTTTCGACATTGATGCGTATATTGTTTTGAAATCCCTTGTTCAGAAGAAAATGTTCATAATTCTAGTTTATAAGTTTTCAAGTTTATAACCGGGACTTTACACAGTAAGTAATGTTGAAAATAATTAAACACGCATGCAAAATAAAAAGTTTAAATAACTTTATTCGGACGTTCTTAAATTATCTTTATACATTACCTTTTCATGCGATTAAAAAAACTTGTATAAAAAATTTAACTGTTCCGGGATTCGAACCAAATAAAAAAAAATCGGACTAGGTTACAGACCTATTCTAAGTGCGTATCCACTCAACTAGTATGGACATATCATTTATTGGGAAAATTTAACAGTCTGAGAGTATTCTTAGATTTCAAAGGTATTAAAGATTTTTTCCAAAAGTTCGATTTTTTTTTAAAAATTTGCCTTTTTGAAACAAAATTCGGAAATGGCAGTTTTCAGGAAATTGTCTGACTCTAAACGTTAAGATTAAATTAATTTTGTTTCAAAGAGGCAGTTTTTCACAACAATGAGGATTCCACTTTTATAAAGTGTGAAATCTGCCACATTTGTCTGTGTAACCATTTTCAAATCTATTTCATGGTCTTATAAAAGTTATTACGAACTTTCCAGATAAAATTCTAAACTTCTTTATGTACAACGTTGCATACAAAAAAGATTTACATCGAATTCTGTAGCTTTGATGTTTCCATTTTATCTGCAACTCCTTTAGGTAAAAATAGCATTGGAACTGCAACACCTTCTTTTTAAAAAAACCCAAGGTTTCGCACACAGGCAAATCGATTTATATACATGTACACAAACATATGCTATTAGAGAGAGAGAGAGAGAGAGAGAGAGAGAGAGAGAGAGAGAGTAAAAACAAAACAAACTCCACAATGTGTAAACACGTGTTCAAGTTTGCATATAAGACAAAGACAGAGAGTTTTATTTAAAAAGAAGTAAAACAAAATAAATCCTGTCAAATAAAATTCATTTCTTTTTATTTCAGTTAAAAAATCACAGATTATTTTACATGCTGTTGTGCTGTATTTACATAAAATCCCGATATATACATATAGAACTTAGCATTAAAACATTACATATTCACGAGCAACAAAAATTCAGACATACATATTTAATTTGATCAGGTTGCCAGATTCGTGGGATAAGGAGTTGAAGCAAACTAACAGACTGTGTAATAGAATTGAAACTTTCTTCAGAGCCTTTCTTCAGAGCAAAGAAGCGATGATGGCACTGACTATAATCAAAAGGAGGGAAGCCAAGACTTGTGTACCTGTAAAAAATCATTTTGATTTGAATCAAAAGTTGAAGAAATGCATTTCTAAATTTTAATAGCGTCCGTCTCTCTCTCTCTCTCTCTCTCTCTCTCTCTCTCTCTCTCTCTCTCTCTCTCTCTCTCTCTCTCTCTTACCAGACGCTTGCGCCATACAGTTCACAATATGTGTGGAGGAACATCCAGCATACACTTCCTGTTCGTCACTTCCGTCCTCACAGTCGCTGGAACAGTCACATTTGTATTGTTCCTGAATGCAGGAAATTGTTCCGTTCATACAGGTGAAGTAACCGGAAGGACAGCTCTGAAAATAAAGAAAACTTTCAGAAATGAGAATTCGGCAAATATTCAAAAATGAAAAAAAAAATAACCTGTCAAACAATATGCCTGATTAACGAATTGTTCTTCCCGCTTAAAAATTCTTAGAAAGTCTTAATTTTTAATTGAGTTCTAATTATTTAACCTTAAAATTTTGAATAATCCATCAACATTGCTCAGAACGAGCTCATGGAATAAATTGTTATATGTAACGTATAAATTGTAGACGTGATTGAGTCATCTTTTTCAAATGGAAAAAAAATTGATATCAAATAAATAAGTCTGTGTACAAATGATGTCTTATTAGGTATTTCAAATAGAACGCTCGGGGATTGTGTATGTCTTCAAACGTCTTGATAATGAAAAGATGATTAACAAAAATATCTTTATTTGGGTACGGTATAGTGTAGTACTGTAGCTATACGGGTTACATGTAATTGGAATTGACGCATCGCGTAGAGCTTCATCTTTGCAGAAGCCAAGCACTGCAGATTTTCGAATGGGGGTTGGGCAGAAGGAGAGGAGGGGCCGGTTGGGTAATTATCAAATTATGACCCCCTTCCTCCAAAGACGAAGAAACCCGATTGCTACAGACCTGTTGGTACTGCCCTGGAGCCACGGTAGGACAGGCATCGATGTTACAATCGCTGAAGTCCGACATATCCCCCGGACAATCCAGTCCTCCATTAGCGGGGGCGGGGTTGTCACATGTCCGAGATCTGGACCACCTTCCTCCCCCGCAGGTCACGGTGCACGTGCCCCACTGACCCCAATTACCCCACGATCCATCAACTGTCAAACGAAGATATGATAATCTTAATTAAACCAGTTTTCAAAATTGTCATAAAAACATTTCAAAATGGAAAAAATTGAAAGTAGTAGCTTTATTAAATAACTGAAATGTATAAGAACCATACTTACTTATGCAGACCTGGGTGTTGCAATCTTGGGGGGAGTCTGTGCTATTGCCCACACAGTCGCTGCCGCCATATTGAGGGGCGGGGTTTGTGCACGTCCTGTTCCGCCACTGGGACCCCCCTCCGCACGTGACAGAGCAGTCCCCCCAGGATCCCCATGTCGCCCACTCACCGTCAACTAAAGTCGCAAAAATATATCTTGGTATCAAATAATAATTCATGGATTAACGGTTTTATGATTGAAGGATGAAACTGACATTCATATGGTGTAAATCTCAAGATTCTAAATAACAAATTGGGAATAGGATTGTTATTTATGAAACCTTCAAAGTTTTTTTGAAATAAAGAAAAAATAAGCATGAGAGATACAAATAATTCTGACACTGTCTTATTGGTAACGGATACGGTTTAAGCAATTCCGATCTTAAATTATGAAACGTAACATTATTTTGTAACTTGATGACATAAGGTATGCGACGTAACTATCAATATTACTCAGACTCACTGGGACAAGGGTTGGTGTTACAGGTCTGGGGTGTGTCCTGGGCGTTACCGACACAATCAGCACCCCCGTACTGTGGTTCCGGATTGGTGCAGTTCCTGGTCCGGTTCTGATTACCTCCCCCGCACGTGGTGGAACAGGTTCCCCAAGAACCCCAGTCTGCCCACATCCCATCAACTGAAAAAATATGACAAGAAATTTGATTTTGAAAAATAAAACTGATACAAAAACCCTGTGCATCAACTTAAAAACAAATGGGTAATAAAAATGCTATGCTACACATTTCCAAAGTACAAATTTTAATTTTTTCTAATCCAGTTGATTGCGTATACATAATAAATATAACTTAATATAACAAAAACACATCATTATTTTGGGTAGTTTGTTTGATAGAAACCAACAAATTCAAAGCTAAAGAATATCGTATGCATTACTTGGACAGGGTTGAGTATTACAATCTGCGTCTTCACTTGAGGATCCTGGACACGCGGCACCAATGCCGATAGGAGCAGGATTGTCACAGGTCCTAGTTCTTGTTTTAGTTCCGGTTCCGCAAGTTTTAGAGCACGTGCCATAAGATCCCCACGATCCCCATGCACCATTTTCTGAAAGATATAAATATTTAGCATTGTTTATAATTGCAATTACAGGATGCATGTATTATCAAATGCCTATTTCACATCAAACATTTTCAGTATAATGACGAGCATATCCAGCAGTTTCTTTTCTTTCTCTCTATTTATATATATAAGTATTTATCTGGTACATGTAAATATCAAAGCCGGTAAACAATACCAGTTGTGAATATGATTACACCACTGACAACACTTACTGTCGGTACATCTTTGTCCTAACCAGTCTCCCGTGCATGTGCACGTGTAGTCCATTCCCTCGTCATAACACGTGCCACTGTTCTGGCAAGGATTAGGGAAGCAGTTGTCCATTACTATATAAATCATCATAAGAATAAAAATAGATTATACCAGAAAAAAATTTTAATAACAAAAGTTTGCTTTACTTATTTATTGAGTATTATAACATGTAATAGATTGTAATTTTATTTATCAATATGCTTACCGACAGAAATCAAGAATAAATCAGCAATTACCATGTCTGAAATCAAAAGCATTATAGATTATATAAACAACCTCAGACATTTTCTAAAAAGAATGTAAATATATATGATCAGAAAATAGTGCTTGGAAATATGAATTCGATAATATTTATAACTTTTACCCGAACTTTCTATTTAAGATTCGTAGTTCATTTTAATCTGCTTAAAAATATAACATTAATTTATAGAGTCTACAGTAATAACTGAAATCTCACTGTCTTGTAGGTCCCTTCCCGTCAGGCCACTGTACAGGAAGTACGGACGGGTGGTCCTCTGCTCCCACGCGCATGTGTCTTTCTCCACCACCAGGAACCACCCGGCGTCGTTACTACATCCGCCGTAGTTGTTCTGAATGAAGAACCTCCTCTCCAGACTTCCGTCACTGTTTAAATACGCATGAAACTTCAAAAATAAATCGACTTAGAATAACATTTTGTATAAGAGATAGATATGTAGCCCTAAGATTGAATTATTTATCTTATCAGATATGAAATATAATGTATTAGACTGGATGAAAGTAAGGATTCCCAAATATGGAAACTAAATAGAAACACAAATCAATGGATCAAGTGGTTTCCTATATAGAATTTTCCACAGGGGTTTGCAGTGGTTTCCTTGCAGGGAATCCATCAACTACAAATTTCCAGTAAATATACATGAAATAAAGACACATATAGACTAAATACCCCGGGATGCCGCAGTAGGACACGGCTTTAAGGCGGTTCAGATCGTCGTAGGCCGTGTACAGGAGCCGGCTACAGTCAAACCAACTGTTCTTGTCAGTTACACCGTGGGCATCAAACACCGCGTACGCAGTCTCCTTCCCCTTAGAGTAAAAACTTACCCTGATCTGAATATACAGGCAGAAATAAAATCATGTCACAGATGTAAAAATAATGTTTTGCTTCGTTTGCTTAAGGATGTAAAGGATGAGAAAGTTATTAAATAACTTTGCATTATTTATAACTGCTAATTTGTGTGAACCCTCTTATACTGTGGTTCAATAAATATTCGATGTACACACATTTTCGTCGATTCCTTTATCTATAGACGATCAACGAATTCTTATATTCACCAAAGTATGAATATTAATATTAACCGTAGTTGGTGAAAAATTGTACACTAATTTACGTATCCTTGAAACTAAGTTAGAATTATGTTAATTCTACGAAAATTCATGACCTCGAAAATTGATAAAACCACATTATATAAATGACGTTAATAAAGCTACAACTGACCGCCGAGATCTGGTAGCTGCTCCAATTGTCCACCACACTGGACTTGTAGCTCTTAGTTCCCGTTGCTATGGTGAGGGCGTCCGTGTCAAACTCGTTGAGGGTGTAAGTTCCGGTCCAAAGGTCATAGACGGAGGAGGCCGGGGAGATCGACATAGTGTGCGCTACCTTCATAACCATCCGCCAACCTACGGGGGTAATTCAACCATTAAATCAATGCGGGTATGTGACACGATTCTTAATTTATTGAATGATAGTACTTTTCACGCAAACAAAATTAAGATAAGCTTTTTGTAAGAGAAGATATATAAATCCATTGTCCTTTTTATTAAAAAAAAAAACTTACTAATAAATTGTATCCCATCGAAAGAGAAATCTTAAATCTTATATTCATTTTTTGTCCTCTTATTTTTTAAATGTGTGGAATTGTATTTGTAAGTAACAACAAATGTGTACAATCTTACCTTTGACAAAGATAGCCATGGTTTCTGCCGCGGGAAATTCTGCCTGATTCCAAGCACCGTCTGTAAGAAGTTTCTTTCATTTTCAAAATTCTGATTGGTTTGTGGATATAGAAATAACTGTTTTTTATGAGATAAAATAGTATGCAGTGTACATTCTTTGATAAAAAGATACTGATGTTTAGCTTACAATTACAGAGAGAGAGAGAGAGAGAGAGAGAGAGAGAGAGAGAGAGAGAGAGAGAGAGAGAGAGAGAGAGAGACTCACTAGCTTCACAAAGGGCCCACGTCTTTTTGTTGCTGTACAAAAAGTATGGCCTTGGTCTGACATTCTTATCCCATGAGCAGGGCTGGCTAGAATCCGAAGAATCCAGAATGTTCATCCAAGCCTTGTCATTCGGACATCCTCCGTGTTCTTTGTGTACACAGAATCGCCGAGTACTATCACTGTAAATAAAAATTAAATCTGGGTCTTATTACATGTAGTGTTCAGAAAACCACTTTTTTACCGCAAAGGTTTTTTTCACATGCACAAGACAAAAACCCCAAGGTAAACATTGGTTTTTTAATATATAACCGATGTGGTAAAATAATATTGAATTGATAATCTAATTATCAATTAAAATATCAGTACCTATGGTTCTTTATACGTATTTCTACTAAAAAGAAACAAAATAATACAATAATTCATGACAACCCCCCTCCCCCCACTATAAAAAAATCAAACCAAAATAACGAACGTATCGAAGAGTAAACTAAAGAATAAAGCCCTCCTTTGTAAAAGTCTTACCCATCAATACTGGAGCCGACCTTGGTGTATCCGATTATATCTGTCCAGTAAGAGTATAGGATTCGATCGTCGTTGAACCATCCGTTTTTGTCCGCGTCCCTTCCGTCAAAAATTACGAAAGCTACCTCGACGCCATTGGTGAAGTAAGCATATTTAACCTAAAAACGGTACAGAAAATGTTAATGAAGGGTAGTGATTTGACATCCTACCCCCCACCTCCTCCCCATTTAACAAAAAAACCCCCCAAAAACCCAAACCTCAAATCCACCCTCCCCGCCATCCAAAGACTATACTATCTTGTTTTATCCCAGCTCTACCAATATCTTTCTCAAAAACTATTACAATCTTATTTTTGATATTACATGTATATTCATAGATGTAAATACATGTAGGCTCGTTTGGAGCCAATTGGATACATAACTTTATGATATTTATCCTGAAATTATTGAGTTATCCACTTCAAGTAGCATAGAAATTCAAACGAACGATTTCGACCCCCGCTTTATTCAGTGCATTTACCGTTTTCGACAATCCCCCCAAATTGTCCCTCCCCCTTCGCAAAAATAAAGCGTTACTCGGTAAAAAAAAAAAATTATCGCACTTCTTACACTTTCAATAAAAAACCCGGGGATGCTTCTCCAGGTCTCGACGTTTTTGGATTTGTAGACGAGGTACGGATCCTTGGTCAGGGTCTGGGCGGCGGGGTTGTCGCTGTTCAGGGTGTCGGAGGAGTACCACAGCTGACGGAGACCCCCTTGGGGAGGGACCACGCCCTCCACCGCCTTAAATACCATATCCCAGGCTGTCATAAAAAAAAATAAACAATTCAAGTCTTCAGTACTGACAAAAAAATTCTATAAATTCACGGTTAAAGTTAAAAAATTCGAGCGCCAAAATGCAATACCTCAATAAAGTTGAAAACATGCATAAAAATTTCCAGGTAAAGTTCAGATATATAAACATTTTATTCCAGATTTTTACGAAAAATCCCAGATTCTCAACAATACACATTATTTAGACATCTTCATAGTGAAAGTTAAAAGTTTTGCGACCTAAATCCGCATTTCCTCGACTCTCCGTGAAAAAAAGACACTCAACAATTCTTTAACTTCACGGTTGATGTTCATAAGTTTTCGTGCTATTAAATTTTACATGTATTATGAAATGAACTTACCCATGACCGAAACCACCATGACGTCAGCAGTTCCTCTGCTTCCTAAAGAGAAACACAACCCATAAAATAAACCTCCTTTCAAATCGCTGAAGGATGTGATAGATTTAAGTTAAGTTTTAATATTTAATTTTATTTACCTGAGCTCCAGTTAACTAAAGTTGTTGATGCTGAGTAGTAGAAGTAGGGGGTTCCCGCCATTACGTCCCATTCTTGACATTCACTGGTTGCGTCATAATCTTTCAACATGAACCACCCAGCGTCCGAGGTGCAACCACCATATTGATGGTTGATGAAGAAAGTTCGGCGTCCTGTATTTGGGCTGTAAAAGACAGTCTTTCAGTCATTTTGTTAATTGTGACTTCTCTTCCCTTTTCTTCGCCAAGGGTGAATTACTATTTATTTAATACATAAATCATTTTATACTTTTAAAAATAATTTAAAAGTGTATATATTTCTTCAGCAGCTATGACAGGTGTGATCGTAATACAAAATACGTATACGCAACAAATTTATATAGAAACAGGAAAGGGCGTTTCCTATTCGTCATAATCAATATTATTAAATATCACACCACTTCTCTCTTGTCCAATTTGAATTATGTAATCGAGTTACAAATTTAGTAATTAAATTTTTACTCGTTTATAAAGGACACATATTGCCTATTGGACAAATTTGGCCATGGTTCTAATACATATTTTTAAAATGCAACTTTACACTGTTATTCAGAAATTTGAAGGGTGTTTGAATGGACCTACTTCATCTCGCAGTAGTTTTTGGTGGCGGTGGTGATGTCAGTGTAGCTGGACTCTATGATCCGCCCACAGTCCAGCCAGTCGTTCCTACTTTTACCCATGCTGTCAAACACCACGTACCCCACCTCCTTATTATCCTTGTAGGCCGAGAGACGGACCTTAAATCAGGGAGGCAACCATGTTTAGGGAAAGAAAGGTTACCGTAATTTTCGCTAAGATTTTTTCGGAAGAAACTTCTTACTTGACACTTTTTACAAAAGGATATCTTGGTCTTAACTCAAAATTATTAAGCGCATTATCATTTTTAAGGTACAAGTAGCTCGAGGGTTTACTGCTTGTGAGACAACCTACCCATAAAAATTGTCTGTGGAATCAGTTGGTTTCAAAGGTTTATTCCTGAATTGTTTTTTTAGATTCGTCAGCCTAATTATAATTTTATCTTATCTTAAACACAACAATGTTGATTAACACAAGTAACGCCATTTCAATGAAATATATAGCAATATTTACATTTTCGCCAGTAACCGCATTACAAAACCATACTCATAACTTTAAAACAAATCAGACAAATTTTATTTTACTCAGCACAATGACTGCGAAGATAATTTAGAATCAATGGATACAAAAAACTCAATATGTGTTTACATGAGGAATAATAATACAAACGTGATACGTAATATGTGAACGTTAAACATAAACGTAAAACGTGAACGTAATATTAAGTAATGAAAAAACCGTAATAGCGAGCCTTAAGCTTTATATGCGAACCTGCATACGTGAACCTTAATACGTGAACCTGAATGCGTAAACCTTAATACGTGAACCTGAATGCGTGAACCTTAATACGTGAACCTGAATGCGTGAACCTTAATACGTAAACGTGATGTGTAATAAGTAAACGTAATATTTTTGGCAAATACGTGTACATACAGCGGAGAAGCTCCTCTTGTTCCATTCATCCAGCCATTTAGACTTGTACAGCTTGCTGCTGGCCGTGAAGTCTCTCATGGCGGTTACATCCTCCCCATTGTAGTGGCCGCTGGCCGTCCAGAAGGCGTTCACGCTGCTAAAACCGGGGGGACGAGCGCCCCGGGGGATCTTAAACACTACGGTCCAAGCTAGGAATCAAACAGATGAGGGAGATGATTACGTTAAAAGACGGGCTGACAATTTTAGTGGCGGTTTACTAAGTTTTATCACAACCATATTAATTTTAGTGGCGGTATTGAAAAAAAAGTGTATGTTGTGGTTCATTGTACTCACGCCCTCTGTGGTTGTTGAACTGTTGAGATAAAATTGTCTCAATGGAGAAGGCAAAACACCAACAGGCCACTGCAGCTTGCAGACCCTGATATGAAATAAGAAAAAAATGCTTACGAAAAATTTCTGGTTTTAATGTTTTAAATTCATAAAGAATCAAAAAATTTAGAAAAAGCCAGGTAGAAAAAATAATTAAAAGATAACTTGATCTGCTCGATATCAATTATTGATATCAAAAGTATTACTATAAATTATTATTATGTTGGAATATCGTCATCGTCGCAATTATCATTACTATTTTAAAGAAAAACTCAGTAAATTTCAACTCTGTAAACGTGTTATTTTTTTTTAGTTTGAATTTACAAAACCATATTTTAATAAAAATATTCACCATTGTGATCTATCCAACACTCCCTATTATGTCCTGTCTTGAAAAATAATAAGGGGATACTTTTTAAACAACCAATTTATTCCCGAATTCTAGTCATTTATAAATGTTGTTTTCCTTGGATATTAACTTCCTTCCTAAGTTCATTAAAACCCTTAATGTCCTAAATGTCTCGATGAACCTGTCTTCGAAATGAATCAACTAATAATATTGACTTTTGTCATTTTCTTTGGACTCGGATGTTTGCCAATTTTTTTTATTTTCATAAGTTTGAATGTTTTCCTTTAAATGACCCTTATTTTGTTTCGTAAAAAATATAAAAGCAGTTAAAGAAAAAAAATTATCTTTACATTTAATATTTGAAAAAAAGTCTTTTTTCCCCACAAATAACTGATTTTATTTCTATATAATTAATAAGATTTTTTAATCCGCTAATAAATAAAAGGTTGTTACCTTATAAAGTACATTAGTATCACTGAAATACATACATGTATACTGATTATACTCTTTAATTCAATATGTCATCTTCATTATTAATTGTTTAGTACTTGTAGTCGGTACTAATGATAAATTACATACGGTTATTCTTTATAAAAGTTTATTGATTATACAAATACTTAATATTATCATTGATTTACTACTTTAATTTTCCCAATGTTTAAAAATTTCCAGACCCGATCATTCTTATTTATATCCCAAGTTCAGATATGTTTTCCTAAGCGCATGCGTTTAAATGTATATATATACAAAGTATATACAAGAAACATCAGAAAACAAAGAAAACAAAAACATTGAAACAGCACGTGTAAAAATGGAATCTTTCGTTATGTCAACAAGTTGCACATGGACATTTAATAAAAAGAATCAACTTAAGCTATTGAAAAAAGAAATTAGAACATACAGGTACATGTACTTATGAAAACTCTAATTACGTTTGGATAAAAGATAAAGACCAGCTGAAATAGTTGGACGGTCGAGCCTTTAAAATTCAACTCTCGCGTGTCAGAGTTGGTGATCAGTCTTTATATTGGACTCGTTTTCTACATGTTGATAAGAGAGAGAGAGAGAGAGAGAGAGAGAGAGAGAGAGAGAGAGAGAGAGAGAGAGATTGTTTTAATTTCAATTTCGGAAAAATATTATATTTTGTAATGTGTTTAGGGTTTTTTCTTCTTCATTCATCAGGGTGAATCGTAACACAACTCGCACTGTGTATTCTTCATGTTCGCCCCAAATATTTCACTTTAATGTTTTTGATACTTTAAGGTAGTGATAATACCCAAATTTTATTTTCAAATATACCCTTTGTAGGAAGGCAATATACTTACTTACATGGCTGCAACTGAGTTAGTGTTGTGATTTGCTCAGCGTTATCATCTGTTTTTCCAGAATTTGTCATCCGGCCATTAGACCCTAAAAAAGCTATTTTTCTTAGATAAACTTTCAACTATAAAGTTCATCAATAATGAATATCTTTTATTGAGGTCACGGGTGCCTTAACTACTACTAGTACTACTAGCGCTTTATGACCTGTTTCCTTTTAACTAAAAATAAAGACGGATGAACGGATAGATGGATAGATACATGTGCACGTAGATAGATAGATAGATAGATAGATTCAAACTGATGTTGTCATGAAATGTTTGATAAAGTTTTAAATTAACACAGCTGGAGCTGGTATACAATACAAGGCTGAATTCGTATTTTTTTGCAAATAAGTATATTGATACAATTAATAATTATTCAACAAAAGATGTCTTAGATATAATGATATCACACAAAAACATATGAACACAATAATCCAAGCACAGCAACAATTTGATAAGTAATAATTTGTTTTTGGTCGGGGCGGATGGGGATCGTATTTTACATTTTAAATTTGGGTATTTTCCTATTGTTCTATATAAAGCTCTTCTTCTAAAGTAGATCAATACAGTCTAAAAATGGCCACGATCATCGATCCTTTTTAATTAAAAAATATACTAGTGCATGTGTATATGTTATTGTCTGCAATTTGAATATTTGATATGGAAGGGGCGGTTATATGCATGTATACTATTCTCGATTTTAGCAACAACAGTCGTCGGATTAATCTCCTAGTCGGTAAGGTCAAAGAGAGACAACCCAATAGTAACAACCCGAGTGTCCATGCAATGAGGAAACTATAAAAATAATCATTTTTAGTTTACACTTGCCAACAAATACATGTTGACCATATATATTTTAGTAAATAAATTACCATTCAATACTTTGCTGTTTTAGACTCGTTTTTAATACTATATTAATACAAGCTATTGCCTCAGTGTTTTGTCACATAATTGCGATGTTTAAATTCTGATATTTAGATAGCAACAATCTGAATTTATATATCATTTACATGCCAATTTAATCTAGGAGATATTGAAAATTGCTTTCAGCAATCTGTTTGGACTAAACATAAACTAAGTTATCATGCTTCAAATAATGCACAGATAATAAATGCACATTGACCTGTTGATTCTGAACAACCATCAGTTCGTACGATATAACACTTCAATGATAACGATTTCTTTATCTCATTCTTAAGTAAATGACGTATACCTTATGTGATTTTTAACTTTTGTCGAGTTATAAATGTTTTCAGAATATTTTTATCCTTATATAAATCAAAAACAGATTTCGTCAAAAATGAAGTATGCAGATTTGTCGGCAGATATCTTTAACAGGTTGTAATCAGACAATCTATTTTTATTACTTCTTTAATTTTTTTTAATTGTCTATTTTGTTTCTTCATTATTTTCTTTTTCTTTTTTCATTCATTAATTCCTGTTGTCTATGCATCTTCTGTTTGTACATCATTTATTTTCATGTACCATACTTGTATTATTAATCTAATTACACAATGTTATCATGATCTTGTTCGTGATGAGAGGGCAAAAATAGGCAATGCCTGCTGTCCGATCCTATTTCATTTTGAAGTAAAATATTGTTTTAAAGAAACACAACCCCCCCCCCCCCCAAAAAAAAAAAAAAAAAAAACACCAGACAATTGGCAGACAAGCCCCTAGTAATGTACATGTATATATATAAGTATAACATTACACTGGTTTTAATTACATATTCAAGGACATTATTTTTCGTGGAAGAATATATACGTTATACAACTGTTTAAAAGCTGGCTTTTCTAACTTTGATGATGTTTGTCGGAATTTGTGAATTGACTCAGTAGCGATACCAACGAAAATGAAAGTACAAATAATATTGATAAAACCCCTCTTTAGAGAATCATCTCTCATTTTATTTTTCTAGAAGACATCTTAAGTTTTTTAAAACTTTTTTTCGAGATACAAAAATAAAACATAAATTCATTATCTACATGTAAACTATTTATATTAACCTTTGGCAGGTAATCCAATTATTTTTTTATCTGTTCAATTTTCAAATTTGCATTTTAACTGATTTTCTTATGAAAATTACCATATCTATAACAAAAGGCTATTCATATGTATTTATTTCCATTCATGTTTCACAACAATATATAAAACAAGGATGTTCATTAGGTTGCTGATCCTTCGGCAACATGTAATAAAAGAAATTTGTTTAACATAACAGCAGGAACTTAAATACTAATAATGTAAAGAGCATCAAACAATGCTGTCCATTTAAAAACATAAATAAATAAAAATAATACAAAAAACTGAAACTCAAACGACCAATATCAAAGTTAACAAATTGAACCTGAGCAACACTACAAAGATGAACGAACCAGGAAGTTTAATTGAAAAGACAAATCGTAAAGTCTAGATAATGTGTTGGTGAGACCAAAGAAAGTGTAATGTTTGTTTCAAGTTGTTTCAGTACACAAAAAACAATGCAGTCGGGAATTGGAATTTATTTGTCCCAGTTATCAATGTATACAAATCAAAAAGATGGGATCGGCATGCAAATAAGTTTAGGATGGGACTAGTGCCGGAGCTGAAACAAAAAATATTTTAGTTTGGCCTTCTTTGTACATTTACACAGCTATCGATGTATATGAGATAAAGTATTTTGAACACTTTACATATCGTTCAGACCCATTATATCGGTTAAACAAACATGGGGCGGCTGTCTTTCATGTTACCGGTAAGTTTGTAATTAACTTTAGATTTAATGAGGCACAACGTCAAACTATCAATCTTATTGATTATATTGTCTTTTTATAATATTTTGGTACTGTTTTTTGCATAAAAAAATTTGAAAATCGCAATCATAGTCAATTCAGTTCAATCCGATATCTTACTAGATATGAACAATAATATACATTGATTTTATAGGATATAATTTTATCATTTAATATTTACATCTACCGAGTATGCTTCCCTCTGCTTCTTACGGAAACTTATAGTTAATTCATAGCTCTATAGAAACAGCCAGACTGAAATATACACGTCCCATTTATCGATTGGTCGAAACCTACAGCGATCCAAGAAAAATCACGGACTGCACGAAATAATCATAATGATGTCAGACTCAAATTCCCATAGGGGGACAATTTGGCTGTTTCTTTTAGCTTACGTACTGATCATGATATACATTAACAATAATTTGGTTAAATTTTCTTACTTTTTACGATCAATGTATTAATTTGTTAAAAAAAAAAGATGTATATATAAACAATAAAATGCTTTCTTTGATGATTCATGCGGGTTATGAAGGTAGCGATCATTGCAGAAAAAAATTACATCAACGCTAACGCGGGTAATGTATTTTTCTGCAATGTCGCCATCTTCATATCCCGCATGAATCATCAGAAAGCATTTTATTGTGTAGATAAACGCATTGCTAGAATAATCAATTCAATATGTTTTGTTTTTCAGGTCTATCTGGTAGCAGTTATAATAGGTATGTTGAAGTAACCAACATTATAGTGGATCGCATTATCTATGCAATTAATATTACATTCAATGAGAATTGACAATAACGACAATTAAAGGAATTCTACTCATTATATACATTAATGAAAAATTCAGAGATGGAGATATCATATGTATGAACAATATAATGCTTGATTTTGTATTGTACTGTAAATGTAATTAATAATTGAAAAAAAAAAAAATAATCATCATAATTACGCATACTCTAAAAAGAATTCCCTTGTATTAAGTTTGAATATTAAACAGCCGAATACACGGGGCATAAAATGCCTTTGGGACAATGCATCAACTAATGGTTACCATTAGTAAATGTGAATGTTGACCAGAAGTGATATAAATTTAAAATTGTATCAATAATTGACGTTTAAGTAGTGTGCTTATTGTAAATTTATACCATTAATGGTCTGGATTCTGTACACTAATGTAACATTATATTATTAGAGAATATTGTATTATTAGAGGTTACTATCTGAATTCCAACCATTATTAATACAATATTATATGAAAAATATTTCTGGTTTAACAGCAGGTATGTATTTTTGGTTGCCCCTTTGTCAAATGTAACTGAATAATGTAAAGTAGATTATTCAATCGGTTTCAACATTAGTTTCAAAATCTTTTATTAATATCAGGTTTATTCTAATAGGTACATGCTTATAAGAAACAGGATTTTTTCCCCTGCATATGCAGCCCCTATTTTGAGTAATAAGGATCCATTCTAGATAGATTTTGTCTGATGTCAAGATAAGGATGAGTATAAAAAGGATAAGATTTGGTTTTAATTTACAACTTTGTCTTTACTATCTATGATCAGTTCGTTCTGGATATCTCATTTTCGAATATTTAAGGTAAAATGATATACACAACACAATGTAATATGTTTATTTTAAATGAACGGGGAATGCAACAAAACGAGCAAAGTTTCAAAATAAGAAATGAACTTGAGCAAACTTAAAGAGGGTTGTTTTTCCGCTTTTAAAACAGTTTTGTTCATCCATAGTCAGAAAATTCTACACTAAATAAGAAACACTGTGCCGGATAATTATGCCAGTGCCAAGGTGGCATTTTTGCATCCACTAAAGCTGGAAGTGTCGAAAAATTTAAATATGCCATATGATAAACCATTGCTTAAAGTATTTATAACCATTTTTGTTATTAATGTACATCACCTGTCAGATGAGATATATAATACCTTTGAAAAATAAATTCCTAGGAAAAACAATTTTCTTGCAGGATATTTGTCATTTCCAACCAGAATAAACAAATTCCGATAGGAATCTCCTATAGAACTTTAAAATCCGATAAAAAATCTTAATTTCCTTTAGGAAAACTACCTGTCTGAATCAAATTCCTGCTGGAAATACTTTTCTCCTACAGGAAATATAATTCCTATATATTCCTATTGAAAATCCTATAGGATGTTCAATATTTCCTGTAGGAAAATTATTTCTCCTATGGGATTTATTTTTTCCTATAGGATATTAATTATCTGACCTGACAGGTGAGCCACTAAATACGAAAATGGTTATATACTTACAAGACAATTGTCTATCATATAGTGTATATGGAGTTTTCCAAAACTGCATCTTAAGCGGGTGCAAAAATGCCACCTTGGCACTGGATAATTATCCGGCACAGTGTTATGAATCTTTATTATATCTGTATATTCTACATTGGCAAATTAACTTTATTCAATTAACCTTGTAGTAGCTGAGTATTCAGACTTGTAAGAAGTCATAGTTCATATTAGTCTACGCCTAAAAGATTAAATCTTATTTAACCAAAAGAGTAAAAACTGAAAGATATAATATGATACTCCATTTAGCCAAAAAAGAAATAGACAGTGGAACATGCAAAAACTAGTTTGTAAAATTAAAACAGTACAATTGCATACATATTAGTATCATTAATGGTTTGAATTTATCCACTATAAATGTAATACATTTTATATCATTAATGCTCGCCGAGGCACTTGTTTTGCAATTTTCTCTTATGTTATTAGTGGAGGTAAATTTTGATCCTTAATAATATAATTTTAAGATTGTATCATTAATGGACGGCTAAGAAAATCGTTACTATTATAATAATATCATTATGGTCAGGGTTCTGACCACTTATGCAACTTTTTTATCATTAGTGGATATACTTTATTATTAGAGTTTGCTACACAACAGTCATAATGGCCTTGATGCAAATTTCTTTTTACAGGAATAGGAACACCGATTACAGCATATTATACCACGGAGGATTATCCGAGGCAGTTCTCCGCCGGTTTGTACATTCAAAACAATATATTTACTGGCGTCGTCAAGTTCTGAAAAAGAATTTTTCCATAATTTTCCTGTTTTTGCACACAGGTGAAAAAAAAATAAACAGAACTAAGCACTTCGGGTCATTTTAAATGCGTATCTACCTATATTGAGTCGATCTTTGTATATTATTGCAATTGTTGAAGTCAATGCAATGTGGGTAGATAAATTCTTGTTTTGATCGAACACCCCCAGGAATATTTGTTTTATAATATACATGTAACTCATTGACAAATCGATACAGTTTTATCACATTAAGTCTTATCACGTGAAGAAAACATTAACCTTGAAAAACCAAAAAATATTTATTTACATCGAGCGCGATTGGCGAAGTAAATGTTGTTCTTCTCGGACTACTAAACCATCACATTGCCAAAAAAAAAACCCCCAGCAATAGATGTATAATTACAGTAATAGAAGAACTACGCATTTCAGCAAAGCTTGAAAATATGCAGCATCTATCACCATTATTGACGACAGTGAACGCAGAGAGCTAACAAGCCTCTAGTTCGCTCTCGAAAATATTCCTGGCCCTGGGGACTAGAAACTTGCGAACAATCATGAAGACAAGCTGTGAATAAAACAACAAAACTTTAAAGTAGCTGACCTGATATCATGAACAAGAAAGGAAATCAATATAACTGATAAATGAAAACTGTGACCAATTTCAAATGACATATTATTATACCCGCACTTTCTAAAGAAAGTTCGGGTATATTGTTGTTACCCTGTTCCGTCTGTCCGTCCGTCCGTCCGTCCGTCTGTCACGTTTTACTTTCTCTAACTCCTCTTACATCTTATAAACCAGCAAACTGAACTCTTGGAGTATGATTTGGGGTGTCATGTTGTTTTGTAAACAGGTTTCAAAAATTCTCTGGTAGTCCTGGGGGTCAAATAATTGGTAAAAAATGACGCTTTTTGACAAATACCTTCTTCCTCGAACTCCTTTTACATTTTCAACAGTAGACAAATCATCTCTTGGAATGTGTTTTGGGGTGTCTTATAGATGCGCAATAAGGTTTCGGAAATTTCAATTTTGTCCTGGGGGTCATTAAATGGCTGAAAAATGACGCTTTTTTTTTTCACAAAAAGTCTGGTTTCAACAAAACGTCAATTTCTTTTTGCAGTAGCCTAATGATCTAATAGGATATGCTTCGGGGTGTCGTGTTGACGTGTAATCATGTTTCAGAATTTTTGTTTTTATCACGGAGGTCTGTGGGCATCAAAAATGACGTTTTTTTGCAAAAGAAATATGGTTCCCAGAACTTCTCTTACAATTTATGCAGTAGCTATGTCATCTCTTGAGATATGATAGGGACTGTCCTATAGATGTGCAATAAGGTTTTAAAAATTTAAATTTCATTCAGGGAGTCAAATAGTAGCTGAAAATTGACGTTTATCACTCCTAAAAAAACCTACTTCCCAGAACTCCTCTCATGGTTTAATGAATAGCCACATCATATCTTGGGTTATGATAGGGACTGTCATATAGTCATGCAATAAGGTTTTAAAAATTTAAATTTCATCCAGGGAGTCAAATAGTAGCTGAAAATTGACGTTTATCACTCCTGAAAAAACCTACTTCCCAGAACTCCTCTCATGATTTAATGAATAGCCACATCATTTATAGGGATATAACAGGGACTGAGCTATAGATATGCAATAAGGTTTTAGAAATATAAATTTGATTCTGAGGGTCAATACTATCTGCAAAATGATGTTCCATCCCATAAAAAAACCTTATTCCTGGACCTCCTCTTATATCTTGTGATTGACATAACGTACCATAAGATGCATAAGGAGGAAGAATATATAAAATTATGCTTTAGGGGTAGGGATCACAAGCATTTTTGTCAAGTTATTTGATCATTTCTGATTTTGAGAGGGTGGGGTGGGGTTAAGGTGACCCCAAGAGGCCATGACCTACTAATACCACAAAAAGATTTGCCTTGACATGGTCATGGTTGAAGAAACAAAAATATACATGTATATGGTTTAGGAGTGGGGATTTTGATGATTTTGAGGATATTTTAAAAATATTTAACTATTCATGTTTTCGGGGGGTAGGGAGATTCAGAGTCTCTTCTCACATTTTTACAGTAGCAAAATCATTTCTTGATTGGTATTTTTCTGTATGATATCAGATGTACATAAAGAGATTTTGGAAATTGCTTTTTAATCTTAATGATAAACAAAATGTTATTTATAATTGTAGAAATTGTAAAGTCAGTCAACAAAAACCTAGAGCTTGCTGTAAAAAACAAAGCAGGGTCATCATTGGGCTAGGGCTAGGAATTACAATACATATGAATAAGATAGATTAATACTTGATTAGTTCCAACTCTGGAAAATCACTGGGCATCTCAAAGGGGGCATTATCTATATACATGTACCAATTGATGTGCAATGACACAAGGAGGAAGAATAAATATGGTCTAGGGTGGGGATCTCAATCAACAGTTATTAAAATGTATTTTAATTTCCTATTTCAGAGGAGGGGGGGGGGGGGTGGTTGTTTAAAAACAACTCCAGGGGGTGGGGGAATAACCCAAGGGGCAGGGGCCAATCTGTCGTAACTGTATCTAATGTATCTTGACATGATCAGCAGAATTGGACAGAATGATCACTATAGGGCATCTGCAGAGTGGGGCCCTAGATAGTTACAAAATCAATCTATTGATAATATGTTATACATGTATTTAGAAATGTCTTTATTTTCAAAATGGTTAACAAATTAATCAGTCAAAATGAGTTATAAATAACCGATTGGCAATTCTGCAATTGATTGCATGATCCCTAGTATAATATCACATGTATTTTTTTTTATATATAATTATACATGTATGTTAACAATCAGGATTTAAATGCACAAATTTTCATGAGTCATAAATCTTGACATACCACATATCTCTTGACAAAAAAGAATAAGCAATTTAAAATAAAAGAAAATTAGTCATTAACTCTTTTTCTATTACTGGTGTATGATGATGGGGTAGGGGGTATAATGAAAAAAAAAACCTGCAGCATGCCTTCATTCTCACTAGAAATGTATATCTAATCCACACATCCTGGGGATTGGGAACGGTTAAGGCCCCTTCCCCTTCCTCCCTATTATAACTCATATAAACATGATATTTAATACCCAAATTTAATACAAAATAGGGTCAATATGGAGTCAACTCAATAGTGTAAGTCTGACAAATGAAAAAATAAAAAAATTCTGCAATTAAAATGACAGAAACTGTAGATAAGCTTATTTAAATAAAGATGATAATACAGTATGCTGGCAAAGGGAGATCACATTTTAGAAAGTGAAAGTAAAACATTTTTGTATACTGGCCGGTGTCTCATAATATTGCGCTATTACATGTATTATACTTACCTATATTGGTCAACATCATAATGATAATCCAATTAGCACAATATGAATTCCTTTAGCTGATCACCACAAAAGAAACGTTTATTCGTTTTAATTAATCCTATTCTGCATATCGAAAACACACATGCATGTACACCATGTGATACTCATCAAACCAAAGAGCTGGGTAAAACTAGTACCCGCTAATGCAACCTGTAGACCTGTGTTGTGTACGTAACTTGCAGACAAAGATCATTTAATTGTAACATATTGCATGTATTTTCATAACTTTATTCTTTAAAACCCCTTGCACAATTTTATGAGGTAATTAACCATGTAAAGCACAATTTTCAGCTTTAAGGTGGTATGGGACACCCACATTGTGATGTACTCCTTATTGAACGAAACATTAAATAAAGTGTATAAAATATAATATTTTCCCCCAAAATAATTTTACCTAACAGTTAGGCCTAAGAAAAAATATTGTGTGTTTAGGGTAACACTGATGAAAAAATTAGGTTAGGTAGCTAGGGATTTTTTTTAAATTTTATCATATTTTTTTCTGCATGAGGGCACAAATACAAATATAAAATCCTAAGAATGTTTGTTTTTGTCATATTTAAAAACGGGTTTTTAATGGAAATAATATGAAGATCACAAACAGATGCAAACAGATCAACCCCAAATTGTACATAAAGGCAATATGTGTATTATTGGATGTGAACTCATCATTTATGAAAATTATAATTTTTAAAAAGTACCGGAAATTGCATGTGACCTTCTTTTTGACTAAAACTGGTACAAGAGAGTGTTATTTAGAGGCTAACACTTGGTGCGGGTATTACTGTCTAATGACAGCATCTAGTTCTAATTGTCATATTTTATGCATCGATAACATTTTTGATCATACTGATTGTGGTTGTTTTATGTTAGCTGAATCCGTTTCACTTAAAAAAAATGAAATTATGTAAATTGTTTGTTGATTCAGATACAAAGACAATGGGAGTTTTGTTTTAAATTGATTTAATCATTGTTATTACTAAACAAGATATAAATATATGATAATTATATCAATACTATACCACTCATGTCCTATGTCTGGTATAGGTGTGTTGAGCTGATACAGAAATGAATATGAACATTTAATGATTCTTTCGTTTTGCATACTTTTAGTAATGTGTTTTTAATTATAAAGATCATATTTCACCAACAGGATATTCAGAAGTCAGCATAGAAAACGGGTACTATGGGCGTTTGTACGTGAGCCATTATGAACATGGCTACACAAGATCTGAAGTATGTACCACTGGATTCAACCGATACGAGGGAGAGGCGCTGTGTGAATATCATGGATATTCATATAGTTCATATTATGGGTATGTCATTTTAACTTATCATAGTTATATTTTTCGATACAACCTTAAGGTACCTCACGACATCAAGACTTATACTTTTTTAAGAACGTCACATGATGACGATTTAAGTGTTTAGTTAAATTGTTTGCATCAATCGATTTGGTTGTATATCATTATAGCTCAGACTTTTGAACAGCAGATCATGAGTTCTAATCCTTTTGGAGCTTTTGTTCATTTTTACGTACGAAATGTCTAGAAATGCATCATGTTATCTATCATAATAAATTACTCTTTTGCTGATTAAGATCAAGCCACTTTTATTAATTATCATGCTAAAAATGTACCGTGATTCTACTTTTATGTGTTTTCTTTAAATACAGCGTATCTCCAAGAAACACTTTTGACACAGTGCGCGCTCATTGTAGTGCATACATATACGGCTCATTAAATTTTTGTGACATTCGAAGACTTGGCTACTGTTCACAGGTTGTTTACCTTCAATGCTATGGTAAGGTTTTTTCAGGTTTCTTACGAAAAAAATATTAATCTTAAAAAGTTCACTGTGATAATTCGTGTGAAATCCAAAGTACCTCTCAAAAAGGTAATTTATTTGAAAGCGGATTGAATTTTTATCTATCTAAATATAAATCGTATATTGATAAATTCTAAATGAATAATGTATTAATTTACTCTTTACAATTATACCAGTATACTTGACATCAATAATTAATTAATATGGTTGAAAAATCGATCATATTATCAAAAAAGTAAAAATGTGTAATGCTGGGTTTTGGAACACACCCTTCTTTAGTTCTTAGCAGTCAGAACATAATTATAAAATTGTGATATAAATTTACAAAGGGATTGCATTTTTGTACGTCAAATCGAAAAACACTCGCTATATCCAAATCAAGATTTTCCCTTCCTTCTATTAATGACTTGTTGTAAAGATATGAATTTATATTTGAATTATGCTTATGTCATGTTGTAAATTTTGAAATTACTGGGTGGGTGTAAATTCAAGATTTACAAGATGTCCTGTTGTAAATTTTGTTTTTACACCCACCCAGTAAATTCAAAATTTACAACATGACAGATATCTCCTTATATAATCTATATTATCCACATGCAAACTACTAGAGACCAACTTTGTACTTTTGTGGACTTGTTGGCATCAGTTATTAAATACTTTAACAAACTTTCACTCACGCTGTGTGTGTGTATATATATATATATATATATATATATATATATATATATATATATATATATATATATATATATACACATGTGTGCTCAATTTGAACACGATGGCTTACAGACTGATATATTTGTTGAAATCAATGTATTGACAAGTATATTACTGTTTTTTTAAAGGAGAAAGGAATAATGTTTACCTGTAATCAAATGGACCTTTCCATGTTTCTCTAACAGTTAATTAAATATTTCAGAATCATCTACACTGCCGTACGGATGGTGGACACGAGGTGAGATGTGTACCTACATGTATATGTATTTTAGTATTTGCAGCTTCCATTGATATTTGAAAAAGTTATATAATATTGTATATTAATGTAAAAATTATGTTTTAAAAAGCGACATATACAGTAGTTATAATGTTTTTTTGTTATACCAAGCACCATATTACGGTAACACATAACATGTATTCAAAACAAATATATTTCAAATCGTATGAACTTTCCAATTTGTAAACAGCACTAAAATCAATCTAAAGTCAATTAATAGATACTCTTGTGGGTAACTCTTTTTTTATTTGGAAGGTTTTTAAAGGAAGTAATTAGAGTCAAGCAATCGATGTAAAAATAAAGTCATTATACTTGTCATTAATTAAATTCTTTTTATCCCCAATTTTAAACAAATTATATGTGGGAATCAGATCTAGATATTTTGATAGAAATTCAGAATTAAATGAGGAATATTTAAAACGTCTTGAAAAATTATCTTTACATTGACATAACTGACATCCATGTTTTGGTTTGTCATAAAATCACTGTAGAAAAGTCTAAACACTTTTCATTGAATTTAAACAATCTTATTTTTCAAGAAGTTATGATAATTTATTCAAATTAAATTGTAACTAATTATTAAACAATTGCCAACTTGAAGTGCGAAAAGATGGCGTAAAGATTATGCAGATTTATATGGGTTTTTTTTCTAAATATTTCTATTTAATCTGATTATTTCGAACTATTAAAAAAACCTAACTTTATTTTATTTAAATTTATCACTAACTGAAAAATACTGGCAGCAAATGTCAAACGAGCTGAAATTACATTTCAGGTGCAAACCGGTTTGAATTATATGTACCAAAACTCATAGAGATGAACATTGACCCCCTTTTCTTTTGTATCTTTGACATTAGTTTTGTCTAAGTCAGTGATAATATTTTGGGTTCTTGAAAAAGCATTTAGATGTGAGGTACCTTAAATAAAATGAAGTGTATCTCTGAAACATCACCGATATTGCTTATTTAAAATTTAATTTAAGCCTGGATTTGCCAAAAATATTTAGGAAAACAAATCTAAGATGTTACTATATCTTTCTTTATCTTTAATGAATGAAGTAGTGTGATTAAGGGGGATGTGCGGCAATTTTGTACATTTGAAGATAAGAATGTAAACATTTCTTGAACTGGCTTGTTTCTGCCCGAAACTAGCCAAACATGTTGCCAAAAGATAGAAAAGCAATAAATATGAAGTCCTACATGTCATTTTGTTTGAAAAGCATGCATACAAGAACAGGACAATGCATTTTTAATCTCTCAGAACAGCTGCCGAACTGCGTAGCTACAGACTTATTTTGAAGATTTAAAAATCTGAAAAAATATGAAGGGAGTTCATTGGTATCCTCTTTACAACCCCCTTAAAAGTAATATAACCTTTAATGAAAAGAACTAATGCAGGCTATTTGCCTACTGTTTAATCCATATTCACTGTATATAATTGCATATATATTATAAATAGAAAACTTCGTCAGCTAAGTGACAACAAACAATTTTTCAAAAGTCTCACCATAAAGCTTAAGGTGTAGATACTATACAATATTAGGTCTGCATGCACTGCCCTTAGATTGAATTCAAACTAAACCACAAACAACACGTGTGCAATTTTGCAGGATTAACCGAATATAATCAACCACATACAATGAAATCTAAATGGAAAAAGAATTGCCTAATAATGCAATGAGCTTAGTTAAACAAAGCTAGGAATGATAACCCAAACCCATGAAAGAAAAGAAGCTGATAGTGTTATCAAATAATTATAGTAAGAGATGCTAACAACCACACATTAAGTAAATCAACAGATGTAAGAATGCACAAGGCTGAAATATGCACCAATAAAATATGATAGCATATATGCCCCTCAATGATGATTTACATCCAGTACTATCAAACTGATGCGTATGATTATTGTTTGATGGACAAATATGCTATCAACCATATATATCATAAGCACAGACTGTTGCAGAGTGACAGCATGCATGTATGACAACATAGGTGCCCCTCATATATATTGAAAGCATATATACACGACTGAAAGTGTATTTCAGGTTAGTATGTTGTCAACCATAAAAAAACCCATAAGCACAGACTGTTGCAAAGTGACAACAGGCATATATGACAACATATGTGCCCCTCATATATTAAAAGCATATTTACACAACTGAATGTGTATAGCAGGCTAGTATGTTGTCAACGATAAAAAAACCATATAAGCACTTGCATGTTGCAAAGTGCCAACAAGTATACATGACCACACATATGCCCCCCATAACTGTATAGCTTGTGCTGTATGTATACACAACTGAATGTGTATATGAAACATGTAGGCTTATATGTTGTCCACCATACATGTAAATAAACCATAAAGCATGTTATGCACGAACCAACTGCTAAACTCTTTTGATGATAACTTGCCATAATTCTTATTATTCTGGGGATAAAGATCTACTACCTATAATTTTATTGTACCTGAGTGAATATGAGTAAGATCAACACCAAAATTGCACCATCCAGCCTTTAGATCTGAAAATTGAAATATCATAACTCTAAGAGACTAAATGAGTGATGGTTTTACAATATCAGTGTTTCAGTTATACCTTACATGAAACTATTGTATAAATATGTAATAATGATCTGCTTAAAACAGTAAGACATTGATAAACACAATTACGAATAGGAGAGATATCCTGCGTGCCACTTAAATACAAATATAACTCTACTGTACTTTGAGGTATAACGATGCTTTATGAATCAACTGAACTGATAAACACCTTTCAGATGTGTAACAATAAAGCTTAATGTGTAGTTGATATATAGAGCTTACAGTCATTGACCGTAAAATGAAAGTAAACCTTAAGGTGGGTCGCGGGTTAACCATATAAAAATCTCACCAGAACACATACCCTAAAAATTTCTCAAATCGTTTTTAAGGATTTACGATTCATTATATAAAACTTTAATCAAATTTGCCTACGCTATTTGTATGTAATACCGCCTTTAAGTTAGTATCGTTTGTAGTGCTGTTTTGACACTTTTTGAATGAAATATATAGGAAAACGACCATAATTCTCATCATTTTTAGGTAACCCGAGTCACTCAGGTGACCTATTGCCATTGGTTTTCGTCCGTCGTCGTGCGTTAACAATTTTACATTATTACCATTTTTGGTTTAAAGCATCTCTATAGTAAGAGGAATCTAAATTGTGAAATTCATGTCTCTACCCCCCCCCCCCCGGGGGGGGGGGGGGCAAAGGCGGGGCACAATATGCAAAAAAGCCAAATTTTCAAAAATCTTCTTCCCTACCCCCACACATGTGAGGAAAAAACTGAACACATGGTTATGATGTCCATAAATCCCTCTACCTAAATTGTGAAATTCATGGCCCCTGGGTCAGGGGTTCAGGCCCTAGGGTGGGGCTAATATGGCCATATAATAAAATGTGTGAAATCTTAGAAAATCTACTGCCATGTATATTTGTTAAAAACTAAATGCATGCTTATAATGTCCATGAACTCCTCTACCTAAATTGTGAAATTTATGACCCCTGGGACAGAGGTTCAGGCCCTAGGGCGGGGCCAATATAGCCATATAATGAAAATGTATTTAATCTTAGAAAATGTTCTTTTTCACTCCTACACATGTGGGGAAAAACTGAATGCATGGTTATGATGACCACGAACTCTTCTACCTAAATTGTGAAATTCATGGCCCTTTGGTCAGGGGTTCAGGGCCTAAGGCGGGCCAATATGGCTATATAGTGTTAATGCATATAATGTTTAAAAATCTTTTTCTCTACTCCCACACGTCTGTAAGAAAAAAATGAATTCCAAATTTTATAGAGTAGGAAGCCCTCTACCAAAATTGTAAATTCCTGTCCCCTGAGATAGGGGATCTGACTCGAGAGTAGGGCCAAAATGGTCATATATTGTTAATGCAAACAATGTTAAAACATTGTTTTCTTTACTTCAGCTGATACTGAATAAAAACTGACTGCATATTAAGAAGGAAAATCTACCAAAATTGTAAATTTTATGTCCCTTAAGTAGGGATTTTAAATCTAGGGCGGGACCAAAACAGTCATATAGTGTGTAGGGGTTCTTACTGCAGGGTGTGGCCAAAATGGTCATATAGTGTTAATGTATATAATCTTTAAAAAATGTCTCCTGACGTAGAATACAAACTAACTGCATATTTAGAAAAAAACCCATTAAGCTGTCACCTTCATGTAAGGCAAGGGTTATGGGGGGGGGGGGGGGGTATATGTCTTATTATTTTATTCTGCTCTGGAATTTCAATGAAAGAAATGAGTAAATTCACTTATTTAGGACAGAAGGAATGAAGCTGTCTATCAAAGTTAAGATATTGTGAAAGTGTTGGAAAGACTTCAAAAAGGGGGGGGGGTGTGTAACAGTTAATGGAGTTATCTTCCCTTGCTTGTTCATAATGAAGTTATCTTCCCTTGCTTGTTCATACATGTATATAGTAATTAATCATTAAAAATATTGTAATTAAGAAGTTGTATGATTAAAAGAGTTATACAAGTATATTAATTATTCAAAACAAAACAGCTAAGAAAGTTTTTGAACTTTCTAAATAAAAAATATACTTGTTAATGGAGTTATCTTCCCTTGCTTGTTCATAATGGAGTTATTATCTTCCCTTGCTTGTTCATAATGGAGTTATCTTCCCTTGCTTGTTCATATTTAGTAATTTATCATTAAAAATATTGTAATTAAGAAGTTGTATGATTAAAAGAGTTATACAAGTATATTAATTATTCAAAACAAAACAGCTAAGAAAGTTTTTGAACTTTCTAAATAAAAAATTTACTTGTTAATAGTAAAGTAATAATTGGCTAGCCAAAAAACTGATAAGCGGTACATGTAAAATGATTTTGGTATAAACGCCAGATGGTGATGCAATTTGGATGGTTGAATTTGGAAAAGGTGGAATACATAAAGGGATATCAATGGCATTTCCTTGTCGTGTAATTGCCCAATTTAAATGGGGAGACTTTCTGTCTGACCCTAGGGTATGGGGGGATGAGAGGCTGTTTTAAAAGAAACATGTATACTAGCCATCTTGTTTTAGCTTATTTATGAAAACATACACTTAAACCTATCTTGAAAGTAAACAAATATGGAAAAATTATTTCTTATCAGAGTCTTGCACCTTTTCAATATCAGGTCATGCACTCTATTATGATCTTAAAGTTTTTCGCCAAAATTATAGGTTTCATAGTCCTTTTTGAAAGAATTTAGGTAGAGATGTGATAGTCATTACAATATTTTACCGGTAATTGTTTTTTACTCCAGAATGAAACTTAATTATAAGCATATATGAGATTCCTCGACAGGTCTGTGTATGGGATATGGTACTCAGGTGACCGTTTGAGATAGAGTTATTTTAAGAAATTGCAAATAACTTTAGACGAATTCATCAACTGTTTCTGTGCTTAAAGAAAAACTGATTTACAAATTATTTATGTACAAAGATATATGTATTCTCGCTAGAATTTTTGCGGTCTTATTTTATGTTTCTGATTATTCTACCGAAAATTGTCGCATTTCCGTATTTGACGTCATGAGTAAAACGTCAAAGTTTTTAAACCTGTTCCACTTATTTTGTGATAGCAATCACTTAAATTTAAATTTAAGACTGCTAAAGCTAAAACTTTCCTAGATTTAAGGTTCCCCGATGACGCAGATTCTTTTTACATAAATATTGCCCACAATACTACACAAATTATAAAACAAATTCTATACATGCAGGTCGTATATATACACGTTCGTTCAAATGTAACATTGGAACAGTTAAAGTGATAAATTTCCTAATGAAATAATAAACTTACTTAAGCATATATATTTCTAAAAAGTGAATTGTTGGAGAATATGGAAATTCGAAAGAGGTTAAACATTTAAACATATATTTGCTTTGAATTCGAAATAATAAATAGTGTGTGTGTGGGGGGGGGGGGGGGGAGGGGGGGGGGCAGCCTCCCATGATATTCTAAATCAGAGGATGAGAGCATAATATTTTTAATAATTAAAATCAAGAGAAAAGGGGGGGGGGGTACCAAATTGTAAGCATGTGCAAGATTATTCCATTCCCTATTTCCCCATTGTAAATTTTTAATTACATAAATCAAAGTTATAAATATCAATTCGATAATTTGTGCTTTTTCGTTGTTGAATTTAGAACCGACTTCATGACTAAAATTCCACGATATGGGTCAATTTTCAACGGACCATTGTCTTTATTTAACACCTTTGCTCTCAATATTCAACGTTAAAAAGATGATCCCCGGGTCAAAATTAGAGGAAATAAGAATGAGAGATATTAACATCTGCCAGGTTCTCACGAGTCATTTAATTACCTAAAGACGATTGGGTGCTGGACATGTTAATTGATCTCTTACGTTTAACAATCTTGAAACCTAATCATCAGTGAACCTGCTGTGTTCAAATGCAAATTACCATCTGTAAAATGACAAAGTATTTTGACCATGGGGTGTTAATGATTATCCTCTTACATGCACACAATCATTAGTTTACAAGTATAATGAATGATCTCTTAACTTATAAAGATATATTAATAAACATATACAATTACATTAGTACAAAATGTGTAGCAAAAATGGTTTTTTATACAATAAAACTAGTTTCATATCAAAACTACTACTTACAGAGACCACCGAAACGTCCACTCAACAACAGTTCACTGCTGGTAAGTTAAGTTATTGTTTAAGAGGGTACATGTTTCAGCAATCCAAATATTTAAGTGTGAGCTTTAATGTGAATATAAATAAACTTTATATATAATTGCTTAAACAATGCACGTAAGAGATATTCTAGTTTCAGTCACTCTTCATATAATCTGAAAAAAAAAACAAGTATTGAATACCATCTTCTCATTTGAATTTTCATTCATTTTAAGTTTTCAAGGTTATTTGTACATTATTTTAAGAAATCATAGAAAAGATTCAATTTCAATATTCAACATACAGATAAAAATGTTTGCAGATTATTGCATATTTTGAAAATCAAACATCTATCAATGAATTGAATGTGTTAAACATGTTATTGCACAATGAAAAACAATTGCACAAATAATATACAAGATATTAAATTGATGTTCGCGTGTCCCATTTTTTCTTTTTTGTTTATGCAATTTTGTCATTGGGCATAAATAAAAAGAAAATTTCCATTTCAGGATACTCTGATATTACCTTAGAGCACGGGACTTACGGGCGTGTTTACATTCGACATTATCAATATGGCTACGATAGATACGAAGTATGTTCAGATGGGTTCTCTAGTAATGACGGAGAGGCGATCTGTCGATCAAGGGGTTATTCCTATAGTTATTTTTCAACGTATGTTACAAAGTATCATTTACAGTTTGAATAAAATGAAGTATTAAGCTATGGAATGCCTATGTATTGTGCATAATTTACCATTTCTTTTTCCAGTACCTCTCCAAGGAACCATTACCACACAGTGGCCACCAATTGCTATTCATACAACGTTTACAATTGTAACATCCGGACACAAAGCTACTGTTCACAGGCAGTTTCCCTCTATTGTTATAGTGGGTATATAAGCATGATTTTTTCAAAAAGCAAAAACATACTTAAGAATATTGCCATTATATATGTAATGCCATAATTTGAATAATTGGTGAACATAAAAATAATACTACTAAGGAGTAGGTCTTTCGTCCAAGACTATGAATTATCGATACAATTTCAGAATCACCCCCCCCCCCCCCCCCCCACTATCAGATAATAAACAAAATCCGCTACTGACGTCATTAATTGGTGTGCAAAAGATAAACTTTTTGAGATAGTTATTGTTACAATCATCAACTTTACTTCTATAATGCATTAAATGATATTAACCGTTTTTAAGTTACATTGTTGTAGACTTTACGAATCCTTTGGCCCCTAATTAAAGGGGCAAACCCCTTTGTCTTGACTTAATACGAAAGGTCGCACGAATACTAACATTTTTTGTTCTTACACTTATCTAAAATTATTGTTCATTTTTGAGATACAAATGATTGAATATTTTAGGGACCAGCCCTGTAGATCCTTGATGGAGACAGACATTGGTGTATTAATTAGTGAAATCGATTAGAATCATCAATGCAGACATATTTTCTTTTACAATGCCTAACAAAATACATGTATGTCTCCTTCTCTAGATATATTTCGTCACAGTTTGAAGACTTTGGCCCCTTAAAATCCCTAATTACTTCACAAATGGATGTGTTAATGATTTTTTCAAACAGATATTGTTACCATCAACAACTTTGCTTCTATGATGCAATACAAAATCTTTATCATTTTTAAGATATTTGTAATTGACTTTTCGAGTCTCTTAGCCCCTTATGAAAGGAGTCATCCCCTTTTTCTTGATTTCATACGAAAGGTCTCAGGAATACTAACATTTTTTGTTCTTACACCAATCTCAAAGTGTTGTTCAATTTTAAAGATACAAATGATTGGTTATTTTATGGGCCATCCCCGTATATTCTTAATGGGGACAAACATTAGTGTTTCGATTAGTTGAATCGATTAAAATCATCAATACACTCATTTTCTCTTTTACAATGCTTAACAAAACCTTATTGGGGACATACATTGGTGTTTCGATTAGTTGAATCGATTAAAAGCATCAATGCCGACAAATAGGTCTCCTTCTCTAGATATATTGCGTCAACGTTTAAGAACTGTGGCCCCTATAAATCACTAGTTATGCAATAAATGGGCGTGGCAATGATTTTTGAAACAGATTATATTACGATCAACAACGTTGCTTCTATAATGCATTACAAAATCTTTATCGTTTATAAGTTAATTTTGATAGATTTTACGAGTATCTTTGCCCCTTATTAAAGGGGCCAGTCCCTCTGTCTTGATTTCCCACAGTTATTTGTAATAGCCTTTACGAGTCTCTTGGCCCCTAATTAGAGTGGCCAGGCGTTTTTCTTTATTTCACAGGAAAGAACTTTTAATTCGCTACCACTTTTGTTATACATATCTTAACAAAATGTCGGAACAAATGAAAAATTTGATTCAAAATTCGTACCCAATTTTAATTCCTAGGGGAGCTCCAAGAATTGGCACCACTGGTGTAAAATAATTACATGGTGCTCAACTGCAAACTATAGTTTACCTATCCTCAAAATTTTAAAAGTTTCAGAGTTTATCTCTGCACAAAATGAGTCGTATAAAATTACAAAATCAGCGATAAATCGGTACCGGAAGTGATGACAACAGAAATGTCAGAAATATTTAAAATTCAGATCACTTCTAATCATCTATAAAAAAAAAAAATGGTTGAGATAGGTCGAATAGTTTCCGAGAAATCGCTTGCACAAAATTAGGGAAAAAATACAATAAACAGTATGAAAACAATAAAGTCTTCCGTTGGAAACAGAAGACCTTAACTAGATACGATCTCGTTATGAGTAACGAGCAGGTCTTCCGTTCGGTTTTTTAAACGATACGGTGCATCACCAATAAAAATACAGACCCCCCAACTTTTAGATAATGTATAGGATCACCAATATCTTTTACCATTCTTACAAAGTGTTTTTCATTTTGAACATAAGGCACTTTAGGATTTAAGATTTTAGTGTAAAATATCCTAATTACGTAATAAATGGGTGGGGCAAGGATTTTCCCAGATAGTTAATGTTACAAAAAACAACTCTGCATCTATAATGCATTACAGATTTTTTATAGTTTTTGAGTAATATGTAATAAACTTTCCGAGTCTCTTGGCCCTCAAATAAAGTGGCCAGCCCCTTTCACTTGAAATCATATGAAAGCCCTGAAAATCATTAATGGGGACCGATATTGGCGTTTCGATTTTTGGAATCGATTAAATTCATCAATACAAATAGTTTCTCTTTACAATGCTTAACAAAATATGTATCGTTTTCTAGATATATTGCGTCAAAGTTTGAAAATTTTGGCCCCTAAAAATCCCTAACTACGTAATAAATGACTTTTTCTATCAGATATTGTTACAGTCAACAACTTTGCTACTATAATGCATTACAAACTTTTTTTCGTTTTTAAGTTATATGTAATAGACTTTCCGAGTCTATTGTGCTCCTAATTAGAGGGGCCAGACCCTTTGCCTTCATTTGGTATGAATAATCTTCTAATTCTTCACCACTTTTGTATATGTCTTTTATTTTATAAATGTCTTTACATAATATCAATTGATAAAAAGATACAGATCAAAAGATATAAACATTTTGATGCAAAATTAGCATCCAGTTTTAGTGCTTAGGCGTCAAATAAGTACATGGTGCAAACTATAGTCTACCTATCCTGAAAATTTCATTTTCATATATCTGATAGTTTCTGAGTTTATAATTGCACAAAATGGGTCGTAAAAAATAAATTACAAAATCAGTGATAAATTGGTACCGGAAGTGTCGGCATAAAAAATTCTAAAATGTACGAAGTTCAGATCACGTCCAATTATCTGTGAAAAATGACCGTGATTGGTAGAATAGTTTATGAGAAATCGAAATCGAAATGCAGAAAATTTGGAAAAAAATGAAAAGAAACAATAGACAACTGAAGTATTTAGTCTCCTTTTAATATTGAAAGGGATATGGCTACTTCCATTTATTACATTTAATTAATCTGATGATAATACAGATTGAATATGTTTTTACTTAAACAAAACAAAATAATGGATTTTCAAGTTTGTTTAAATCAAGTGAAACTTGAGCCAATATATTTCAGAAGCCCAGATAGGACTTTTCAAAATAATAGTTTTGATTTTATTATTTCTTATAATATATATGTTAAAAGAATTTACATCTAATTACTTTCACAAATTGCTTTAAAATTTTTCAAATTTGTATTATTTTATTTTATTTTCAAATGGTTTATTTCCACTTAGCCAACATAATGAAATTCTTATTTCCCACCTGGTCAACATTTATATTTTAAATTCACGCCTGAATAATTGCTTTTTACACCTGTGTATATCCTCTTCTCATTGCTATCATATTGCCTTTTAATTGCTAAATATATTTTAATAATTAATTATTGATAAGAAATGGTTCATAAAGGGAAAATCAGTGATAAAAATTATTTGTTATTAATGAATAAAAGTTCATAACTCAATCCTCTGAAAGAAAATATAAAGTATATTACTTTTACATTGTGTGTAATTATAACTGACAACATGTAACAGTGAGTAATGATAATTCAACAGTGAAGTGATGCATTGAGCATGTAGAGCATGCAAACTATATCGATATCTAAGAATTACATTGTATATTGTACACAGTTTAAGGGGAAAATAAATTTAAACTGTGAGCAATGGTTAATCTATGGTTGAAGGGAGTTTTATTGAAGATAAACGAAATAGATTTTGTATAGTTTGCATGGAGGATTCATGTAAGTAATATTAATTTGTAGAATATACTGCCCTACATTATGAAGTTGCTTAATAAAATGCATATAAAATGACAGTATATAATGTGTTTAAATTTTCTTAAAGTGACAATTTATAATATGATCTTCCCTGTAAATAAAATATATTGTTCTCATCCTGCACCCATTTCTACTATGTTAACACCATCTTTCAAAATATTGACGAAGTGGGAAGACATTAATGGACGTAATTCATTTTTACAATAGTGATATTCATATATTAGAGGTACAAAAGATGATTCAAGATCAAATTCTAAAAATAATATTTAAATTGAAATAGAGATTTAGTAGAAGCAATTTAAAACTTCCATGCATAACATGTCTTTTTGAATTGAGCATAATGTGGAAAAGCTTTCTTGCGAGAGAAAAAAAAGTATCAAAAGATATTACAATACACTTTCTATCCAAATTGAAATATGATACTGATGTAATGATACATGTAATTTGGTTTTTGATTTTTCCAGAATTTCACACAATTTTTCTGTCATTGCATAAAAAGGTTATGTACTGAAAATTTTACAAACAGAAAAAGTCTATCATCGTGATATTTTTTATAATATAGAATGAATCCGCTTTACCAATCTAAGTTTGAAATAATCCAACCCCCAACCCCCACCCCCACCCCCCCCCAAAAAAAAACAAACAAAAAACAAAACAGGTGTATTTTGATTAACCCTTTTTATAATACCAGATAGTAGCATTTTGTGGGAGGTTTTACGTAAAAGGTAGAATATTATATTGCTAACCACAGCTTACAATTTGAGAAAAATGGCTTTTGTTACAGTAGCATTCTTATAATCTGCTTCCAAGTGCGAAAAATTGCAATTGCAATATGTACCTGTATTTTGAGATGATCCCAAAAAAGAACCACAGAAAAGTTTTTTTAGGACATTTTACGGCAACACTCATTCGGGATTTTTTTCTGCAAAGATCGCTGCCTTCATAACCCAAATGAATCATCAAAGAAAGCATTTTATTGTTTATATTCAAATCTTTCCTTTAAAAATTAATAAATTGAACGTAAAAAATAAGAAAAATTAACTAAATTATTTTTAAATAACACCAGTACATAAGATAAAACTAATAGGCAAATCGTATTCTACAGGAATTTAAGTCTGACATCATCATGATTATTTCGTGCAGTCCGTGATTTTTCTTAGGTTGCTGATGGTTTTAACCAATCGATAAAAGGGGCGTGTAGATTTCAGTCCTGTTTCTACAGAGCTATGAATGTGCAATCAATTTCCATAAGAAATAGAGAGAATCATACTTGGTTGATGTAATTATATTACTTCAAACAGCCAGATGTATGATTTACTTGCTTTACATTGTATTTAAACATAATGAACAAATTGACTGAAATTAATATTTGTATAAAATTCTGAAATTTGACAGAGAACCTTAATGTGATAATAGTAAATATAATATATAATATGTTGATGGTTCTGAAAAAAGTTGTTGATAAAATCAATTTCATAATAATAAAGACTATACGATCATCTCCCAAAATTTAACCCTTTATATCGAGATACATTTACTCCAGTCATATTTGTTTATTTCTTACTTAATTTATTAAGTTGTTTTTTTTTTATTTTTCTAAGTTGGTGAACTTATGAAATTATTTCTAAATCAAGTTTAGATAAATGGAGGACCGTTATTTACCAACATAGAGCCTGTATTGTGCACATAATATAACGATTATTTTAGTGAACTTTCAGACATAACTTACTATTTTCAAATATTTCAGGATCATCTACGACCTTGCCGTGGTGGGCTCGAGGTAAGATATATATATATATATATATATATATATATATATATATATATATATATATATATCACTCATGTTATACATTCATGTTATATTGTAATTTTTATGAAGTTATTATTTTGCCTTTTAAACTTAGTGGACACTCCATCATATTTATAGAAGATACGGGTTACAGTGGGATTGTTCTTTTAAGACCCCTTGATATCCATTTAAAGAATTTTGATAAAAGTCACAACTTGGATGGAGTTCTTTTTGCGATTTGTTCAGAGAATGTTTAGATGATATGGAATGCGTAACAATAAGAAAAATTGCCATTTTTGACAGAATGATTGCAAGTTTGATAAAGCGAAAGATTTCGTTGCGACAGTTCATCGACTAATCTTAATTACGTTTATAATCGTGTTTTAGGTATGATCAAATCGTAATAGTTCTTTTTTATACAGTGTAATGACGTTTTAAATTTTTATCCGACACTTCAAGATTTTTTAAATCAATAACAGTCTACTCTACTTTCTACATACAACATTTGTTAACAATCTTGTATATTCGATATTCAGCAGTATACTTCGGTGTTTCATTGTCTTTTCAGTGTCAACGGCAGATGCATGTAAGTTCAGGAGTTATTCTAAAAAAGAATATGAGAGAAGATTATCCCATTTATTTTTTCTCAAGATCTCAATGTCCTAGTTAAAAATATAATTATATATAATGAATTATATATCATTACATTTGAACTAACCACATAACTGACTATCATATAAAAATAAATTGATGACAGAGCTGAGTACAATAAAAAACAGTATTTATTTTGCATATATTTTAACATTTTCTAAATATTCACCCGCTAGGATATCCATAGGTGATGGTGATTTACTTCACTTACATTAATAATGCTTTGCAATACAAATATTATGTTATTGAGTTTGTTAGATTCTGCATCTCAATGGTTTTGAATTTAAGTTTCGGCTGTATTGTTTGGGGTTTTTTTTGTCCTTAACTGCTTTAAAACTAGTATAGAGAATTACCATATCTTGGCTTGAAGTTGAATTCTTTTGTTTGCCCTAACGACTGAGATAAAGGAATAACTTAAGAATAGATTTATGAAGAGCATGGTAGTATTAAAACTTTGTTTTCTCTCGGACTGAAATGTTACACTTTCATTGGTTTAAACATGGCAGGTGACTGCCTCATATATCACTATGTATGTTCGTTGAGAATTGATATTAGGCAATATGGTCGTCATAGGACGCCGCTTCGCTTACTCATCTAGATATTTCATATTATTTTACACAGAAAACGTGTTCCTAAAATATTTAGAGTAGTTACCTTTTGGAATTATTTTTAAATTAGAGTAGTTGCGCTTTGAATTGACGTCACATTGTTGTGTCTGGAGTAGAACAAATTGGCAGCGTCGAGATTTGCTCAAATCTCTGCAGAGGGAAAGGGAAAGGGGAAAACGTTTAAAATTGAATAGCAGCAAAATATTGTAAGTAAACATGGGTGAAGCGAAGAATATTTGAGAGGTGAGATTGATAATTTTGAAGAGTTTAAAAGAGTTAAATTTGACGAGATGTTAGGCAATTTGTACATGAGTTAGCGTAGATCATCGCTTTTTGTGAATAAATGTGTCACTTAAATAGTCCTCGGGAAAACAAAACACTTGTTAGGTTTGTTACTGACTGGCTACAAAAAGATATCGGGTTGATCAATCTCATAGACGGCTCGTTATTACCACATTTCATATAACATGGCGATGTATACTTAAAAAAATGAATATACCAAGGTTGACTTGTCTTTGCATCGACTAACATAGTTCTATCTCACCATTTTGGGTAAAACTCATACTGAAAGATATGGTTGGTAAATGGAATCAGACAACATTGTCTCGTTTTATATTACAAAATATAATTTAATATGTTTGCCTTGATCTTCCTACAATAACTGAAAAGAACACAAGTTAAAACAGTATTAATTGTTTTATACTTTTGGCAATATTAAGATTTCCCCCTAAAAATAACCAGGATATATGCAGATTTGAACAATTTGTCATTAAAATAAAGTTTTGAAACATCCTTAATCAACTTCTATTGACTTGTGATTAACATCAAATCAGTGGAAACTTGATTTGGTATTGCGCTTGATGACTCGAGATTTGGCATTGATAACAAACGTTAAAGAGGGGGAGGGGTGTATTTATACATGTTCTTTTTTTCATAACTTCATCCTGATGTTCACATAAATTTATCTTTTTTATAGATGAAACCTCAAGTTATATGAATGCACCAACTAATAATACAAGTAAGAACAATAAACATTTCATATGTTAGTAATATGGAACCGAAACAAATATGATTTAATAATAGGCAGAATTTACAGATCTAAACATTTTATTTTACATTTTCTGACCTTTTTGAAATGAAGTATAACTTTTCAAAACCTATGAATAACGGCTAACATTAGCTAAATTTAAAAATAATACATCAGTAAAAGCAATTCAATTTTGTTTTATATGGAGTTTCAGGTCAGTTACGTTCATTTGGCCATCACTGGTCTACAATCTCTCTTTTTTTTTATATATGACATAAATTTGATCAATTAAAGAACATGTAGTCAAATTAATTTGTAAAAAATCTGTTATCTAATCTTACCTCTGCATCTATTATGGATAGAAAAAAGGAGGTACTTTGATGAGTGAATTTAACTCGTGGTAGTGAAAAGTTTGAATCAAACCAATGCACACCCAATTTTTACAACGAAATACACAGTTAAATATTAAATATTTTAAAGATCTATATTCAGGGTTAAAATATAACAACTCTTTATGTGATATGTCTAACCCTTTACTAACTTTTATCAAATCTTTTTATCATATTCATAAGGTTTGATAAAAAAAAAATTCAGAAAGAAAACAATATTTTGTATCTTGAATAAACGTAATTTTTTTTCATCGTTTAGGAGTAAGGCTTGTCGGAAGTGAATATCCCGATAGGGGCACCATCGAAGTTTTACATAATGGACGATGGGGAACAGTTTGTGATGATAATTTTGATAAAGTAGACGCTGACGTTATTTGCAGGATGCTGGGATATTACTCTGCAAGGTATTTTATATTACGTAAAAATACAACTTCAATAATCGATATATCATAGACCAAATATTTTAACATAGGTGCATCATACACGACCATACCAAAACGATTTTAGTCGATCAAATTATTTGTAATGAAACTTCATTACGTGTATCATTTTTTTTTTTGGGGGGGGGGGGGGTGTTTTGGGTAACACCACCCACAAATCAAGGGAACGTTGACATGATGCAAGGTTAAAGATTTCATTTCCTTCAGTTTTTAATTCACCTGAGTCGAAGGCAAAAGTGAGCTTTTCTGATCAATATATGTCCGTTGTCTGTCGCCGTTGGCGTCTTTGGGGTTGGCGTTGGATTTAATCAAACTGGGCACAAATCATCACTTGGTGAGGGGAATTCAAGTTTGTTCAAATGAAGGGCGACGTCCCCTTTAAAGGAGACAATTAAGTAAAAAAAAAAAAAAGAAGCTGAAACTTGTGTGGAAGCACTTTCATGTAGCGTAGATTCAGGTTTCCTTAAATCATAGTCCCCGGGGGTATGATGGAGCTACTATGGGAGAATGAAATTTCACAAAGTAATGAATAGAGATATATGTAATCTTTAAATTAAAAATCTTCCTCTAAAAAACTATTAGGCCACAAAAGCTTGGACCCGTGTGGAAGCATCCTCAGGTAGTGTAGATTTAAGTTTGTTCAAATCATGCTTCCCGAGGGTATGGTGGGGCCACAATGGGGAATGATTTTTTTCACAGGAATATATTTAAAAATCTTCTTCTCAAAAACTATAAGGCCAGAAAAGCTTGAACTTGTGTGGAAGTATCCTCAGTACTGTATATTTTTAAGTTTGTTCAAATCAGGATCCCCGGGGTTAGGGTAAGACCACAATTGGGGGATGAAGTTTTACATAAGAATATATGGAGAACATCTTTAAAAATCTGTTTCTTAAAATCTATCAGCCAGAAAAGCTTGAACTCGTGTGGAAGCATCTTCAGGATGATGATTTTTTTTTTCAAAGAAATATATAGAGAACATTTTGAAATCTTCTTCTAAAAAAATATTAGGCCACTAAAGCTTGCATTTGTGTGGAAGCATCCTTAGGTAATGTATATTCAAGTTTGTTCAAATCATGGTCCCCTGGGGTAGGGTGTGGCCATAATGGCATGATAAATTTTTACATAGGAACATATAGAAAAAATCTTTAAAAATTTTCTTCTTAAAACCCATTTGGTCAGAAAAGCTTCAACTTCTAAGGAAGCATCCTCAGGAAGTGTAGATTCAAGTTTGTTCAAAGTATGGTCCCTGGGGGTATGGTAGGGAAATAATGGGGATGGGGGTCAACTTTTTACATAGGAAGATATAGAAAATAATCTTCTTGAAAATTATTCAGCCAAAAAAGCTTAAACTTGTGTGAAAGCACAGGCTGTGCAGATTGAAGTTTGATCAAACCATGATTCTCTGGAGAAAAGTGGGGCCACAAAGGGGAGATTTTTAAAAAGGAATGAAGAAAAATATTCTCACAAATTTTAAAACAACAAAAGGGGCTTGGTATTTACCATAACAATTATTGAATAAAAATCGGCAGATTTTTTAACTTTTTGTGCAAGATCTATTGTACTAAGTTGTCAAGATATTTTGATACTGCAATGCTGATTTGATCAGAGTTATGACTTTTGTTGCTCAATTGAGCGATGTGGTCCCTGGGCCTCTTGCTATTGTTTATGATGATAAATATGGGTATTTTAATGTTTTGCCAAAAATTAAGTGTCATTAGTCGAGTTATATCCGAGAAAAACAGAATTTTCATAATTTTTAAATTATATATTTTCTATTTATAAAGTTATTTATTGCATGAGCATATCAAAACAGAACATGATTTTAAAAAGTTACCAGCACACAGTTGTAAAAACCATTCTATTCCATTACTCCTAAGAGCACATCTGAAACTGATAGCCCAAGTGTAAACCTCCTTCAGTTGTGGGGAATTTTGTTTTTCCCTTGTTTAATTGCATTCTCTGCGTATGGTTGTTTTGAAAAGTTTTATCTGCACAATTGATATTTTCTCGGTTTGAATTAAACGGATAAAATTTGAAAATCTGATAATTTCTTCGCGACCGAGTGAGGCGTTGTAAGAGTTACGTCCACACAGTTGAGACCACTTTGAACTGTTAACAGGTCAGCGGGTTATAACCGTCTTCCAAGGAAAAAGATATATATGCTTGAAATTTATAGTCTTTGGGTTGTGCTCTGCCTCTTCTTTCAGGCACGTAACCATCGTGGGGGGGGGGGGGGGGGGGGGAGGGGGGAGGGGGGTGTGTGTGGACACAGCAAAGATTTTTAAATTTACATACAAAAAATTTAACATGGAGTTACCCCCCCCCCCCCACACACACACACACACTTTTATGAGACCATGTAAAAAGTTGAATTGAAAATAAGAAAATAGTGGAATTGAAGTTATAGGTATTATTCCCCCCTACCCCCAACGGATTAAGATTTTGAGGATTTTGTAAAGTAACCCCTCCCCCCTTTTTTTAAATATAATTTAGCTTGTCAAGATTTTTTCAATGAGTCTGCCCCCCCCCCCCCCCCCCCACACACACACTTTTAAAAAAAATGATGCTACGTTCCTGTCTTTGTATTCCAATTTACGTACGACTTAACAATTTTCGTAGATTTCCAATCTTGAAAACGAAAACAATGAAATTGCTATGGAATTAAACATTCTATTTTATCCATTGAAAATATTTATTCTCTTCCTTTTTAGCTCACCTGAGCTGAAAGCTCAAATGAGCTTTTCTGATCACATTTTGTCTGTCGTCCGACTGTCCGTCTGTCCGTCCGTCCGCCCGTCTGTAAACTTTCATTTTCAACTTCTTCTCTAAAACCATTTGGCTCATTTCAAGCGAATTTGGCACAAAGCATTCCTATACAAAGGTGAATGTAAATTGCAGAAATTAAAGGCCAATTTTTATTAAAAGTGGAGAAAATCTCAAAACTGTAAAAAAAAAAAAAAAAAAAAAAAAAAAAGAAGAAGAAGGGGGGTGCATTTTTAAAATTTACTTTTTACGAACTACTGAGTCAAATTCAATGTAATTTAGCATAAATAATGCTTATGTAAAGGAAAATATAAATTGCAAAAATTTGGGGCCAATTCGGTTCCAAATTTGTTCTATAATTTGCGTCAATTTCGAATGACAGTGAAAACGCATGTGTTTGTTTACCGACAAAAGTTATCTATATTCTGTAAATTACAGTGGTTAATATCATCTAGTCCCAAAGATATAAGTTTTTAATTGTTTATTTTCCTGAAATGAAAAGAATGCCTTTTCATGAATATTGATAAAGAAAGAGCGAAACCGACCTCATTGCGCATGTTCGCGGAAAATCAGATAGCCGTTATTGTTGCTGATAGAAATATGTAGTTTTATAAATGATCCACATCGTTCTCTTTCTTTGAACGATGATGTAAGTTCTGTATCTTGCTTATAATTTATATAAATTATATGAAATCAACACCAATTTTGATAGTTTTTCAAACACTAGTAAACAAAATGCCTTTTAAACAGCCTTTTAAACAATTTCCATAGTTCTGACACATTATTATTCTGAGGATAGATGCATTATCGTTTTTAAGAAAATATTGCAGCGGAAAATCATCTTTGTAGCCATTTGTTGTTTTTGATTTAATATGAAAATAATGGGTGGGCCTTAGTACTGTAATAGAAAGGGAGGAAATGCGCATATAAATACTTTGAAAACATATGGCTGGACGGGGAATCGAACCCGGGACCCCTGCAACTCCAGTTAAGAGCTCTACCACTGATCAATCCAGGCCGATATCAACGGTCCATGATATAGCCCCAACTACTACATTCCTCTCTCCTTAAACGATCTTTGCCCTCGAATATCACCCGTGGTTCTTTCCTTTGGCAGGCGTTCACCTTTTATTTCCAGAGGTTGGTTTTGGCACCAATGTAATAATCAATAGGAAAAGAGGAATGAGCATATAAATACATTGAAAACATATGGCTGGACCGGGAATCAAGCCCGGGACCCCTGGAACTCCAGTAAGGAGCTTTACCACTGAGCCATCCACTCATCCAGGGAGATATCTACGGTCCATTTAGCCCCAACTACTACAGAACATTAGAGTGAATGCCTCTCAACACATTGATTAGAATAGTTATTTAACATATCACGTGACAACATTTTCATTCAAGTATATTCATCGATCAATTGAGTTATAAAACGTCACACAAGTTACGCCAGGTAAACAACAATCGTTTATAATGGGGAAGACCAATTAAATTTTTAAATGTTTTTAATTTGAGGAATTGAGCGCTTTGAGTACAATTTTCTTCTTTCACATATAGGAATTTTTTAAAATAAAATAACAATAACTACTAGTAGGTAGTTGATGAAGAAAATGTACCTACAGTATATGCTCTCATATATTTTGATCGCTTTTTAAAGTGTGTGTGTTGGGGGGGGGGGGGGGGGGGGGGGGCTAAATAAAGGGAATTGATTGGAAGTTAACAGTGAACCCCTACCCAAAATTTAGTCATATATCTTGCAAAGGATATTCTTACTTTCGGTAAAAATGGTATTCCATAAAGGTAAATATGTCAAAGATCAACTATATGGCCATATGGCACAATATCTTTTGAATGCCCATATAAAGTCATTGTTGCTCAGGAGAGCGATGTGGCCCATGGGCCTCTTGTTTATTTAATGCAAATGGTATTATTGTGAAAATTTGATACGGTAAGGTTAATATTAGTAAAACAAGTAGTAGATTTAATACGGTAAATCTAATATCAGTAAAACAAGTTGCAGAACGCAGTGGTATTTACTTTGATTTTATTAAGATAATATGACCCTTCCTGAGATATATGACCCCTAATATCTCAACCAAGCAAGTGGCATGTATATTATTACGATATTTCAACTTTAGGCTCACTGTAGAGGATGGCGACATTTATATGAAATAGAATTGAATTTTCTTTTTCTTTGGTAACTTATTGCTGTTCAGTGTGCTCTCTAAAGACGGTGTGCTTTTTTAATAAAGCCATATTTCTAAAATATAGATGATAGTATGAGTGTTCAGCGTTGAATAAAATTTGAAGAAGTGGTAGTCGCCGCTCACCGTTGACGTGGTTTATGGATACTTGACGGTTTGTTTGAAAACTTTACATAAACTTAATTATTATAGGCCGATCACTTTAAAATTCAATTAATCATAGACCTACTCTTTTTCCGTATTATTATGACAACAAGTTCGTTTAAAAACGACATAAAGACTTCTATAAAACAGTGGATCCTCATAAAAAAGATCTCCTGTTTGTTCTTTTCTCAATTAGTTTGGATTATCAATCCCAATATAATTCAAGGTGATTTTAAGGAATCAAAAGATCGTAAAGTGTTTTTGCACAGCTGTTGTTTGTCCTTTAATAAAAGATATATAACCAAATGTGGAGAATTCAAATCAACCAAAAACGCGTTTGGAAAAGGACTGCATGCGGTATTGTGCATTTTTCGCCCCCAAAGTTAAAGTTGTATCGAGAGCTTTCAAAATCAGGTTGAAGACAGTTGAAATCATATTGAAAATAAGTATGTAAAAGGTTATTGACTAGTGACGTATTTAAGTAAAAATGACGTCATGAAAATTTATGTTTTGGAGCATAATATAGATGTATTCCGACACGTTTTCGACAGGGAAACATCGAGCGCATGCTTTCTTAAATATCATTTTTTTTTTTACTCGGATGTGTATTTAAACAATAAAGTGCTTTCTTTTGTGATTCATGCGGGCTATATTTGAAGGAAGCGACATTGCAGAAAAATACATAACCCGCGTTAGCGGGTTATGTAATTGTTTTCTGCAATGATCACTACTTTCATATCCCGCATGAATCTTCAAAGAAAGCATTTTATTGTTTATATTAATATCTTTATTCTCACAAATTAATAAATTGATCGTAAAATATAAGGAAATTAATTTAATTAGTGTCAATGTACATCAGAACGATCGATTAAAGAAACAGCTAAATCGAGGGGCGATCAATAAAAAATGTCACTTATAATATTCCTTGAAATACTGTACAAGGTTCAAATGACCTTTGAATTTCTTTTCACGCATGGTTCATATTCTGTTTATGAATATTCTGTTTATGGTCGTTTATCTGACCACGTTCATGATCGAATACTCCTTTGAGAAGCTTATATATAACACCTTTTCGAGACACTGTATGAAAATATGACTGGTAAGTAAAACTCAGACTAGGTACAGACTCGAAAGAAATTTTCAAAGAACTGTGTGATGTGTATGGGAACAAGTGTTTGTCATTGAGACAAGTTTACAGGTGGTTTAGCATATTCAAAAATTGCCAAACAGACCTTAAGGATAAGCAACGTCCTGAAGCACCTCGTACGGCTTCAACGGATGCAATACTTGCAAAAATAACCGATATCATTACTAATGATGGTCAATTAACCATTAAACAAATAGCAAATTTAATAGGTATTTCATCGGGGACAGTATTTACAATTTTTAAAGAAACACATTGGCCTCCGAAAGGTTAGTGCAAGATGGATAACTCATCTCTGAACAGAAAAAAACAAAAACGATTGCGGGTTGAATGTGTAGAAAAATACTTTAAATCTACAAAAATTGCAATGGACGACGTGTATCGGAAATTGTTACAGGTGATGAAACACGGATACATTATTTTGAACCTCCCAGGAAAATTGATAACAAGATGTGGTTGACTAAAAAGGCAACACGCTCTGTTATAGCTAAACGATGCCAAAGTACAAAGAAAGTATTATACGCAATTTTCTTTAATAGTGAAGGTCCCGTAGTTCATGTTGTCAAAAAGAAGAAAGTTAAGAAACATTACGTAAAGAAGAAACCAAAGTCTGGAATTCGCAACATTCAACTTCTTCATGACAACGCCCAACACATAAATCCCAGATTGTGAGATCATTTTTGGAAAAAGAAAAGGTTCCTGTTTTGCCCTATCCCCCCTGTTCACTCAACTTGTCTTCCTGTGACTTTTTTCTTTTTCCTAAATTAAAAAAAAAACACTTGTCAGGAAGAAGATATGCTTCAAGGAATGCTGTGGGCTCTGCCATTTATCAGTACATGAATACCATTCCTCAAAAACATTATATGAATGCATTCAAAGCTTGGATAAACCGGTTGAAATTATGTGTGTCTGTTACCATATTGTGTTACCAACGATGACATTATTTATTGAACGCCCCTCGTATGTGAATTTGAGGCTGACATCATTATGAATATTTCGTGCAGTCCGTTGTTTTCTTAACTTGCTTAAGGTTTCAACCGATCGATAAACTGGTTTTAACTGGATCGTGTAGATATCAGTCCTGTCAGTTTCTATACAACCGTGAATTACCATTAATTTCCGTAAGAAATAGAGGGAATCATAATTAGTGGATGTAAATATAAGGATATGAACAAAACATACGTAAAAATCGCAAAATATGAAGAAAAAATGACGACATTTCCATTTGTTTGCAAAATTGCTTGAATCTGCCCATTTAAGTGACATTATAGACTAACACGTATTGGACAATGATGACTAATATTAAGATAAATGTGATAAACATCCTCCGTATAATTTTGTATGAGATTATATTTTGTTACAATTTTTTTTTTAAAAATTGGTTGAATAAGGGGAGGGGGTGGCGGTGGGCAAATATTTTACCGTATCCTTTAAATGTTAAAAAATATACTGTTGCAAAAATATACGTTATCTTTATCGAAATTTCAGCTGTGCAATTTACTCTGTATTTTAACATAAAAAGTACACAGAAATACCCTATATTTTAACCTTTTGAGCACTGATGTTATTTCAATGTGTCTACCAAATTCAATAAATTTTCAAATTGAAATAAAGCAGTCATTGTTTGAAATATGATAACGTTTTTGTTTCTAAAACACAGTGTCTATGAAAAGCGAAAGGTCTTCTGTTGCACAACCTTTGCACCTTATCATGTAAAGAATTTACAGCCATTGAACAAGGAAAAAACATAAGTTTTTATCAAATGTTATTACACTTCTTACGGGATAAATCAAACACATTATGTAAAAGGAAACAATTATATATTGCTCTAGCAGTATGTAGACCCATCCACCATCAGGCTTTCGTGAGCTTTGATGTAATAAGTTAAGGTAAAGAAAGAAAAGTGGTTATAAACTATATATAAAATGGTCTATGATATATTTCACTGCTATGATAATATGCATCTTATCCGGGCGCTGAATGATGCATTGGTATCGATACAATTGACACTGTGTTTAACAAAATTAGATATTCAACATTACTGTATCGTGATTTGGTCCTCTAAAAAACCTTAAGAATTTAGTTGATAAAGAAGCAATTTTAGAAACATAAAGAATGTGTAATGACTTAAATTTTATTATCTTGCAAAAGATCAAACAATATTAAAAATCATTAATAAAAATCATTTTTTTTTTAGAATAAAAGCTCCACTACAGAAAAGAACTTGACCTTATTTTGTTTTATGATAAATAATTATTTTAAAAATTATGTAAAAAGGATTTTTGCAACAAAACATATTTTTAAGCGTTTGTGGTCTTTTAAATAGGTGTATAGGAGTGCATATTGTAAAATAGAAGTCGGATGAGTAAGAAACGGTTTTTTTTTTTTTTAATTTCATCTAAAGTTTTAAAAACTTATTATGATTTAAGATATTTTAACTAGTAGAAAAAAATCAAATTATTTTTCAAAGAAAAAAATCGTATTTAACAATTCATCATTTTTTGATAAGAACATTTTTTTCAGTTCATATTACGGCAGTGCTTATTTTGGTCCGGGTAACTGGACGATATGGTTGGATGAGGTGGCCTGCCAAGGTTATGAAAGTGACATATCGCAGTGCGGATCACGTGGATGGGGAAGACACGACTGTGGTCATAGTGAAGATGCAGGAGTACAATGCTGTGAGTATAATAATTGTAAATTTAATGAAATCGACACTTTGCTCTATTGTGAACAGGTGCAGGAAGTTCTAAGATTGCGGAAAGATAAAACAATTATATATAAAAGTTAAACATACTTCGAAGTTAGAACACTGATATCTAGAATACAATTGATATGTCGAATTGCTTTGTAAGTCCCAACCACTTATTTTTTTAAAACTATTTTCCCTCGATATCTCGAATACTCGGATATCTCGAATTTTTTAAACAGCCCCATTCAGTTCGAGATAACGAAGCTTGACTGTAATATGTTTGGTAACATGTTCAATTTATTTTTTTTTTCTCATAATCAGATTAAGAATTAAAGTATGTTTTTTTAGCTTCCATGTCAATGACCACAGCTTCATATGGACGTACAAGTAAGAAATACATCAAATGTTAAATCCCAGAGAATTTACAAAATAAACTATGTGCATTTGAGTTAATAAATAAGAAAACCTGTGAGTGATACGCTATTCAAGTAACATTTATTACATTATTGTAATAGGTTCTTTGTAAGCTTTTATGATCACACTTTGCTTGAAATCCATCTCTCTGCATTTCTATTGTATATATACTGTATATTTGAAATCGTATGATATTGATGTAAATAATAGAATGAATCAACTAATTATTTTCAATGATGTTCTGCTTAGTTTCAAACAAGAGTCAAAAATAACATATGGGTGCGTTTTTAAAGATTTCATATTTTGTAAATTAGAGAAGGGATTTTTTCAATCATTATATGTCTTGCTTTGAGATATGAATAATGTTGTTTGAGGCGTGAGGCTGGTGGGAAGTGAATATCCGGATAGAGGTACGATTGAAGTTTTACATAATGGACGATGGGGGACAATATGTGATGACTTCTTCAATGAAACTAGTGCTGATGTCATTTGCAGAATGTTAGGATATAACTTTTCACGGTAAATCTATTTGAATATAAAATGTGAAGAGATTTTGCTTAGGAAGAATGTTAACTAATAAATGAACTATTTTTTTGCCAATTGCAATCGATTGAAATCACCATTTGATGGACTCTGTCGAAACAAAAAAAATCATTCTGAAATATAAATTAAATAAAAACGATAAATCTTACTATAAAATCAATCAAGAATTCGACATAAAGAGTTCAACTTAGAATCGATTGTTTCTTCCAGGAATTATTTCTCAAATGCATATTATGGATCTGGTATTGGCCCGACTTGGCTGGACAACGTACATTGCAATGGCTATGAAAATGATATAACAGAGTGTGGATCTCGCGGATGGGGAAATCATTACTGTGGTCATAGTGAGGACGCAGGTGTCCATTGTGGTGAATAAATAATTCAAATTATAATGGATTGGTTGTGATAGTCATTCACAATACGACTTAGGAAAAAAAATGATATCAGTTATTGCTTAATGTTAAGTATTATGACTTCATGACTTCAGGTTTTGTACCCAATTGAAACTTGTTATATTGTTGCGGCCGCATAGTAGCATAACAGATACAAAGATTTGCGAATAAATTATAAGTAAAAACAGGTCGAACATATCACGCATTACTCCTACAGCGGTGGAATACATGTATCACCAGTGATCGTTTGATTCCGATGATATTTAGGTAAATGGCTTGGCACAAAATTGAACTTGTGAATTCTGTGTTGCGCTTAAATAATTACAGCGATTAGTTTTCAAATCCTTTCTTGATTTTCTGTTTCTTCATATTACAAAACAAATATTGACTGTATTTTCAGGCAACATTGATTATATTAGTCACCTAGAAACGAGAATATTGCCATCTGCTTCGCGTAGGGCAATATTTCGTTCCTAGAGGGCAAATATAAACAATGTTGCCCTCAACCCTGTTCAATATCTATACAATATCGCACTATTTTCTTGTACAATATTTCAAAACATTCTTTAAACAATCATATTACTTATTGGGAATTTACTCCATTCATATTAGCTGTTGAAATCTACTCATGATTTTACTTCATTTTTTTCTTTTATATAAAACCCTTCATGATCTGAATCAACTTCAATCAGGATATACCGGTAAGATTTTATATTCGTTCGCATCTCTTTAATCTTAATCAGGAAAAAATTACGACAACATTGAATTGTGTTTAGAGATAAGATAATTCTTAATTTGTCACCAACAAAATTATTATGCAGTTTTAAATATAAGTTTTAGAATTTGATATTATTAATTGAAATCCAAATAATGAAATGCATCATTATTATTGTGATAACCTAAAACGCTGTTTATGTTTGAATTGCTTTGCAGAAAAAGACACTTTATAATTTGTCCTGTTTGTTAGTCACTTTTTATTGCTAATGCATTTAATGTTTGGTACTAAAGAGGTTGGTTTCTTTGTTTTTTGGGTAGCCATTTTGGATATTTAGATCTCGTATAACGAGATAATTACTTTTAATAACAATTATCTTGAAATAACGCGACCATTTTCTCGCTAAAACGAGTTCATTTTCTCATGATAACGAGTTAGTTTTCTCTTCATATGAGTTAGTCCTAACGTCAGAACAAATTAATTATTTAGTACAAACAAGTTAGTTATCTTGTAATGATAAGTATATTTCATTGTTCAAACGAGTAAGTTACGTTGTTATAAGGAGAAGATCAACTCGTTTAACTAGACAATTATCTCTTTTTAACGAGACAATTACCTCTGAATACCGAGACAATTATCTCTGAATAACGACATACTTTTTGTTAGGTGTAATATGCAATATATTTATGATAATATATCGTGTTCTACCGCAACAATTTTAGACGGTTATACGTTTCCGTATATAGGACTTACACAATAGAAATTAACTCGTTATAATGAAGAAATTAACTCACAATACCGAGATAGCTAATTTGTAAAAACGAGATAATTCACTTGTTATTACAAAATAGTTAAATCGTTAAAATGAGGTAACTTACTCGTTATAACAAAAATATAATTCGTTATAACGATTTCTAGCTCGTTTGTAAAAGATACCAACAAGTAATTTCGAGTTAAATCTTTTTTTTTTAAATTAAGCTTAATAGTTTTTCTGAAATAATACATGTAACGCAACAAAAATAAAAATAAAACTTTAAGGAATACATACATGTACTTCTTCCTAAACACATAAAATGGCTAGTTGTACTAACATTTTTTACATAAAAATCGGGAAGTGATGATATGCTCTTTTTCTGACATTTCATTTGGTTGTTGGAAATATTTAATATTGAAACATTAAATAATAGTCATGAAACATTTATAAATAAAAAAAAATAATTAGTAGAACAAATTTTAATCATGTTAAATCATGTTAATGAAACATTTATCATTAAACACCATTTAAAATGCAAATTGAAATAATTTTTGGGAGTTGAACTATGTTCACGCACTTTTCATGCGCAGTAATTTGTATTGATTATACACTGGCTGTCAGTGAGAGTTCTGTGTCGGCTGATTTACTCATGTGATATTCAATATAACTATGCATAAACATCCGCCACAAAATATAGTTCATGTCACTTTTTGCTGAAATGATTTAATTTTGATAATTTGAAATGCAAGTAAATGTTACAGTAACAATATATTAAACATATATTTTGGAGATTAGATCTCGTTCAAAGTAATACTGAATTATTATAAAACAGAGCCCAAATATCTCCGTAATTTGAGTTACAGACCTCATTTGTAGTGTAGCCCATCTGTAAACATTGAAAAAGAAACGAACGACAAATCTGCACAAGAACTATGGACAGTCGCGCGAAATTAAAACTGAATATGGTGCGAAACCAATTTGCATTGTCTGCGGCGTAGTAAAAAATAGTTCACTGACTCTGGTAATGTTATTAATATTTCTGAAAATAGCAATATTCGAAGTTTTCAGGAATGTCTCTTGCAGTCTTTGGTATACTGTTAAAGCTGCATGGTCCGATTTTTTTTTTTGGCTATTACAGTATCAAATAATTTTCCATACAAATGGCATGTGGTGATAACGAACAGTGTTCAAATTCAAAAGTCCAAAGGAAAATTACAAACAGGAGGAGAGCAAACACGGACCTCTTAAAAGATATATAATAATAATAATAATAATAATAGAGGTAGGATCAGTTGCCATGGAGGAGTAAGCATCCTCTGCTCACCGGTCACACCCGCCCTGTACTCTTTGTCGTAATCGGGAAAAATGTAAAAGTCCGTAGACAATTAGGTGATCAATTATAGTCTAACAGTTAGTATGAAAAACGTCAGTCAGCATGCGACCCAGTGGAACATTATTGTATTTGCTGACAAGGTCGTTGTATCGGCCATAGAACTTACGAAATTCAATCCAAATGACTTTTAACAAAATAGTTTGCATTAATGACTGATGACAAGGAAATACCGAGACAATTATCTCTGAATAACGACATACTTTTTGTTAGGTGTAATATGCAATATATTTATGATAATATATCGTGTTCTACCGCAACAATTTTAGACGGTTATACGTTTCCGTATATAGGACTTACACAATAGAAATTAACTCGTTATAATGAAGAAATTAACTCACAATACCGAGATAGCTAATTTGTAAAAACGAGATAATTCACTTGTTATTACAAAATAGTTAAATCGTTAAAATGAGGTAACTTACTCGTTATAACAAAAATATAATTCGTTATAACGATTTCTAGCTCGTTTGTAAAAGATACCAACAAGTAATTTCGAGTTAAATCTTTTTTTTTTTAAATTAAGCTTAATAGTTTTTCTGAAATAATACATGTAACGCAACAAAAATAAAAATAAAACTTTAAGGAATACATACATGTACTTCTTCCTAAACACATAAAATGGCTAGTTGTACTAACATTTTTTACATAAAAATCGGGAAGTGATGATATGCTCTTTTTCTGACATTTCATTTGGTTGTTGGAAATATTTAATATTGAAACATTAAATAATAGTCATGAAACATTTATAAATAAAAAAAAATAATTAGTAGAACAAATTTTAATCATGTTAAATCATGTTAATGAAACATTTATCATTAAACACCATTTAAAATGCAAATTGAAATAATTTTTGGGAGTTGAACTATGTTCACGCACTTTTCATGCGCAGTAATTTGTATTGATTATACACTGGCTGTCAGTGAGAGTTCTGTGTCGGCTGATTTACTCATGTGATATTCAATATAACTATGCATAAACATCCGCCACAAAATATAGTTCATGTCACTTTTTGCTGAAATGATTTAATTTTGATAATTTGAAATGCAAGTAAATGTTACAGTAACAATATATTAAACATATATTTTGGAGATTAGATCTCGTTCAAAGTAATACTGAATTATTATAAAACAGAGCCCAAATATCTCCGTAATTTGAGTTACAGACCTCATTTGTAGTGTAGCCCATCTGTAAACATTGAAAAAGAAACGAACGACAAATCTGCACAAGAACTATGGACAGTCGCGCGAAATTAAAACTGAATATGGTGCGAAACCAATTTGCATTGTCTGCGGCGTAGTAAAAAATAGTTCACTGACTCTGGTAATGTTATTAATATTTCTGAAAATAGCAATATTCGAAGTTTTCAGGAATGTCTCTTGCAGTCTTTGGTATACTGTTAAAGCTGCATGGTCCGATTTTTTTTTTGGCTATTACAGTATCAAATAATTTTCCATACAAATGGCATGTGGTGATAACGAACAGTGTTCAAATTCAAAAGTCCAAAGGAAAATTACAAACAGGAGGAGAGCAAACACGGACCTCTTAAAAGATATATAATAATGATAATAATAATAGAGGTAGGATCAGTTGCCATGGAGGAGTAAGCATCCTCTGCTCACCGGTCACACCCGCCCTGTACTCTTTGTCGTAATCGGGAAAAATGTAAAAGTCCGTAGACAATTAGGTGATCAATTATAGTCTAACAGTTAGTATGAAAAACGTCAGTCAGCATGCGACCCAGTGGAACATTATTGTATTTGCTGACAAGGTCGTTGTATCGGCCATAGAACTTACGAAATTCAATCCAAATGACTTTTAACAAAATAGTTTGCATTAATGACTGATGACAAGGAAATACCGAGACAATTATCTCTGAATAACGACATACTTTTTGTTAGGTGTAATATGCAATATATTTATGATAATATATCGTGTTCTACCGCAACAATTTTAGACGGTTATACGTTTCCGTATATAGGACTTACACAATAGAAATTAACTCGTTATAATGAAGAAATTAACTCACAATACCGAGATAGCTAATTTGTAAAAACGAGATAATTCACTTGTTATTACAAAATAGTTAAATCGTTAAAATGAGGTAACTTACTCGTTATAACAAAAATATAATTCGTTATAACGATTTCTAGCTCGTTTGTAAAAGATACCAACAAGTAATTTCGAGTTAAATCTTTTTTTTTTTAAATTAAGCTTAATAGTTTTTCTGAAATAATACATGTAACGCAACAAAAATAAAAATAAAACTTTAAGGAATACATACATGTACTTCTTCCTAAACACATAAAATGGCTAGTTGTACTAACATTTTTTACATAAAAATCGGGAAGGGATGATATGCTCTTTTTCTGACATTTCATTTGGTTGTTGGAAATATTTAATATTGAAACATTAAATAATAGTCATGAAAGAGACATGGAGGAGTAAGCATCCTCTGCTCACCGGTCACACCCGCCCTGTACTCTTTGTCGTAATCGGGAAAAATGTAAAAGTCCGTAGACAATTAGGTGATCAATTATAGTCTAACAGTTAGTATGAAAAACGTCAGTCAGCATGCGACCCAGTGGAACATTATTGTATTTGCTGACAAGGTCGTTGTATCGGCCATAGAACTTACGAAATTCAAACAAGACTGTTGATAGTCCTGTTTTATCAACTTGTATGTCAGTAGCTTGCCTCGCCTTAGAAACTGTTCATACGAATAGCATGTCCTTGCGTATCGAATTAACTGAGAGACAAAAACACTATAAGCAGGTGATGAAGAATATTGCTACATAAGTTGACTGTAGAAAAATCATAAAGTTTTGTTGTTAGGTTACCATCAATGTCCATTTCCAGTAAAATATCCAAATATGAAACAAATGACGCAAACTCTGTGGTATCTTTTATTTCAAGTTTACTGGGATATATCGAGTCGACGTAAATATGAAATAACAATTGTTAATTGATAATACGTCGTCGATATACCTGAATATTGAGTTGAAGGCCACAGCAAGTGATTTATTTTCGTCATGTACAAGTTTTTGAATAAATTCTGCTTCAAATGAATACAAAAATAGGTCTGCTAACAATGGGGTACAATTGGTACCCATGGGAATTCCAACAGATTGTTGGAAAACTTGATTTCCAAAAACTACATAAATGTTGTCTATCAGAAACTCGAGCATCTTTTTAATGTCAACTTCAGAGTACTTGTGTGCACAATTCAAATGACTTTTAACAAAATAGTTTGCATTAATGACTGATGACAAGGAAAGTTAATTTACTGATGTATTTTTATTAAAAAAGCAGCTATCAATGATGTCAAAAAGACGGGAGTTTAATTTATCGTGGGGGATGGTTGTATAAAGTGTAGAAAAGTCGTGTTTTGATACTATTGATTTTGGTAAAATTTTGGGATTTCAAGTTTTCTAAAGGTTCGTTGGAATTCTTAATTAATAAATTCTTAAATTCATCTGATTACACCGCTTCTTGAATATACTGTTGCACAGTACTCTTGAAGTTTCTCCTTTTCTGATGTTAATATTTTGGTAAGGAGTAAAGAAAGAGGCTTGGTAGAACATTTACTGGAACCCGCTATATATCTTTGTTTGTAAGGATTTTTATGTTTAGGTATCCAATAAAGGTAAGGTCATTCAAATTGATTTTGGTTGTTGGAAATATTGAAAATATTCAAAATGACATCTGATTTTGAAGAATTACTTCCTTGGAAAGAGAGCTATGAGTATAAGTTGGATTTCCACTTGCTGAATTAAATCCAAGTTCTTCTAATATACAATTTATATCAAACCAATTAATTACAAATTATATACAAACCAATTATTTAGAAAGATATACACTTTTGCCTTCTTACACCAGCAGAATCGGTCTCCTTTCAAAGGTAGAAATATTCAAAGTGAATAAAAATAATTTCTTAATGGGCACCCCCCCCCCCCCCAAAAAAAAAATCCAAACCAAATACAAATGTATTACTGGAATGTTTGGAAAAGGGAACTATTTAATTTTGTCCCTCAAATATTTTTTCAACCGGTGTTATGCACCGATTGTAAGCAAATCAAACTTCATAGATATTAGTGAACAAAATATACACAGGTTTATTTTTGGTTTGCAAAACATTATGAACTTTATAACGCGATATCTTTTTTATGTCGTTTGTTTTGTAAACAAATTTTTTACATCATTTTTTCATTGAAATATGGCTTAATTGACCAGGAAAACTACTGCAATGTCTATTATTATACACATACTAAGCATAACCATCGTTTAAAAGCGTACACAAAATTTGATATAAAATTGGACCAAGCATCCTTTGATATCTGTTTAATATTGAATTTCCATTTATTTATTTATTTATTTTTCTTCCGTCACAGTATTGAAAGAAAGATAAGTTCTGACTCCACAACAATAATGTTCGTGTATTCAAAATACATTGATATTTACAGTATATCTAACAGTCCTTTTAGCACTTGATAGGATGGTCTGTCGAAAGTGCCAGATTTTATCAACATTGAAAATATTCCTGATAAAACTTTTAAATTTTCAGAACATTGGTAAATGTTCTACTTAATTGTCTGTTGGGGTTTAACCATAGCTGCCACTTGGAATGCACTACAGCATTGCATTTACACAACAGAACAAAACTCGGATATTGCTGTAGTTAAAATATATGACAGGTCTGCCTAGTTAAAATTCTTATTAAACTAAATAAGGAGAAAATAGTTATGGATCTTGCATTTTTAAATAGATACAAGATTTTTTTCAGCCTGGATCAGCTGTTTACTCCCTAAGTGTCAGGTTAATTCTCCCCATGTTTAATTTTATCCATGGTATAATATTATTATAGTTAGATATAACATTATATGAATACAGTGGTTTAAATTTCAATTTTTAGCTCACCTGAGTTGAAAGATCAAGTGAGCTAGCTTCTATTTTCATTTTGTTGTCCAATATCCGTCTGTCTATAAACTTGAGCTTTTCTGATCAATATGTGTCCGTTGTCTTTCGTCGTTGTTGTCGTTGTCTTCATAAATTTTTCAAGTTTTCATCTTCTTCTCAAATTCCACTGAGCCAATTTCAACCAAACTTGGCACAGAGCATCCTGGGGGGGGGGGGGGGGGGGGGGGGCTTTTAAATTTATTCCCATTTTAAATTTAACCCCATTAAAGTGGAGATAATTTAGAATTATTAAAGTTTTGTATATATCATTCTGTAGCCTTGCGTAGTGTAGGTTAAAGTTTGTTCAAATCATGATCCCCGGGGTAAGGGTTGGTCCACAATTAAGGTCGAATATTCACATAAGAATAAACAATCATATGGCCAGAAAAGCTGTAACTTGTGTGGAAGCATCATCAGGTAGTGTAGATTCAACATTTGTTCAAATCATGATCCCTGGGGTTAGGCTGGGCGGCACTGAAGGGTCGAATTTTTACATGAATTTTAGTAAGAAAAATCCTCTCTCAGAAGCTTTTTGGTCAGAAAAGCTGAAATTTGTGTTGAGGCATCCTGTAGTGTAGATTCAAGTTTGTTCTAATTATGATCCCCGGAGGGGAAGGGTTGGGCCACAAAGGGGGGGGGGGGTTAAATTTTTACATAAGAATACAAAGAGAAAAATCTTCTTACAAAAATTGGCTATACAAACTTTAACTTGTGTGGAAGTGTCTTTAGTTAGTGTAGACTCAAATCAAATGATCACCGCGGGTAGAATGAGGCTATAATTTGGGGGAGGGGATCGAATTTTTAAATATGAAATACAATTGATTATTCTCGAAAACCCAAATTTTGTAATATATTGGTATTACTTATATGCAAAAATCTTGACATTTGGTGATTCTTATTTGTTTATATTTATATGAATAGTTCTTGAGAACTGAAATGCTCAATATGTAATATGACTATGAAATCATCCAGGTACAAAAGGGGCTCAATGTTTACCTTAAGAATATTTGAAGAAAATTTTGAAATCTCTTTGTACAGGGTCTATTTTACTAAACTGTTCAGATGTTTTGTATATGACTCCATAAAGCTGATTTTATCATGGCTGTCGTTGCTCAGGTGAGCGATGTGCCCAATGGGCCTGTTGTTTGTATTTTTTTTTTTAAACCATTGTTTGTGAGGCAAAAGACAGATTAGTTGAAACATAATGCACATTTATATGGTCACTTTTCTTTCATGAGGGAAATATTTTGAAAACTTGGAAAACAAAAACGGGACTAAAACCAGGCGGGCATTGTGGCCCAAGTGCCTATTATTATATTCAAATGCTTCTAAAACAATTTCTCAGTCTGGTGCAACATTATGAATATCTGCTAAAGCTATCTGTATCTAAAATAATGATAATGTTCAGCCACTAAACTTCCTGTCGCCTACGTGACGCAGTGGTTAGAGCGTCTGCTTGGAGTTGCAGATTAAGGAGTTGATCACTTGTGTTAATTTTCCATGCAGTACGTCATGGAGACCGGTCCTTCCAATGAGACCCAAAAAATTCCCTCACTGCTCAATGGCCCTAGTGCAGAGTTTAGGTATAAATGCAGAACTCCGGCGTCAAGTGGTTGTGTCTCCATATGAGTGAAAAATTCTTAATCAACAAACAAACTAAACTTCCACTCCGAGTGGTATCGCTTCTAATTGAGTTTACACAATGTTCAGCTCCCATGAGTACTTTCAGTACTTTGATATTTACTTTAGACGTGAGATTAGTGGGAAGTGGATATTTGGATAGAGGTACTATTGAAGTTTTACACAATGGACGATGGGGAACAATATGTGATGATGAATTCGACAAAGCAGACGGTGACGTCATATGTAGGATGCTGGGCTTTGGCTCATCCAGGTATAGGGAATATTCTTTAACATTTTAGTTGATACTCTTGAATATTACTATCATGTTTACATCCTTAATCTATGTCAGAATCTTAATTCTGATATCCACAAGTCCTTTACCTAAATTGTGAAAGGTTTGGACCCTGGGTCAGGGTTTAAGGCCAAGGGTGGGGCCAATAATTGCCACATAGTGAAAATGTATTGATTTAGTAATATGTTCTTCTGTACTATCACAGTCGTGGGAGATAAAGTCATGCATTGTTTATGATCATAATGCCCTGATGTTTAATTGTGAAATTCACTGCCCAGGCCATGGGACAGAAGTTGTGTTTTTTATTGCGTGTGGGGGGATAAATATGGCCATATATTGCACATGTATTTTACTTAGGGTAATTGATGCGGGTCATACATAAACATTTTTACCTTCATCTTCAAAAATGCATGGTAAATTGTCACTTGGCAATATTGAATAAAATATGTATTCTATTTAAGGAAATCTACATAATACCATGTGCATGGTATACTTGTAGAAATAAGCTTTTTTGTGGATTTCAATCATTTGAATCCCTGTAAGCCTCTTGTTTTTACTTGCTTTAACATTATTTTTGATCTTTTTCAATAAATATTCTTGGATTTAAAGGTCCAGGACATCGAATCATGCCGGTATGTGTTCTTCAGCCAAAAATACACTTAAGTGAGCAATTATAGGGCGACTAACTCAAAACATTTAATAATTTTTTTTCGAGTAGGAAATTAACTTAAGAAGTCGATATCATTGCCACGTCTTTGACTTCAAATAAAGAGTATACAGGATAATGTATCTTATCATAAGAACTTAAATGATTGAAAAAAAATAATAATTCTGATCATGAAAAATTCGCCCTAAATGCTGTTATTCGAAATCAGTTTTTAGATCAAATGTGATCGGGATAAGAGTTGGACAAAATATTATGATACATGTATATATAGTTTTGTATGTTTATGGGCTTGAAAAAGTACATTCATCATTGTTAAAAATGCTTTGTAGGTTTTCCCTTCACAATTCAATAACACCAGCGTTTGCTTCAATTTATGCAAATCCAAATTTTTTTCGATCGCGATATTGACTTGCTGGTAACTGATTTCTAGATTTTTACATTGTCAATATAATTATTTGTTCTTATTATTAAGATCTATTTTGGAATCTAGGACAAAATTGTCGGTGACTCAATTGTTATTTTTCAAAAATACATTACAGAACAACAAATGCACAGGAAAAATTGAATACTGTGGATAATTGCATATAATGTTCTGTCATATAAATCTTTTTTTTAATTCTAAATGGACTTTTGAATTCTATCATCATACTTTTTCAGCAACGTTTTTTTGAATGCTCACTTTGGACCGGGTAGTGGCCAAATTTGGTTGGACGATACGAGATGTAGTGGCTATGAATCTGATATAGCTGAATGTGGATCTCGCGGATGGGGAAGTCATAACTGTGCTCATAGAGAGGACGCAGGTGTCCATTGTGGTATGGGTTATTTTTGGTGTAATTATGATATTAAAAAAAAACCCAGTGAATAACCAAAATTATATTTGAAGTGAAATTGTTTTGTCTTTTATTTTAGATGCATAAGATCTCGTTCATTTGTGTTGTTAGAATGTACGTAATTAATAATCACACGTTTTGTGTTTTCTGAGAGGGCTTTGTGATATTTTAAGTTTTTCTTACATATACATGCATGCTCTATCCTTACTATCCTTATGTGAACAGGCCGACCATAAACGTATCTTGTATAAGTGTTTAATTGTCCTTTATGATATAGTTTTTTTTTTTTTTTTTTTACAAAATGGTCATGTTGTATATTTTATTTGTTAAAATAAACTATATCATAAAAGACATATTGAAGGCTTATAGCCACAAATATGTTTTAATTAGTTAATGATACATCAAATTACGAAACAACGAGCATGGCCTATGACCCCTGTAATAGTTACGTATGTTATAATGGCGGGACCTGCATTCGAGCATACGGCGGATATCCGGAGTACTATTGCCAATGTCTCTATGGATTTTCAGGGCCAAATTGTAAGTTTTAATTGCATAGTTCATCTTTATTAAGCTTTTGTAATCATTTGAACAAAGTCGTACATGTTGACATACACTACTTTCCGATTTCAGCTTTGCACTATGTGTATATCGCCAGATGAAATCTAAGACAATAATTTAAAGAAGAAATTTAAATGTATTGCTTTTGCAATCGAATTTATATTAGGGCGCCAATCTAGTGTAAAACTCTTTAGACAGTACTCAAAACTGACATATTACCGCGTGATAATAGTTCTTTTTTTTTTTTATCAAATCTCAAAAGTTCTCTATCCTGAAGGTCTATTCTTCTCATTCGTTCGGCATTAAATATCTTTATAAAATAAACAGTACAAAATGTATAATGTTTGCCACATAATTATTACAGGCCTATAAGAAAAGAAATATTAATATAATTATAATTATATACTACTGTGAAAATAAACTTGAATATATATGAATTTTGCCGAATTTCCATACCAAAGATGTCACAAGCATAGGAGTAAGTGCAAACATCTTAAGTACCACTATCATAGAGATTTTTTTGCGATAAAGGGATCATTCCAGGCATCAATTAAGGCATCAATTAATACAAACAAGAATCTTGAGCCCTGCAAACATGGATAACGTTAAAACCTAAGCAAAAGCAATTTGATACTGGAGCTTATTAACTGATCTTTCATAAATAGATATAAGCCTAAATGATTAATCCTATTAGTTTATATTTTCAATGTACTATGTCATTTTTATCATTTAGTAATAACTAAATTGACATTTTCTATCCCCAGAAATCATATTTTTCTATTTTTAAAATCTAGAATGGTTAATATTGGTATTGTTCATGCTTTGTCAAAATTTAAAATTCAAATATCAAGTTATAAACAAGATAAAGATTTTTATTGTTATTGTTTGCATGTGCGTTGTATTGGTTTTAGTTTCAAGAAATGCTGCTTTCTTATCTGATATTATTATCTAAAGCAGATTAAATCAGTTTATCTTGTTTACCAAGAGTCATTACGCCAAAGAAATGGTGATTTCTTCATTTCTCATTATTTGTAAACAAATATAAGACTCTCGCTTGGAAGTTAACTTCTAACATTCAAACATTGGTTAATCATTCAAAATGGACAGGTAAACCATTTTAAACACAAAAAATAAAAAACAAAATCAAATTTTGACTCAAATCGTGTCTAGCTCCCTTTAACACATTATTTGAATTTATCATCATCATTGAAGAATCGTCATCATTACCAGCATCAACTTTACCATTTGAACGAATTATTTTTTTCTATTACCAGGCCAGTATTACCCTACAACTTATGACCCCTGTTATCCAAATCCTTGTCGAAACGGCGCCACGTGCACTGAAGACTATTATTACTCCAGAAACTATTACTGTTCGTGTCCAAGAGGATACTCGGGCCAAAACTGTGACTACTATGTCGGTAAGTACATATAAATCGATGGAAGTGTATTTTCAAATCATTTAAAGTTTAATTGTATGAACTGATGAAAGTTTATTTGCACGAGGGAAATTCATTCTAACAACTTTTTCGCAAAATAGGTAAATATCGCATGTTTATACCTGGTTGTTTAGTATCAACAAAAAGAAAGAAAGTAAAGAAAGGAAAGAGATCCAAATTAAAATATTTTTATCTTTAAAATAGCGACTTTGACAGGGGTTCTAATACCACTGCCACTTTAGTGCATAGCGGGTCACTTCAGGGCATTTCGAATCGGTAGCTAAACTTATATGCCATTAATTGTCCGACAAAAACAACTCAGTTCGTTCAAAAAAATTATTTCAAATTAAGTCATACCCCCTATCCATCGCATGTACACATCTGATGAAACAAAGCGGAAACGTGCAGAAACCAATATTATTCCGTCACCATATACATAACAATAGACCTAGTAGTGTATTGTAAATGCTATAATGAGTTTATTAATAAAAATAATTAAACGAAAATTATTCAACGTACGAGTGGGTTCGGTTTCTAGGTCACCTGAGACAATCAGGTGACCTATTGCTATCTGTTTTGTCCGTCGTCGTTCGTCGTACGTCATTCGTCGGTCGTAAACTTTTGAACATTTTTAGCTTCATCTCCGGAACCACTGAACCAATTTTGGCATATAGCATCGACGGGTAAAGGGGAGTGAAAATTGTGAAATGCATGGTCCCTGCCCCTGGACCCTGAGGGTGGGGCTGAAAGCAAAAAAAAAAATAATGCAATCTTTAAAAATATCTTCTTTTTTACGCCTGGAAATCAAGCAGTCAAACTGCTGGTATGATTGTACTATGCATTGAACTCTCTACCAAAATTATTAAGCATGGCCCCAGGGTCAGGGTTTCTGGTACTAGGGTGGGGCTCTGATAATCATATAGTGAAAATACCTTAATTCATTTAAAATTTTCTCCTCTACTCCTGGGTATTTAGCCAATAAACTAAGTACATAGTTATGATGAGGAAGATTGCCTTATCCAATATTGTGAATTTCATGGACCCTGGGTCAGGGGTTCTGGTGTTAGGGTGGGGCTCTAATGATTATATAGAAAAAATGTATTTATTATTCAAAACTCTTCTCTGCTCCTGGATATTAATCCGATGAATTAAGTACATAGTTATAATGAGGAAGAGTGCCTCTCCCACAATTATGAATATCATGGCCCCTGTGTCATGGCTTCTGGTGTTAGGGCAGGGCTCTAATGACTATACAGGGTAAGGTGGTGTAATTTCGACCGATTATTTTTTTGTACTTAAGATTTGTTCAATTATGTCATTGTCTGTTATGCTACATTTTTAAAATAATTCTTTTTAGAATTTAGAAAGTTTATTGGATTAAACAATTCTGGAATATTAATGCTTGTATACACTTATGTCTGACTGGGTAAAAGCTTTTGGAGCAGGTCCGTTCCCGGGTAACTATAAATCCTACTTGGACCAAACTTGCATGGATGATGGATCTAGGAGTATACACTTACCAGCCTGTTTCATTGCTGGATCTGACGTAGATTTTCCACATGAGTGAGTTTAGCTATATTTAACCAAATATTAGCAGGGATGATGGATCTAGAGATGGACACTTCCAGAGTGTTAATCTATATGCCAAGTTAGATAACTCTTATAACTCTTTCTATTATGTTATTGGAACTCTCCAGTTTGGGGAGTGAGTTTTGGATATATCAAATGGATGAAACCACATGGTGTGATTGGTGTTGTTGAGTGTTTAACAAATGGTAGCAGAGCGTGGTTTCAAAGGAGAGAGAAGATTCTAAAGTTTGTGAATGAAGACTTAAAACTGTGAGTGATTATATTTTCAGTGTTTCAAAGTGAATTCCTTGGACTGGAATAGATAGAATAATGGCAACAAAAATTAACCCCCCAAAATACAGTCAGTCCAAATCTTACGAGCTGTACAAACAAGAATTACTTGCTTGGAAAGAGATTACAGAACTAGAAAAGAAATAACGGGGAGTTAGCAATTGCTTTAACTCTACCAGAAGATGATGACTCTAAAATTCGTGAAAAAGTGTTTGATCAAATTTAATTGGAAGACTTAAAGAAGGAAACAGGACTAGAAATTTTGATGGAATTTCTTGACAAACACCTTGCAAAAGATGATATGGCAGACAGATTAACAAAGTTTGAAGATTTTGAGGATTATAGACGAGCAGAGAGTCAAACTATTGTGGAATATATAAGTGTGTTTGATGCAAAATATAGAAATATAGAGAAAAAGGAGATGAAATTGCCACCTGAAATCTTGGCCTTCAAACTACTACGCAGGGCTAACATTTCAAAAGAGGAGACCATGATTGTGTTGACAGGGATGAACTATGATGAGAAAGCTTCTTTATATGAACAAGCAAAAAGCTCTTTGAAAAAGTTCAAAGGTGAAGTGTGTGATTCTGGCACTTCTAAATCATCAGGACCAAGCATCAAGTTAGAGCCTGCTTTCCTTGCTGAGAATGAGGAAGCCTTGCTGGCAGCTGGGTATGTACGAAACAATGCTCATCGTCCTGGTTTTACTGGCGGTAGACGTGGTGGTCGTGGTCGAGCCTATGATAGCATAAAGCTGGGATATCGTCAGACAGAATACACTCCATTTAAAGCAGCATCTGGTCAAAGACAGAGAGGACTTAAGAAGGACATAAACCCTACTGAAAGTAATGGAAAACTATTGACATGTAAATCATGTGGCTCTTACAGGCATATGATTACAGACTGTCCACATAGTTGGGAAAACATGGCTAAAGTGAACACATTTAACACAGAACATGCAGTCCTCTTTACTGGATTTCAGAGGGAAGATATGTCTCGTTTACGTGTGGATGCCCAGAATTGTGCGGTGCTCGACAGTGCATGTAGCAGAACAGTGTGTAGTCAGACATGGTTCAACAACTATATTGAATCATTAAGTGGCGAGGACAGGAAGAAGATAGAGTGTTCTGACAGTAAGAAAGTGTTTAAGTTTGGAGGAGGAACTTGTCTAAAGTCCAAAGGAGAGTTCAGCATTCCAGCTGTTTTAGCAGACAAAGATGTAACAATTCAAACAGATGTTGTAGAATATGATATACCCTTACTGCTGTCAAAGGATGCCATGAAAAAAGCTAGCGTAAAAATGGACTTGGAAAATGATACAGCCACAATATTAGGAAAAGAAATTGCACTGAACTTGACAACAGCTGGTAATTATTGTGTCCCAATCGACAAGTGTGAGACTGTAGCGGTGTCAGATGTATGCAAAAGAGGAAACACAAGCCAGTGAGAAACTTTCTCAGGAAAAACTTCTTAAACTACACAGACAGTTTGATCATCCACCTATCAAGAAGCTTGTAGCTCTCCTGAAAGATGCCAAAAACTGGAAGGAAGAATACTATGGAACATTATCAGACATTGAGCGAAAATGTGAAATTTGCAAATTATTCGCCAGAACCCCTCCAAGACCAGTGGTAGCGCTGCCTTTGGCGACAGCATTCAATGAAAAGGTTGCAATGGACCTAAAAAAATGGAATGACAAATGGATTTTGCAAATCATTGACATTTGGTCTCGATACACTGTATCTGTGTTCATCAGTAGGAAGAAACCAAATGAAGTAATAGATGCGTTTAATGACAAACTGGATAGGGGTATTTGGAGTGATGGGGGCAATATTTAGAGACAATGGAGGAGAGTTCAGCTCAGACGAAATGAGAGAAGTGATGTCTATACTCAATGTCTGCACGTGTACTACAGCAGGAATGAGTCCTTTCCAGAATGGATTATGTGAAAGGGTCCATGCAATCACTGATAGCATGTTAATCAAGCTTGAAGAAGAATATGGAAAGAAAGACTGTCAAGCTCTACTCTGTTGGGCAAATATTGCACGCAATTCTCTTCAGATGTGGAATGGATTCAGTAGTCATCAACTTGTTTTTGGGACCAATCCTAATCTACCTAATATCATGACTGAGAAATTACCAGCACTTGAGAATACCACTACCAATGAGGTTTTTGCTAAACATCTGAATGCCTTAAGAAAGAATACGGCGTGCTCTGAGGAGTAAAGTTAGAGCATCTGAGCAAGTTTTCAGTAATGGTGACAGTGTTTTTTACAAATGAGAAGGGAGAGAAAGATGGCTAGGACCGGGAAAAGTTGTTTTCCAAGACGGTAAAGTGGTTTTCGTACGTCATGGTAGTTTTTTGTGCGTGTATCACCAAACAGGCTTTGTAAAATCGATGATAGTCCCTTCAGAGCAGAAAATGAAGAGATGAAGAAAACTACAGAAAGTGAACATTGCAGTGTCCGTAAAGAAACCCATCCAAATGAAACCGAAAATGGAAACAAGCTTTCAGAAATTATAGCCAATAAGGAAATTGCCAGAAACGTAGACAGTGCTTCAGGAAATGTTCATCTGAAAGCAAACGATAAAATAATTTACAAATTAGATTCAGAAGAATAATGGAGAAAAGCAACTGTTCTTAGCAGAGCAGGAAAAGCAACAGGCAACAATAGGAACTGGCACAACATTCAAGATGACGAAAGTGAGGGGAAAAAAAAGTGTTGACTTGAGTAGACTACCTTGGAAAAATATTGTCAATTATGTACTTGACAACCAGACACCTGTCCATGAACAACAGGTCAATCTTAGTGACATCAGTGATTGAAAAATGAAACAAAAGAACATAAAAGCAGCTAAAGAAGAGGAGTTATAGAAACTGTTAGATTTTCATGCGTATGAAGAAGTTCCTGACACAGGCCAATCAACTGTGTCAACAAGATGGGTTATCACTGAAAAAGAAGGCAAAGTGAAAGCCAGGCTTGTCGCAAGAGGTTTCGAAGAAGAAGATATGATACAACGGGATAGCCCCACTGTAAGCGAAGCAGCAATACGCATCTTGCTCATCATCGCTGCACATAAACAGTGGACCATTAAGACTACAGATATCAAGTCTGCCTTCCTACAAGGCAAAGAACTGAGCCGTGATGTCTATCTCAGGCCTCCTATTGAAAGTGGAGTCTCTGAAGGTATTATATGGAAACTTCGACATTGTTTGTATGGTTTGAAGGATGGAGCTAGACAGTTCTACTTGAGTGTAAAAGAGGAACTTGTGAAACTTGCCTGTAAGCAATCCAAATTAGATCCTGCAGTTTTTGTTCTACAGACTCATGAGCTTAATGGCATTATTTGTTGTCATGTCGATGATTTCTTGCATGCTGGTAATGAAGCGCTCGAAAAAATCATGACGCATTTACGACAAAGATTCTTGGCAGGAAGAGTAGAGGAGAAAAGCTTCAAATACTCAAGTTCTTAATCAGTAAACAGGTTAACAGTTTTTGAGTAGGTCTATTTCCAAGTAACTATAAGTCCTACTAATTAACATACGTGCATTATATTGATCTTGGGATGTACATTTACTAGAAAAAAAAACCATGATGCGATATTTGCCATACTTATAGATAACATTCGTAGAGGTGAGCTAAATAATCTTTGATTACCTATGTTTAAAATATGAACTTTTTTTCTTTTGTAGATCAATTGTATACATAATTATATATTAATGTTCACAGTGCTCGGGTTTTGATTTTTGTTAATTTGTGAGACAAATATCAGATGCAAAATATTGCATATTGCAGGATATCTCCTTCCAAGTTTTCAAGTTACGAAGTTCTTATATTAAAAATAAATTGAACATTTATCAGAGATACTTTGGACTTTTTATAATTTATTAGAAAAATACGAGAAAAAAGAATCTGTTGATTTGAATCATTTCTTTGCAAAATATTCCATATAGGTTACACCATTTTTCTGGATGCTAGTATCTCCTCGCACAATTTTTCAAGATGAGATTTTCATTTTGCACATCAATTGTAAGTCTATTAGAAATGTACAGAACCCTGTCCAAGTCATACTAGTATCTTAAAAAGGCTGAGGTTGGTCAAACCTAACTTCACTTGAGAGATAAATCCACTGCACAATAAAGTTCATTAGCCCTGTAATTATAATGCACTTGAATGTACATTGCAAAAGCCCACACTGCAGTTACTCAGGGGACCGATAAGGCCGATGGGCCTCTTGTTTGTTGTACACACCTGATTCCATATTCCTCATAATGAAAAGAGGAGGAGCAACGGTTTGGTCTGTATTCTTCGATTTTGTAAGGCTACAACTTAAAAGAGAAATGTTGAACAGTGTTTTCATTATGGGGGATTTACGGCCATCTTTTACAAATGTGGACCAACATGACTTGAACTGACTTATTTATTCCAAAATCTGAACAAAATTGTCAAAAGATAACAAAAGTCAATAAATATGAGGTTTTATATGTTGATTTGCATACAAAGTGCTCTCACAAGTATAAAATAATGCCTTTTTAATCACCAACAACTTCTGTAGAACTGAGCAGCTGCAGACTTATCTTGAACAGCTGTTGAAGGTTTAAAAATCTAAAAAGATATGAAAGGGGCTCATTAGAGCCCACTCTACAACCATTTGTTGAGAAAAGGGTTGAATCCTTTAGCTTTTGTCTCAAAATAGGTTGCCCTATTTTCATCAGTCGGCTTGGGATCAATTTTTAGATCAAGAAAAAATCCAGTCTAAACATAGAACTCTTGTGTCTATGGAGGGACATTGGCATTGTATTTTCGTAGAATAAAATGTTAATTCAAACAATCTGTCTTGCATGAATGTGGCAGACATCGCTATACTAATTTCAGTTCTGAATGTATAAATTAAAGTAATTTTAGCTCATCCGAGCTGATAGCTCAAGTGAGTTAATCTGTGCCCACCGTTACCAACTTTCCTTACTTAGCCTCAAGTCTGAGTTTTGATTTCAAATTAATGCACCTTTCCCTTTAGGGTTTTAGTTGAATTCTGAGTTGAGTGATCTAGAAATATTAGTGACGGCGGGGCCTGATCGCATTTTGCGTCTCTCTGTCCTTCTGCGTGTCTGTCTGTAAACTTTTTCCATTTTTTCCTCTTCTCCAGAACCACTAGGTCGTTTTCAACCAATCTTGGCACATAGCATCCTTATGTAAAGGGGAATGACATATGTTAAAATGAAGGGCCATATCCTCTTTCAAAGAAAGATAATTAAGAATTATTGAAAACTTATTGGTATCTTTCAAAACCCTTCTTCCCAAAAACCAATCGGCTAGAAAAACTGAAACTTGTAAAGTGTTGATTGTTCTATTCTTGAGCCACACAATGGTTTAAAGTTTGATGTAGGTTTAGGTATATATAAACAGTTGTTTGAGATCTTCTTGGGAATTGCAATGTTCAATATATGACATGACTATAAAATCATCCTGTTACCAAAAGGGGCAAAATGTTTTACATAAGAATATATGGAAAAATTTTGAAAATCTTTTTATACAGAATTCATTATACTACATTGTCCAAATATTTTGTATATGACTCCATAAAGCTGATTTTATTATGACTAGTGTTGCTCAGGTGTTGATGTTTTGCGATACCTCAAACGTCCGAAAACGCTAAACGCAGGGTGATTCGAGATACTGTACCCCAAAATGACTGCACCGCATACATTTGAGTTGTTAAAATCGTTCTTTAAACGTAAAGAACTATAATAAAAAAAAAAGGTTATTTGCCGATGTTATATGAGAAAAAAGTATTATGTTACTTTCAATGTGTTTTAAGGTTATTATGAAACAACGTCATATGATCCCTGTTATACCAATCCCTGTAATAATGGCGGTACGTGCTATCATAACTATGGATATCCGGGATATTACTGCACGTGCCCTAGTGGATATTCTGGCCGAAACTGCGACAGCTATAACGGTATGTATGATATTTTAAGACATTCTATTTTATTTTCGTTTAAAGACATTCTATTTGATTTGTTTTTTTTGTCGTTTTGTATGTATGTCTTTCAATACATCATTCAAATAAATCATGTGTTAAATGTACTAATTTGGAAAGTCACTAACTTCATTATGAAATCCAAGATACATGAATAGGCCTTAATTTTCCCTATTTTTTTAAAATTTAATCTGCTAATAAATATATAGAATATTTAGGTTTTCACCACATGATTTCTTTTATTTATATATACCGGAATTTAAATATATATATGGGTATTTTTCACAAGTTTTCCGATTGTCTGATTATGTGTAGACATGTGTGGGTTATTTGCACATATTTTATTTAACCTATTCATATGTATAAACAAATTTGGGTCTATCACACATATTCTTATTTATATATCAACTATTTATGTTTAGAAAGATTTGGGTCTTTTACACAGGTATCATTTTATTTTATCTATGTATATATTATATGTAATATACATGTGCGGATCTAGAAATTTTTTCGGGGTGGGGGGTGGGGGGGGGGGGGTCCGAAGGATGATTGTGTTTGCCTGGAGGGGGGGGGGGGGGTCTGAGGCATATTTGCGATAATTTTACTATGTAAATTAAATAAATTTTCAATTTCAAGGGGGTCGGGACCCCCTGACCCCCCCCCCCCCCCCCAGATCCGCGCATGATATAGCTAGAATTGTTTGGGTCTTTTACACAGGTTTGTCGATGGAGAGCATTATAACCGTTGGTTGCAACGAGAACAACTGGAATGTAGCCGTGTATCTTCCTCCCCTTTACAGCAGATATCTGGATTTTAACCCTGGTGACCTTTATCTAGGTCAAGACAGCTGCACCGGATACGTGGACGGCAATTATCTCCGCTTCCGGTCTGATTACACTACATGTAGTACCGAAACGAGGGTGAGAATCATCCAACCAGATCAAAATTTATGATTGTGTTTTGCTTAAGATTCGATAAATTCGAAACTTTTCACTGAATGAATCTTAGAGTCAATGAACAAGCATATGTGACTGTGTATACAATTCTTATAATCTTTACTCATAATTTATTTGGATATATAGACGTCCAGGGATAATATTGTTCACACTAACGAGATCATCTATGCTGTTCATGACCCGAACCATCACTACATCGTTCGTAAATATCGATTCAGAGTGCCCGTTGATTGTTTTCTATCCCGAAACGAAGAAAGCTCTGGTCATTACTATCACGGCCATATCACTATTCCTCCAGCACATCACGTGACCGGTTCAACTCATCACTCGGTTCATCTGCAATTTTACACCGACTCTTCCTTCCAACACCCTAAATCTCTTTATGGATCTAAAGTTGGTGATACTGTGTATGTCAAAGCATTTACCGATGTCAGAGATTACAATTTGAAAATGAGGCTGTCAGACTGTTATGCCACGCCCACATCTTCTTCATACTCCAGCTTGAAATATTTCATTATACAAAATGGGTAATCTCAGTTCTTTTTTACAGTTTTAATCAGTATAGAACTTTCTAAAAATGAAAATAAAAATAAATACTAGTAATTGTCAGCTATTTGGTAACAGATCAGAATTAAATCCAAAATGGGCACTTTTCACAATAATATTTGCATAAAGATAACAATATGATATTAATATATTAAAACAGTTATTTGTTATTTTTCACAGATGTGTTATCGATCCAAATGCAAGGATTCTTTCACAAAATACGCACGAAACTCGCTTCTATTTCCAAGATTTCGAATATTCAACCAATCAGAATTCCTTATATCTTCATTGCAATGCTACTTTTTGCAAATCAAACGATTACAGCGCCGCTTGTGAGCAATCTTGTCATAGCAAGCGATTAGGGGGAGGTAACGTCGTATTTGATGGCCCGGTGGAGAGCTTTGATGTCAACGATGCTGTCAGGTTGAACAGTGGTAAGTATGAATTGATTATTTGGTGAAATTAGGAATTATCAGAGTTTATTAGAAGCAAGTAAAGTACGCTGAGAGTTCATGAAAGTGATTTAAATGGAATTATAGTGTTTCGTCCAAGTTAATATACTATATTCACTAGATTTCCGAAACTTTTTATCGAAATAGTACACATGACAACACATTTTATAATATAAATAGAGACACTTTGATCAAATGTAAAGTGATATCAAAACTGTCTACAGTTTTCATGAAATACATTTCAATGACCATTTTTATTAAATGGAACAACAGTACACTACATTTTTGTAGATATTTAATCATAATTTGTTTATGGGGATGCATGGCCTTTTTGTACACATGTGGACCAAAATGTGAAACATTAGCTTGCGCATACGTTTGCCAAAAATTGACCGAAACTGCTGTCATAAGATACAAAAGCAATATATGAGGTTATACCAGGCATGGGCACGATTACTTAAAAATGTAATCGATTATTAATCGATTACATAGAGGAATTTTGTGTAATCGATTATTAATCGATTACACTCATTTTTGTCCTGTAATCGATTGTAATCGATCACTTTATAACATGTAATCGGTTAGTAATCGATTACTTCCATTTTTTCCCATTAAAATGAGAATGATTCTTCTTCTGAACATATTGTATAACCTCTTCAAGTTGATTTGGATTTAGAGTTGAATAGGGATTTCCATTATGAATGATATGAAAATTTGAGATTTTATATTTAAATCTTATTAAGATAACATTTTAAAATTTCTCTTGCTTATGCAAATTCAAATGTCAAATTATGAGCAATATAGAGAGTTCGGTCTTTTAAATTATGTAAACGAGTTCTTTTCTTGGAAGTTTACGAGTTTGGATGAAATCTTGAGCTTGCACTTTCGCCATCATAATTATTCTGTTTTTGTTGATATCTTGAAAATTAGAAGTTGATTAAAATTTGATAACTAAAATATTATTAGCAATATGTGATGAACTATGAGGGAACCTTGCTTCATGATTTGAATGAATTGTTTTTAGAGCTTGTACTTGTTCTAATTAATAGATCCTTGTTGTGGCCAGTTTAATTGTTATCTAAACATTACAGTTCAGGTCACACCTCATTAACTGCATTATGGATTCCTTAAATGACCCAGACAAACACACTTAGTGACACTTATACCCCCTTCTGTCTCTTTCTCTGACAAAATAGACAGAAATACATGTATAACCCCCCCCCCCCTCTTTCTCTCTCAATAATGGTAAATTATTAGGTAGGTCTAATGATTTTTCTAAGACACATTAGGTTAAATAGTTTAAAAAAATCTGCAAGGAAGTATGAAACACGGAGTGAACAACTGATAATGTACTCGTGTAAACCAATATTTATACTTTTAGGGAAAGTGGAAAATCATATAAAATGATTATAAACAATTTTATTCTATGAAATATATTATAAACAACACTTGCTGAGTATTTTTCATACAGTGTGTGCATGCATCACAAAATATTTATGTGAGGAGTAATCGAAAGTAATCGAAAAAGTAATTATAATTACACTGAAATTTTTTAGCTGTAATCGATTAAATTACGATTACAAGTAATCGAAATCTCTTCGATTACAGATTACTGTCGATTACTTGAAAAAGAGTAATCATTACAATCGATTACGATTACTCGATTTCGATTACCCCATGCCTGGATTATACGTGCTGTTTTGTAAGCAAACTGTTTATACAAGTTCAGAATAATGCATTTGTTAATCAATAACTCCGCACTGCAGACTCATTTTGAAGATTAAGTATCTGAAAAAATATGAAAGGTGGTCATTGGTGTCAACTATACAACCATTTGTTGAGACATAACCCCCCTTAACTTGGTTTCGAAATATAAAAAAAAAAAGTTAGGCTGTGCGACTGATTCAACTTAATGTTTGTTTTTCATAGCTGGTCCGACCAGAAACGGAAATAAAATCAACTCCGGAAATTCTCCATTGTTGGTCGTTATCTCCCTTGTCTTTGGAGGAGTAATTCTGGTAATGACCATTTCCATCATCATAGGGAAGTTGAAGAAGAGGATAAGGCGGAGAGGAACAGAAGTTGTGAAAAATATCTAAATATCTACAGTGTTTTTTTAACGTTGTTTGTCTTTGATATGTTAGTGGTATTGTGTGATTCTTTCTTTCGATATGTTTTTCTTTGTATAATCATTGTTTACTTTTCGAAATGACTTGCAGACCATTGCTATAATCCCAATAAATATTTCTTAAAACTGTCATATTGTTTATCATGAATGCATGTATGTTTCCTTGCTCATATAGATGACAATTCGAAGCAGTTTATAAATAAGGGTAAACAGTTCCAACCCATTTTATATTCGTATAAGGTGGGTAGCAATTTAATTCATTTCTTATAATTAAAATTTTCGCTATTAATTGTAGATTAAAACGGTACTTTAACATTCAAAATGACATTAAATTGCACAAAATTAAAACATAACGTCAGGCGGATTGATACGTCTTTGACGTAAGTCTTACTGTGGCGAAAGCATCAATCGTTCTTTATACGATATAAAATAATCTGTTCAGCCAATCAGAAAGTGCGTTACAAATAGAATTAAATTATTCCCTTATAATAAAATAGAGTATTTTCAGAACAGTACGTGTGTGATCTCTTCTTCATATCATACGTTCATCATCAATTTTTGAGAATATGAGAACTGCACGAGCCATTTAAGTATTTTTTTTATATATCACAAGGTATTGTGCTTTATGAAAATGTACATTAAAAGATAAAAAAAAATAGCGCATTATGTAGCAGAGGGTTTATAAACCTTAATATTTAAAAGGAGGCATTACTTTTTTGGCAGGAAAATACATATTTTTAATGATTTAAACCATATCTTTTTAATGCGATGAAATTCAGCATTGTAGTTTACAGTATAAAGATAACTATTATAAGTAACACAAAATATGCGTGTTGTTCGTCGTCTTCATTGACGCAATAGCGTGACTGTATAGCTGAAAGAAAAATAGTTAAAAAGTGCAATGTTCATGGAACACAGAATTTATTCAGAAAAAACAAATTCAAACTGAGTTCAGTTTAATTACCAGCCGAGAAGGATTTGTCTGTATTCTAACACACCATTATCTATGGTTCCTTCAAGGTAGAGTAACTCCCTAATTAGTAGAAGTTAGTAACAAAACACGCCCTTAATTTGTAAATAATTCCTGTGTGAGCTGTGAAGTTCGAATCATTCGAATTAATAACTTTTTTCTGGTTGCTCAATTAAATAACTGGCCTCTTCTTTCGTGCGGTCGTCATTTTTTGTTATTTTGGGCCTTTGTTCTTGAATTTTCCGCTTGCCATCTTCCCTTTCCATAATCTATTTCTGCTAATGGAGATCTTTTTTTCTGCGTCCAAAAATCTCTGCACTATAGCACACTGTCTTTCAAATTTTGTAACTGGTCTATAATATTTAGTAGTTATGAGTTCTCCAAATCTTCTAGATCCATCGTCATATTTCACAACATGTCCGTATTCTCTTCGCTTACTCTTACAACTTTTCAATTTTTCGGAACTTTGACACATTCTCTGTTTCTTATGGTTGATCGCGATTGACGACTCCGATTCGACTTTTACACATCTGTCTCCTTTATCCATGTGACACACCAAATCCTGTCGTCTGCAAAATGCTTTTAAGCAACAAGGACATTGCGTCATAAGATCCCCCAAGTTACCGCGCAAGAGATTTTCCGGGGCAATGAGAGGAACTGAGTGACAGAAATTATGCATATCCAGTTCTATCTTTCTACTATATGCCTTTCCGCATACTGCGCAGAAATGTAATTTCCGGTAAACTCCAATTCTATTCGAAAAGGTAACATGGTTGTCGTCCACTGCCATAGCCCAAAGATATCCAGAAAACATCCAAGATAAGCTGGAATAAAATAAAATTCAAAAATTAAGATTATTTAATTGTGACAAATCCCCGTATGCCTTTTATGTCACGGAACATTTGTTCATCGTCGTTTTAACAATTTTAACTTATCCTTCAAATCTTCACTAGATTTAATATGTATCATGTGTGACAGCGACTTTTGTATGTGTTTGTTTTTGTTCATCACCCCCTCTCCTCCGTAGACAAGATGATTGTCAAAATTATGAACTTGGTCAGAGGATTTTGGTACTTAACAATGTTACTGCTTTTGGACATGTTATCAACCAGATACCCCCCTCCCCCGAAAAAAAGGAAAATAGAAATCAAACACAACAACAAAAGACAACACCTCAGTACAACATATTTTGATTTATTTGATCCATTGTCTTGTATTGTTAAATTACATTTCAGATATCTATCCAATCACTCTCATTAAGTCATTACTTAGCTCTAATCTTTTAGCCCTAACCTTAATAGGCAACCAGATTTTCATGTTTATTTTTTCAAGTCATATTTACACATGGACGCAGACTGCAATCAGGCATTTATTTTGAAATTACTCTTTACATTACAAATTTAAGTAGTTGATCCTCAATGCAATCGCACCTTGAATTTTGTTTATACGCAACATATTTTCATATATCAGTTAATTTTGCATCAATGTTTAAATTATTAAATTTGCATTTTTTTTTGCTTTAGTTATTTGTCTATAATCACGTGACTGTTAAAGCCCTTGGGCCTCTCGATACTTTAAGCTAACACGATAGAGGGGCCGTTTCAAAACTAAATTATTGGTGTTTTAAAAATCAACTGAAACCAGAACTCGAGAATAGAAAACTGTATAAGAAAATTGTAATGAGCTGTTTGCTCTCTCTCTCTCTCTCTCTCTCTCTCTCTCTCTCTCTCTCTCTTTAAGATTTATTTTATTTGAAATGTAAAGAAAAAACTATATGAAAAATACATCTACCAGTTTTTGCATACCAAATTAGCTCAGCCGCCATGCTTTTGACAAAATGACTTCAAAACTTGGAATTACACATAAATGACCAGAAAGGTTTACTTAAATGTATCAAACCTGCAAACAGCCTACCGAATACTTAATTTCAGCATTTACGCATTGCCTGAGATCCTAAACCAACTTTAATTTGGGCGAAGAGTGAACCCATGTCCCTTGAAATTGTAAGGATACTTTATGAATTACCTATTAGCAATCGGCTCAAATTTTACCCCCATCCCCGACTTTTTGAAACAGACATATATTTCACATACAGATTTTTTTTTTACAATTTGGACTCCCTTCACTTTTTTGGGGGGTGGGGGGGGGGGGGGGGTGGAGACTGTTAAAATAAAAGTTTTCAAAAAATCCAATATAGGAGGCACGATGTGCTGTCCAGAGGATTACGATTAAGATCTTGTGGGTTTTTTTTTTTTTTTGGCATGTCAAGATGTTGAGGTTGGTCTGCCTCCCTCCCCCTTAAAAACGATGCTAAGAGTCTGTACTTTGAAACATACCGGTAATTGGATCTTTTCAAAAGGACCTGATTGTGCTGTCACGATCAAAACCAGTCAACCTTTGGGCCTCAACTTCCGCCCACCCCTCAGGCTGGTAATGAAATATATAATGTCAGCCTGGTGACGGATTGTAAAGGTGGGGGTTACACAGATAAAAACGAATTGAGTCGCGGTATCTAAACAAGCATTCAATCACAACGTACCTTACCTCGATGAGAAGTCGAAACACCTGCAGTTCCACGTGGTATGGAGTCACGTTTGAGCCATAGCATGCGTTTGTGACAATACTAGACTCGATGCACCATATTACAAGCTCCGTTCTGATTTTGACCAGAGCCACTTATGTAATTAACTGTTGTTGCAGTGATTTTTTGTTTTATTATGATTTTAAGCATAGAAAAATAAAGACACGTGCAAGAAATTGAAGCGAGCACGCTTCCAAGAAAGGCTTCCATATTTTCTCATGCTTCATTGTATTTTTAAAATAGTTAAACGAACACGGAAAATTTGGTTTTTTCCTTGGTATTGGGGCTCATGAACATTAAGCCCAGCTGAATCTTTACCGATATTGACGTTCTCCCTTAGCATGACTGATCCGTTCCATCTTCAAAACGATTTTAATCTAGTACGCTATGTACTTTCTATCTTTAGTGATTTTCTATACATGATGTTTTTTTTAATATGTCACAATGTGGATGGGTTCCGGTGCTTCACCCCCTCTAGAATTTTCTTCATAGGATCTTTATTTTATATGTCGGAGTCCCAAAAAAAAATCGGTTTGGGGGTCAGGGGGATAATTTTATTTATTTTTTTTTGGGGGGGGGGGGGATGGGAGGGGGTTCGAAGTCAATTTTCGGCAATTTTTCAATGTGAATTTCGTAAGTTTGAAATTCCTAGGCAAGGGTTCTATCAGTTACAGCTGAGGAAGACTTTTTTTTTTATATTTGACCCTCCTCCCCTTCCATCATCATCCAACAAGTCTTTTCTGAGAGAAATAGGAGATATGGACTGATTAGATAGATGGATGAATAAAAATTTATTGTAAATACATCCATTACTAGGACATAATCCTCAATTTTTAACATTTTGTATAATTGATTAAACAGTTTATGGACCTACTCATTTTTTAAAACTACGTTTTTTTAAAAGATGAAACCAGAACTCTAATCCATCTCAACCGTCAGCCAAATTTAACAGAAGAAAAAACAACACATCAATTACTAATTGATAACATGCTTGTATTAAATATGCTTTCAACAACAACTTTATAACATTACATTTCGAAGAGATAATTTACACAAGTCATTATTAGGTATCCTCAAACTCAATGTAAGCTAAAAAGTAAAATGCACATAAATTACAGATGGCATCAGACTACTTTACTTTCAGTGCAATTATACATTTTGTCGAGTTTTACATAAACTATGTTATGTACATGCACTGCAAAAAGTTGTCCCAACTTGGCTAAAAATATGTCTAAAAGAAAAAGAAAGGGCTTTCCTATAGCCTTTATGGCAATAATGTTCTTGTGAATTTTTTTTCAATGTTTAAAACTAATGAAATAAAACCACAAAAACAATGTAGAACGTGTATCCTGTGTAAACCAACCTTCATTTGTGCATCATAAAAAATGACTGACATTTGCTGCTGGCAACTTGGGGTTACAAATGTTTTTATTTTAAACCACTGCCTGAAGTTAAAAATAAATGTTTTTTAAAATGAAGCCCAAGTTCAGAAAAAAATTGTTGCAGGAAACCACTCTAAAAACAGTATAAGTTTATCATAATTGCATTCGTGTGTTTACCTCACATGAAATTTTTTGCAATATTCTATATCCTGATAAGAAAAACAGTTTTCTACATTTGAACTCAAATATTAAAAAAAAAAAAACCAAAAAAAAAACCCAAGTGCATTAAAGTAACTCTATTGAGAGCTGCCATGTGAGATTTTACAACTGAACAGATTGTAGGGAAAAATAATCTGTCAACTGATGAAAAAGTGTGTAAGATACAGAATCACAAATAACAAATTCAGATCAGGTGGTTAGATCAATGATCAAAAAGAATATCTGGTCATTAATTTTAATAAAGGCCTAATCACAAAAGTATAAACACTATTTCATGAAATATATGTAAAAAATTATAAACATCTGATCTTGAGATATAAATACATTTGGTCATGAGGTAAAGAAGTCGGACGAGGAGATGAGATCACAAGCACTGGTATGCTCCAGCATGTCCTTGGCAAAGTTCCTGAACTCTCTCAGCAGACCCTGGTCCTTTTTGGTGTTACGTTTGTACCGCTTGGCCCTGATCAGCTTGTCTGCCAGATAATGCAGCCAGAACACGTTGGTCTGAGTATGAAATGCTTCCCAGTTGTTTCTGAAAAAGACACAAAGAATTCAAAGAAATGGGTATTGAAAACTTAATATCAGGTATATGTACCTCATATTACATAAACGATTTTTTAAATACAGATTGGTATGTTGTATCCTTGAAGACATAACGTTTGATAAAAAAATAAATAATAAAATCCTGATAATTTCCAATTTTGAAACTCTATTAATGAATTAAAATTAAGAATTAAGTAAAGAAAAAAAAAATGGAAAAGCTTAACATATAAAAAATAACCAAATAAAATTTACCAAAATCTCTATGAAAATTCAACAAAAAGACTGAACATTTTTAAATCCAATTTTTTACTATTTCAATAAAAGTTTATGATGTCGATGACAGCTTTAATTTTTTAATTCGAGCTGTTTTGACTTACTTGTTGAGCTCCTTCATTTTGCGATACATGTCAAACTGGTAGTCCCCCGTACCTTCAAACAGACTGTCGTCTGTGGAGAGATCCGTGAAAACTGTACAGCCATCTACACAGGAAAAAAAAACACCAAGTTGTACACCAAAGAATTATACATGTACATGTATGTCAGATTAACTGCAGAACTGTAGATCCAGGGGAAATTTGGTCAATCCATAGAGATGCAGTTCTGCAGCTAATGTCACATGTTTGCACCAATATGCAGTGGATATCATCCATGTTATCATTTTTTTTATTACACACTGCGATGATGTTAAAAAGGCTTTTATGCTTTATTATTAAAATATTTTAATCTTATGCATAAAAAAAACAGCATAAATTGGATTTATGAAAAAGTGGTTTAAAAATGTGAAATTATTTTTTCTCATGACCTGTGAGGGTATACATGTATATGATTTTTATCCCACTTAAGCGTTTTCAATCCCATCCTATTACATGTACATGTACTAGAAACCTAACAACTTGTTGAATAAAAATCATATACCCTTACAAATCATGAGAGATCTTATATATCTTCAATACACATCATTACATGTAGATACAGCTGGTCTTAAATCAATCCAATAAGACATCTTGTTACTATCCAAATGACATTGAATGGTTTGATTAGGAATGAATGTGAATAAATTAAAGTGACTCTACTGTATAGGATGACATACAACCATGGTGAAAACAATTCAATTTTTCCAGCATCCCTCTGTACTTCGCACACCATGAAAATATCAATTTGAATGGATTCCATTAATACATTTCATATATTTATTCTTTTATCATTCCTGTTCCCCTTGGTAAAATGTACCTACCTTTAACGAGCCGGGACAGAGTAAAGTCTATGATGCTGACATGAACTCCATGAGACTCCACCTGAAATGTCTGGCCCATCACCACATACTCGTGGAATTTGAGCTCCGTTTTCTTGACCAGTACGTTCCCCCAGTGAAGATCTCGGTGCTCAAACTGTAGGGCTTCCTCCGCTACCGCCAGAGAAAATGTCACTTGTTCGAAAACACTCTTTGCCTCAAAAATATTATTGAACTGAAAAAAGAAAGACATATAATTTTTGGTTATTTGATTTTAGTTTCAAAAAGTGTAATTATATAGATACTTTGACTTATAAAATTATATGAAGCATTTTTTCAAACAAAATAATTTTAAAAGTGTATCTGCCTGTTTACTTTCACTAATATTGTCTTTTGAAAATATCAATTTTCTGTCCTTTTATGATAGATGCACATACATGTATCAAATGTTTGCATGACCAAATTTGGATATTCATCACATTTCACTATGTCAAATTCCAAATTATAGGATAAGTACTATCTAAATGCTTGCAGGACCAAATTAAAATATAATTATTCATAACATTTCACAATTTTAAATTAGAGGTTGAGTACAATCTAATTCACCTGGGCAGATTCCAAGTCTTTACCTCCATCTGCAAACTCAAACATAATGAAGAGCTGGTCATCAGAAAACATGTCTGAAATCAAGGTACATACCTTTGTCAATTTAATTATTTAAACCAGAACAAGTTATGATGTGTCCTCAAAACTATGTACAAATTTAAAAAAATAAAAATTCTGTTTCTCAAACAATTCCTTGAATATTTCTTGTTGATATGATTCAAGACAAGGATAATATGCTTATTTGTATTCATCCTGGATTAGAGATTAGATCTTTCTAAAGCTTCTTAATTGCTAATTTAAACAAAATTAAGAATTCATATTCAGTGACCTTAAGGTCAGTTTAAAGATAAATGAATGGTAAGGTTCAAGGTCAAAATTATTAGAATAGCAAAGTTGCTTACTACATGTGTATTCATTTTTGAACATTGTGTTTAACTTGATGTCTTTCTTTAAACATATTTTTTTCCCAGAGAATATATTCCTGATGCATTAGCCTAAGTAAGCAACTCACGTAAAACACCCTAAAATGCTTGTTGCAATTATGAACTTCTCAATACGTTACTTTCAGTTAGGTACTGTAAAATATTTAAGGCACTTCACACAGATATGTTCTTATCCATGATTCTTCCCTTAAATTCTTTGAAAATACCTGGGTTATCATTTTCAGACCCTTTCTCTTCATGAAATATGTTCCACTCATTCAGAAGTTTGGAGGGGTACCTTCCTTTTACACAAGAAACCCTGCAAAACAAAGGCACAAAAATAATTTTAAAAAATCTTGTTTGATTCTAACTTGAGCTAAATCAATTTTTTTTGTTGGGAAAGGGTATATAGAGATATTGGTGTAATTGCACTAAATGTTTTGTTTGTTTGTTTGTTTTGAGAGGGGAATAAAATTTTGAACTTGCAACAACAAATGATGTACACTTGTGTTTATGCAATATAAATGTTGTTATGTATTGTATCAACAGTTTTAGAGAACCACACTATGGTGATCTTGAAAACTAGATCACACTCCACACTCTCTGTAATTTAAGATGAAAAACATTTGAGATAATCATGGGTAATTTTACTTCACTAATTGTTCATAATTCTCTCAGTTACTTCTTTTTTAATTACTAAATGAGTGCATTGGTACATGTAGCAGGTAAAAAAAACCCCTAAAAACAGCAATGAAAAAATGACCAGATTAAAATTGTCAGGAATAAGTGTTAGCATGGTTACCTTTGAACTTCACAAAAATTTTGAGTGTAGCACTGTTCACTTTCCCTCAGCAAACTCAATTCCCTGAAATAGAGAAAACAAATTACCGGTACATAATGTAAAGGCTAAAGATAACGCAGATCCTTTCGCTTAAGAAAGCTGCATTCGTCTCTGCACATATGTACCACATGTTGATAGGTTCAAAAAAATATTTTATAAATTTTCTTTCAAAAGAGCTACAATAGTGAAGATTTGATTAAATCAATACTAGTTTATATATTAAGAATTCTTAGAAAAGAATAACATACTTAAAATATACTAGATGGTAATTTATGAGAGAGAGAGAGAGAGAGAGAGAGAGAGAGAGAGAGAGAGAGAGAGAGAGAGAAACCTACACTGAGATTACAATCTCTGGTAATATTTCCTCAAATGACTTTTGTTTCTCATCGTTCACTTCAAAGTCGCCTTCTACTGGAATGATCTACAACAGGACCAAATCTAAACAGTGAGTACGAGTTTGATAGTAACTTTGATTGCATAGATCATTAATTGTATGTTTACATTTGGTAGCATTTTAAATACAATGTACATGTATCTTTACTTCATAAAATATGTTAGCATGTAATGGTACGAATATACATGTATATGACATATGCACTCGTGTGCAACAAAATATTTACCTTGAGAGCCACAGAGTTTTTTCCCCTTTTGGTCCGGAACACTTCTCCATATACGCCCTCACCAACCTTTTTACATTGTTTCATCATACTGAAAAAGAGAACCCTTCCTCTTAGCATGAATTTTTTTCTCAATTTAAACCCAACTATCTTTGATCTAATTCATTGCCTCATCATACTGGAAAACATAACATCACTTATCAATAAAAAAAATTAAATATTTAATAGCATGTTTCACATTCAAATTAGATTGTGCTTAGATATAGATTCAAAACTTATCTTTAGCCAAAAAGGAAAAAAAAATAAGTAGTCAATACACCTATCGCAAATACATGTAATAAAAAAAAATTATAAGACAAATAGAAATTGTTTCAGCATGTTCAGCATGCCTCATTGTCAGGTTTGCAGTAGATGACCTGGAAATTCCCCCTCTTCTTCTTGTGCTGTACTTACTTGCTATTGATACAGGAATGGAAGGTTTCTATATCCTCCTGTTGGCAGACCTCCAATATCTTGGAGCGAGGGGAAGGAGGAGGAACCGATTTCTTTCTCTGAGGAGTCAGGACATCCTTAAACATACAGGTAGATAAAATGAAACGAGTTTGCTTAACTCCAATCAAACTGTAATTATCAACTTGACCTTTGGCTGTCAATGAATTTTTGAGTTAGTATTTCTTTACTAAATTGTCTATTTTAAAATAATTTACAAGTGGTAAGCTTCATAACTATGAAAATAATTAAAACAGGATTTGACAAACCTAAACACTCAAGTTTAGAAAGACAAAACCATTATTTAGAGCTCAAGTTTATACTTACAAAGTGAGATCTATTGAGCAAGCTTTTGCTGAGCGAGACATCAGGGGTTTCTTTCATGGTGAGGGAAGAATGAGCTGAATAGAAGTTGTCATTTTCTGGACTCGCTAACATATACATGGTCATGCTCCTTACACTCTCTCCCCCCTCATTTTCTTCTTCATCTTCATTTTCCTCTTCTTCATCTTCTTCAAAAATTTTACTTAAATCATCATCACCTCTTACTTCACTTTCCTCATCTTCTTCAGTATCGCTTTCATCCTCATCCTCCTCCTCAGAATCTAACACTTCAAGTTTTGATTCGGCAGTCATACAATTTATCGAAGAGCCATTCTCATCAAAAGTACTAAACAAACTTTCCGAGTGGTCCATACTAGACAGCTTGGAGGACCTCCGAGACACATGCATGGAGAGAAAACTCTCTCTTAATTTCTCCAACTGAACAATGCAAGGTATAACAGGGCTAGATAGACTCTCGTCTTTTGGTGTCTTAAACACTGATTTACTTTTATTGTTCACATCAGAAGCATTAGATGCTGAGACTTTTGATAAACATTCCTTGGCGTAGGAGCTTTGCTCCAAATGAACGGATGGAGAAGGCGGAACATCGTCATCTACATGATCAATTACAGACAAATTATTTATATCATTAGCGGAACAAGTCCTCTTGGCACAAGGAGTACTGGTTTCAATCTTATTCTGACTACGTAAATTTCGCGGAGAATAAACGCCGTCATTTTTAATCTGGGCCGGGGACCCTGAGATTACAAGGCTGTAATCGTCAAATTCACTGAAGTTCGTAATGGAGGATAATGAATCGGATTTTTGACTAGGTAGGTGGATGCTTGAGTTCGGAATTCTTTTCCGCTTTCCTCCGTTCTTTGGTTTGTTTACTTCCTCTTGTTCGGCGTAGTTCCTGTCCCGTAAGGCTCTCCTGGGACGACTGGTTCGGAACAAACTGTCACTTCCTGTGCTGGAACAACTCTCCTAAAGGCAAAATAAATCTTAATTTTTTCTCACAGAATATCAATAATATTATAAACATTACAAGAATAATTTTGGCACTTTTAAGGAGGGATATACTAAGTTCTTATCATGCTTACATTTACGTGAAATATGTAGTTAAGAAAAAAATTGCCAGCAGTATCTGACAAGGAATACAGGAATAAATAAAGAACATATTCTGGTAGTATTGGAGAATGATTACCACCAACATGACCAAGAATTTAAAATCTAAGCATAATTCAAACAACCATCATCCTTTTATTCACAAAAATTTTTGATGTTCCTTCTTACCCCGTCAGATCCAAGTCTTTTCTGTTGTAGCCTTTTGTTTGTCACACTTCCAATGTTTTCTTTGTTCTTACCTCTGGAAATTTTCTTTGAGCTGGAATGTATCATTTCAATAAAAAGTTGAAACTTGACAAGTTGCGTTGATTTATTCTTTTTAGTCTTATTTCATAATAATAATAAAATTTTCTTATTTGTTATTTTTATCATTTATAGAGGCTTCAAGCTTTCAATTATATTTTGTATGAATAATTTGATTACAATACAGAATACATAATAATGAATGGTATTACAATATCAAATATCATGTATAACAACCTCTTCAAAAAGCATGTAACAATCTACCATAGGATACACGTAACATTAAAACATTTTCAGTGCCCCTCTGAAAATCTGAGGGATCTAGCTTTATTGGTGATCATTTTTGAAAGATAATACAATGTAATGTACATGTATATCAAAGTCTGTGTAATGTACATGTTTATCAAAGTCTGTGTTCATATGAATTCAAATTCACATGTACACTAACATACTAACATTATCAGATAATGTCAGTGTGTTTCAATGATTATCTTATTAAATCTTGCTGAAATCTTGCACAGTCCGATATCAATCTAAAATACACTGACACTCTACAAAATAAAAACAAAGCAAATAGTCATGATGACTAGAACTCAATCAAACAAATACTTAGACTGTTGCCAGAACCTTCGAATAGTTATTGGTCCCCCAAACAGGCTGTCGTTTGTTGAATTTTGGGCCGAGGAGTCAAGGCTGCTGCTACTACTGCTAAACAAACCGCCCGCAGTGTCAGTCTTTTTCTCATCATCAGAGCTCCAAATATCTGCAGTTATCACCCTTTGTCTGTGACGACCATAGGTCTTGATGGTGTTCTTGGCTCGGCCCATCTTTTCTTTATTATCTAAGCAAATGTTAAGATGACAATTTATTCAATGGAGAGTGACTTAGTCCGAGACTCTGTATATACAGCATGTAGAAGTTCCTACTCTTTATGAAATCATGACACATACATAACTATACTCTGTCCCGAGTTTTTGCTTCCACCACTTTTCGCTTGATATTTCGATAATCATAAATATCTTTGTGCTCAGAGTACGTTCTTTCACTAATATGAAAAATGTCCAGATTATCTGTTTTGAAACGCCCCCTCTACCGCTTCAGGTTTCAATACACAACCCAAAATAGAAAGTCTACAGGGATTTTGCATTGCATCAGCCATGAAATAGCCCAGATGAAAATGTTGAAAAATTGATAGAGGTATTCTGAGTGAGTTCCGAATGGTAAAAAGATGTAAACATTTCCCATTATAAATCTCCGTAAGAAATTTGATTTCGTTCCTGTGAACTTTTATGATTGAACAATGATAATGTGTCAATGAAGATATCTTGGATATTTTCCCTTTTATCGATTTCATCTGTATTTCTTTCACAGGTATGTGTATTTTTATTGAAAATCATCAAAAAGCGATGGAAACAATAACTTTGGACAGACTATAATGGTAATTGCGCGTAATGGCATAGATACATCATATACATACTGAGAGGCATTTTAACCTTCTTAATTCTATAAAATATCGTTAGAGACCAGAATGGTTAAGATGCCTGTCACTGTGTTTTCGTGGTTATATGTACACTTTCACAGCTGCGTCCTGTTTAAAAGTAATGACTATGAATAGAAAATAAAGCTCAGGAGGGACTCTAAAGATGTCAGGGCTTCATTTCAACTGTACTATAAATATGCCCGATGATGAAAACACCAAGTGACTGTTTTCTCTTTTGAGAAGTGGATGTAGGCTATGCCTGTCCACTTATCAAAAGAGAATACAAGTGACTGCAGCATCCAAAACAGACAGATCTTTACCATGATCATCATCAGATATGACACACGAGTCAAAGCTACTCAATAAATACATATATTTTCCTGCAGATTCTATGTATTGCTTTACTAAGATTCAGAAAATGGAATACAATTTTACCTTAATCACATTGCATGAAACATCATTTGTAGCATTAAAGTTATGTGTTTACTTTCAAATCAAAAATGGCGGTGCAGTTTGTAACAATCAATTTGATTGGTCAAAGGAAAAAATCCAAAATTAAAACCTTCTTAAACGGATGAAATATTCCCGGGCTTGAAACCATGCGCATTTATTTTTAAAAAATTATCAAGAAAGAGTTTTGATATGTGATACATCAAAGAAATGTCATTTTGGTAATAAATATGGTGAATGAAATTAATTACTAGACAGTATACTAAAACTACCACAATCGGTTTGGTTTTTCTTTTACACATATTTCGTTACATAAACAAGGTTTGCATACAGTGATATCTTTTTTTCTTTCATAGGACTTATTCATCTCTATAGTATAGAAATACTGTGAACATGTGTAAGTACTCAACTCTTGTTTTTTAAAAATATTTAATGAAGTTAAAGAATAGGAAAACCATTATCTGCAAAATAGAGTTATCTTTCCTGAATGTTTTTTTTCGGGGAGCGGATCGTGATACAGTTGATTGGAGTGGTATCACATTACAAAAAATGTGAACGGGCGAAAATAACCAGACTTGGTCTGTTACTTGTTTTACGGATTGTAAACTCATTTTAAATTAATTAATACATGTAATTAAATAAAATTTAAAAAAAAAAAATGCAACGACCCCCCCCTCCCCCCCCCCCCAAAAAAAAACCAAAAAACAAACAAACAAACAAACCAACCAACTAACAAAACCAAATGCACTTACATTTGAAAAACTGTGAAATTATTAATAAATCATTTGCATACGCCTGAAAACCCCCACTTTGAAAGCAAGAGAAACATTGAAACTTTATAGTAATTTCACTACTTTCTTTGAAACTTTCTCCTTAATATCTTTGGCGTACCTAGATAATCTTGCATGCTTTTTTTTTTTTATAACAACAGGGTGCGATGTAATGATAAATGATTTGTCCCTGGACATTCATAATTCTAATCAACACCTGACCACTTGCCCCGGATTGAAACTTCACTAAAATTAATTCAGACATTCCACTTTTTGTATATGAATGGTTTTCTATGGCTTTTTTACGGCTAACAGAAAAAAGTTTACAAGAATTGCTTAAAAGACCGAAAAAATCGAACACGTAACGTTATTAGATGCCCACACGTCCTTGAAATTATATGATCTCGTCTGAAGTTCCTGCTCTTATATAGCTAATCTTCAGGGCCCATTATCACCAACTTTCCTCAAGTAAATACATGTATAATCAGCCTCAGGTCTGAGAATTGACCTCATATTTATGAACTAGAGTTGAATTAATTTGGTGACGATCTATATTTTCAAATGCGTGCACCTGACGTGAAGACATTGAATCAACTTGCGTATGCAAAACATTTAAAGGCCGAACAATGTTCGGCCATTATCATTTGCTTAAAAGATCAATTAAGTTAATTAAATTTTTGAATCTATATTTTAACACAAAATACAATACATTTTATAGTTCGTTTTGAACTTTTTTTTATCGGAACGATATATAATTTTTCGACAACATTTAAGTAGTCTAGGTACGTACTAGTTTTGCCTTCTTAATTGTCCTTGATTATTGTTGCTTTTGTTTTGGATTGTAAGATTTTGATGGAAAGCTGCTCAAATGTGGAAAAGATTGATAAGAAACCAATAAAGTAAAGGATTGAGCCTAAAGACCTTACAAATGATTAGGATAAATATTAATTGTAGGCATGACTTAAAAAGGAGAAATGACTGCAACGAGTGGAATCGCCTTAATACAGGGGGCCAGTCGTGGGATAGGACTTCAGTTTTGTAAAACCCTGTTGCAGCGCAACCCTGCAACAACCGTCATAGCAACATGTCGCAATCCGAACTCGTCCCCAGATCTCGGTCAATTGAAAGACAGCAACCCCGCCAATCTACACGTTTGTAAAGTAGACGTCACAAAAGAGGAGGAGATTGTAGGCGTGTCTAAGTTTGTGACTGACAGCTTTGGAAGACTGGATCTGCTCATTAACTGTGCAGGGATGCTGCACCCCAGCGGCAAAGGGGAGACAAGTCTGCGTAATGTTGATGAACAGGTATGGGAAGAGTTTTACTCCATTTACATGGACATTTATATGTTACAGAGAATTCGCAGTAGTTGTTATTGCCAGTGAATTTCGATGTTTTGTCATTTTGACTAAGAAGGATTGCCTTTATTTTTTTTTTTTATTATTTAAGTCATTAAATAATTGGTTTTGTTTTACATTTATTTTGTTCTTCAATGTTGTATTTCATTTACATGTACATATCTAGACCGACATCGCTTAAAACACCTACTGTTTAGTTAAATGTTTTCATTCAACTCCTGGACGTTGTCAGTTTACTTTTTTATATAGGATGTTGCATACATCATGTGGCGAAAACTAGTTGGGGGGGGGGGGGGGGGGGGGGCGGATATCGTGGGGGTTTTTTATGGTTATACACAGAAGCATACAGTCTGTGTCATTTGAAACAAATAAAACAAAAATTATGCTACCCGACAAAGAAGGGACGAACAAGTTCACCATCACAGAATTAGCACGCATAGTACATGTATATTGGTCATTTTAGGGTCTGCTGTCCACCATACACACAAATGCTGTTGGTCCACTGCTGATGGCGAAGATGCTGAGCCCGCTGCTACTGAATGGGCAAGGACAGTTTGGGGCGCCGCCCACTGACTCTGGGTCCGCCCACTGTGGAATCATTGCCAACATGTCAGCCAAAGTCGGCTCCATTACAGATAACGGTATGTACCAGCACTAGTTTTTGTTTCGGTGATTTTTAATTTGTTTGGACTGTTGAATATCTGGACGGATTATCTTAGCCAGACCGATTAAATATTACCATTGGCTAGATTAACTATAGATAGTTAGCTGATTTTTCATGCTGTATATATTTGTTGCAATTATTAAATTTGCTGTCAATTTTAATTTTCAATTGTCATTCTAGCATGATAACTGTTTGATTAGGCCTTTCTGTGAACACTTGGACCAACCTCAGAGCTTCTTTTGTTGAATGTGTTACAAATGGAGTTGCGCTTGTTTCTGTAATGAAGTTCACCTTGTATTATACTATAGTATGAAGTTTTATTACAGAGTCAGAAACAAACGCCGATGCTATCATACGCAAGTCAGGATCAAAGCCACATATAGAAACATTTCATTTTATACGATGAAATAGTTTAATTCTACTATTAATTGTAATCAGAGACATAAATAACATGTCTCTGTTGTAATGAACACAAAAGCCTACAAATATGACTTACACACAAGCAAAACACACACATGGGAAAAAACCCCAACAATTACGATATTATCCTCAGATTTACTTATATCTCTAAATGTTTTTTTTTCTATTTTTTTTTGTTAGGCCTAGGAGGATGGTACAGCTATCGAATGTCAAAAGCAGCACTCAACATGGCCACCAAGAACCTCAGTATAGAACTGGGTCGCGGCAAGAGGAAGGTAATCTGTGTGTCGCTACATCCGGGTACTGTCGACACAGACTTATCCCGCCCCTATCACAAGAACGTACCGAACTTATTCACCACAGAATACTCGGTCAACTCTCTATTACAAGTCATTGACTCTTTGACAGTGGAGGATTCTGGGAAATTTTTCACTTACGACAGGACTGAGTTGCCATATTAACCTAGCAACGAATAATTGTGCACGTGTTCTTTGTATTAAAATGTAATCTCAGGTGAATGAGTGTATTTTGGATGTGTAATGTATTTGACTTTGTGTGAAAAGTGGAATTAAATTTAAAACTTTGAAATCAGTTCCTCTTCACTATAAGCAGGCATGTATTAACTAGCCCGCACACAGAGAGAGAGAGAGAGAGAGAGATTTACATATTATACATATAGGCTTACATGTAACTGTAGCCATGAAAATTTCCAAAATCTTCATCAGAATTAACATTGAAAAAATTATTTCTTACAGAGTATAAGTAATAAATAATTAAATCACAAGGTTTTTCACTTTCATATTTTAATGACAAAGTTGTAAACATTGAGATGACACCTTCTATGAATCTCTATATTTAAACGTCTGTTCATTTCTCATTCTTACAAACATGAAACACACACAAATGTAACATTTTCGTTTTGATACATATATACAAGCTCTATGCCCTCTACTTCCCGTCCTTTTTATCATCCTTTTTGCTTCCGTCTTTGGTCATGGAGCTGACGGCACTCTGAATGGCCTCGTCCTGGGGGTCCACTCCGGGAAGGTTCTCTAACACCTGCTGCAGGAAAGCTGGGTCGTTCATCACGTCCGAGTAATCCTCATCCCCCTGTCACAGAATCAAGAGGAGTGTCAAGCCTCACAAATCTCAAATATTTTATAACCATCACAAGAGAGAATCAACTCAGTTATTAAAGATACATGTACATATAATAAATATTCTGAGATAATTGCTTTTACAGTACTGTTACCCTGAGCTATTCCCCAATAAAGAAATTCAACCTGCAGCCAGAACACTTTCTGTCCCATGGCCACAAGAGCCTTGACATTGATAAGGATAACAAGTTAAAAAAAAATTCCAGAGACAATCCACGTAAATGCAAACTGACACAATTTTGTAAAATTAATTAAATTAAAAAACAATCTTTAGTGTCATAAGCAGGCAGACATTTAATTAAAATCAAATTTTTTGAGGGGTCATTAATCAATGTCCCAGTATTTGACTTTAAGAAGCAGTGCCAGACAGAGAAACTAAACATTAATTTTTTGTAGCCTTTTCAATATAACAGAGTAGTCTTTCCTTACCTTTTTATCATCTGAGGCTTTTTCTTCATCATCAACATCCATAGGTGCTGGGGTGTTTTCCGTCGTGGGTGCAGCTAAATGAAAATAGAATTCATATCAAATTTAGCTTTTATGCTCTGGAGTCAAACAAAATGCAAACCTTTAAATTTTGATTTATTTACTAGACAGTGTCATGAACATTAAAAATTCAGGCTTAAATAAACAATCTATATTCTCCGACACCATTTTGATCCAATTGTGGAAGGAAGAAATTATATTTATATTGCAACAGATACTGTGGATTCCTTATTTTTCATGAGCACTTAATTCCGTGATTCAACCGTTTCACACCAAATCGCAAGAATATGAAATCGCGAACGCCAAATCGTTATCATAGTTTCCTTTCATTAGCATCTGTCTGAAAAATAAAAGCGAGATTTTATAATCCTTAAGATGTGTTTCTCGCGATTTTTCGCAGATATTAATTCCTCGCTTTTAATTAGGAATCTACAGTAAACTGTAGATTCCTTATCGTACATGAGTATTTAATTACGAATTTCCACCGTTTTGCAAATCGCAAGAATATATAATAGCGAAGGGCAAATTTTTATCATTGTTTCATTTACTTTACATCTCTCTGAAAAATAAAAGCAATATTTTTAAAATTTGCGAGATGTGTTTCTCACGATTTTATGCAAATATAAATCCTCGCTTTTAATTAGGAATTTACAGTATCACTCTTTTCATTTATATCAACAATTTTTTATTGAAATGGAAATAAATTTTCTTATGAACACGAAATTAAAATTTCCATTAAGCTGTATTTGAATCTCCCTTTTTAAACTGGCAGTAAAATTAAAACAAACCAATGCCAATAGGAACTTAACTTTCTTTTTTTGAAAGGGGGAGGAGGGGTGGACCTCGATATTATTATTTCAAATGCAAGTGGGATTTTTTTATGATAATCAGAAGATTTACCAGAATTGGCCAGGGACATCTGCATAGCATAGGCTATCTGCTCTTCTTCACTCATTGACCCAAAGTCCGGAACGCTCGGAGTGGGCTGATCAGCGGAGTCTGGATTCATGGACATGGCCAGAGCTTGCTCCAACATGGCAGAGTCGTTATTTCCTACAGAATCAAAACTAATCTGTTAGAAATTTAATTTCACATGTACGACAGCTCCTAAGAAGAAGTAATGATTTTAAAGTATGTGAAGAAAGAGAAACAATCTGCCCATGCAGCAGCTGCTTTGGAATGTGATTCCTTGAATGAGCAAAAAATTCTAACAGGAGTGTTCTTGTTTTACAGTTTATTGAATTTAATCAGAAAATTTTCTCTGCTTTGTTAATTACAATTTAATTAATTATTAGAAATAAAACAATTCTTCAGATCCTTGTGTAGCGATCTATGTAATCACATCAAGGATCTGATTTTAATCAGAATGCCAAATGATGAAGAATCTCAATAAATGATACAGAGTATACATACTTCTAAACATTCAAAGTAGAATACATCTCAAGTTTCCAGTAGTCATCTTATAACTAGTCTATCATTGTAACAGATGGATGCCAATATGAATACATATACCAGTGACAAGTGTACCTAATGACTTGTATAAGTGACCTTAGCTATGATAAACACTTAGATATGAACATTTGGCACATTAATAAATTGTACAGGTACCTCCAGCTGATTCGGCTGGCTGGGTTCCGGTTTCTGTGGGGGCCCCAGGATTTGTCTTCTTAGCCTCGTCCTCCTGTCGGGCTCTTTGTTCCTCCATTGACACACGCAGAGCCTACAGAAATCAATCAGGTCTTGTCAAAGAAATCATCTCTGTACATTTAACATAAATAGCATGCAAAGGAAATTGTAATTTAAAGACAATTTTACAAATAATGTACATGACTGTATAAACCATACTCTTTCTCCAAGTACAGCCAATAGGAAATTTTTTCCTCTCATAACCATTGAAGATTTTTTCTTCAAACATTTATATCTTCAGTTTTTACAAATCTCCGCTTTTTATAAAACTTTTTACAAACTTTACCAGTGCCAGTTCCGGATCTTCATTTGGATCCACTCCAAATTCGAATCCGACTGCTGAGAGTCCTGCTCCGGATCCGTCCTCCCCCACCAGAATCGGAGAATTCATCAGGGCCTCAGACAGCATAGGTCCGGGGGGAACCGTCACCAGATGACAGCTATAACAGCAATGCAAAGGAATCAAAGATCAGGAATAGGGAAAAAATTTGTTGCTTAAGCATAATGCATGCTACATGTACATCATGTAAAATATTTGAAAGACAAAATCGCATTTAATATCTTACATTAAACATAATGATATAGAGTACATATGAGTCATTGTACTCAATTTTGTTTCTACCAATTATAGGTACCTGTTTCCATCTTTTCCATTGATAGTGTTGATGAAGGTAGTCAATTTATCTGTGTTTATTTGCTGAAATATACACACACGCCCAAACATCAAACACAATGTCATTCACATTAATTTCTCATATTTCATTAAAAACTCAATTAATTTGAAATTATAGCAAATCACAAGTTTGAAATTGTTAATCAATGCTACAAAAGTGTTTTTATCTATATATTATAATTAGGAATATATCTTGTACCTCTTCACCGAAGTTTATGATATCAATGTTGACTTTCTCTTTCTTCAGTTTCTTTGCCATCTTGACCATCTGAAAATGTAGTAACCATTTAAAATGCAAATAATTTTCTGACAACCAAATTTCTCAATTGGCAGGTAAATTTCAGAACATTTTCATCAAGACCTTTAAGTTGGTCTTCAGCCTTCAGATAATAATTCTGAGGTGCAATACCCAACTTTGAGGTCTTTTATAGGATTTTCTTTAAAAATTCACTTATAAGACACCCATATCTTGGAAGAGCAAATAAAGCTCCATACATGAAATATTTCATGTTTATACTGTTATTATCACAGGATTTTTTCCTTCTGTGTATTTCACTGAAAGTGAAATCAAACTCTTTGTCGGTAGAGACCTGGATAAATTACCTCTTTCTCGTCGTCCTCTATAGGACTCCCTACAAACACCACGATCCTCATCTTGTGGTTTCTGCCCTGTCTGTGTTTCAGTGCCAGCTACAGAGGCAAAAGTAGAAAAGTCAAACATAAAGATTCATACAGTTGCCTTAAGCTTTTATTGTGCCAAGATATGAATTGGGACAGGGACCATTCTATGGCTTCAGATAAAGACAATCCAGAGTCCTGAGGTGAATCAATGTCTACATAAATAATTTTGATTATTAATCAATATATCAACTTTTTGTCTTACAATTTTAAGTATTTTTCAATTAATTTAAATTAATGCTTTTTGCTCTAAAGATTATTTCAATATCAACTTTGTGTGGAAAAAAGTGAAGCATGAAGAAGTACCTGACAGTACATGTATGCTGAAAGACAGAAAGAACTACGTAATGAATGACTGAATGAAAGAATGCCTGAGTAAACATACATGGGCTACTTTGACTGCAGTGTTGAACTTGATGTTTCCTTTGGGTTGTACTTGATGCAGCTTACTCAGCAGTCGACCCACATCTGTCGTCAAGGTTACCAACACATCAACAGTGCTGTGAAGGAAAAAAAAAAATTTTGTGAAAACTTGAAGAATTATTGACCATTGTCAACCACATTATATTCATAAATATATCAAATGAATTGAATTTACATCAAATTACATGTATACGTTGATGCCAGAAATTCTAATACACAAATGGTTATTTACCTTCCCATGGCAATTAAGCCAACGTTATTCTCTGGGTTGGAGCGGGTTTTGGAATGACAAACAAGATTAACAGCATCTTGTTGTGCTTGAAACCGAGTCGGGATGAAGTCTCCATTTCTCATATAATCACTGCTGTCAACACTGTAAGAAAAGTTTTATTTTAAACAAATCTGAAAACAAAAATTTACACTTCCTAATCACTAAATTGTCTTTAAAATATACATTGCAGAGACAGATTTCAACTATAACTACCAGGTTTGAACCCAGTTTCTCTGTCTAGCACTGATATAAAGGGTTATCCAGTTATAGCAAAAAGCTAGAAGGCTTATTTGAACACATTGTTCCCTTCCTAAGAGAAAGCTTTCTTAGTCCTCTGAATTATTACTCAATGCCTTTAAAGTCTCTCAAACCCACGAGAATACTATTATAATAGTTTTTTAGGACTTGGGGGTGGAAAACAGTCAAGCAAAAAATATCTTTAGTTTCTATACAGGCCAAAAGTTTTAAAAGAGTGTGTCAGGTGGGTACTTTATAAATTATATATTAGAAAAGACCAAAGGGAAATAACTCCATTTGCTTTTATAAATGCGCATTATTCCCCTTTCTATCCCCATATTAGTTCTCAATTTCTTTTTTATTATGTGTACGTGTGATGTTTGATCTGCTTCAGAAGCTTTAACCAGGTCCAAAAACCTTAATCTCCTGTAGCATCCAAAACCCTTAATCAGATATAACATCTAAGCCTTTCAAATGCATAAGTATCATAAAATGCATAATTCAAAAATAGGGAATATTTGCAAGGGCCCTCTTTACTGAACAGACAGAGTTAAAATTATAAAGAATTATGAAGTTAATTCCAGTCAATAAGGTATAGCCTTCAATGTCTCTTCTGCACTATAACTTGACAGTGTATAATCCTGGAATTTATTGAAGTCAAGCTCAAATCTTAACAGAGAATACATAACCCTGTATCAAGGTTTATAAAAGGTGGGGGTTGTTATGAATAACAAAGTAACATTTTCTAATAATATTTTGTAATATTTTTCCAAGCTCTGCTGTAGAGGTGCAATATATATGTTGCACTTGAGGCATTTTATAATGGAATTACTGGAATGCAACCAATTCTTGAAAAGTACCATTTCTCGCTAGTGTAATGTTACATCATTTTTCTATATAATTTTATGTGTTTATAAAATGACGTACATGTAACAATGCACTGGCAAGAAATGATCCCTGGTGAGAATTGGTCGCACGCCAGAAGGCCTTTTCAAATGATGAGAATCTTGCTATTAATATAAGTGTAATTTTAATGAAAGCTTGCTAGCGTCTGCTATGCTGAAGGAACCTCTGATTTTTGTTGACTCTCTGACAGAGGAAATTCGATCCATATAACCATTGTAAAAAGAAGCAAAACAAATTTAAAGCATATAATTGCCAAAAAACCAGAAACAGCTTTTTTATAAGACAAAATGAATTTATACCACAAGGACGTAGATATAACCATGATATCATAATATTATACGATCTCAAATTAGCTTACTCACGACACCAAGATATTTTTTCTTCAATTTTCCAGACAACATATACTTTAATGGCATATTAAACTGTTCATATCTGACGTAGAGGTTTCTTAAAATAAAGTATACTTGCTGAAAACATAGTAAGATTTCATGTTAGAGGAATAAAAGGCGTAAAACTCACCAAACAACTGTGCTTTCGAGAACCATTTTTGCCAGTTACATTCATAAAGTGAAAATACGAACAGATGCGGATATAATTGGAAATGAGCAAAAATTTTATCACTTGGGAAAAAATCATAAGTAGAGAATAGATAAAAATAAATTGAAGTAAGGTATATATATATATATTAATATATATTCTTATAAGGTATATTTTATTTAAAACATATCTGTATTCTACGGAAGCGTATTAGTGCCACATTAATTTTTTTTTTCTTTAAAATTCCAACTTTAAAGTTGGAATTTCCGACTTTAATCTTGGAATTTCCAACTTTAAAGTTGATTTTTCCAACTTTAATCTTGGAATTTCCAACTTTAAAGTTGATTTTTCCAACTTTAATCTTGGAATTTGATTTTTCCAACTTTAATCTTGGAATTTCCAACTTTAAAGTTGATTTTTCCAACTTTAATCTTGGAATTTCCAACTTTAAAGTTGATTTTTCCAACTTTAATCTTGGAATTTCCAACTTTAATCTTGGAATTTCCAACTTTAAAGTTGATTTTTCCAACTTTAATCTTGGAATTTCCAACTTTAAAGTTGATTTTTCCAACTTTAATCTTGGAATTTCCAACTTTAATCTTGGAATTTCCAACTTTAAAGTTGATTTTTCCAACTTTAATCTTGGAATTTCCAACTTTAAAGTTGATTTTTCCAACTTTAATCTTGGAATTTCCAACTTTAATCTTGGAATTTCCAACTTTAAAGTTGATTTTTCCAACTTTAATCTTGGAATTTCCAACTTTTTTGTTTGAATTTATTTCTTGTAGATATAACAGTATACATTATAAGACAGGCAAACTGGACATAAACTTATTGTTGTATATGTCTGAATTAGAAGTTTTCATATAAATGTATCAGATTAAAACGATTAAATGCATTCAGTAACAGATATCAAATATCGAAATAATTTTAAATCAAATACATGAATATAAATATAACAGTAAACATTATATCACAGGCATACTGTGCAAAAACTTATAGTTGTATATGTCTGAACTAGAAGTTTTCATATAAATATATAAGATTGAAAAGTATACAGTATCAGATATCAAATATCGAAATAATTTTTAATTAAAAGAAATTTTATCATAATATGTAAAACAATAGGATGTATGATGTCGTTTATTAAATGCAGGATTAGAAAGAAGCACACTAAAAGACAATTAAGATCAAAACAAAGCCTTGAAATTTGTATCTACGTGGTGTTAATAAAGATCACTTATTAAAAGAAATTCGTCTGAAATTGAAAAACTTATTGTAATAACATTAACAGAAGATTAAAGTTGGAAATTCCAAGATTAAAGTTGGAAAAATCAACTTTAAAGTTGGAAATTCCAAGATTAAAGTTGGATTTTCCAAGATTAAAGTTGGAAATTCCAAGATTAAAGTTGGAAAAATCAACTTTAAAGTTGGAAAAATCAACTTTAAAGTTGGAAATTCCAAGATTAAAGTTGGAAAAATCAACTTTAAAGTTGGAAATTCCAAGATTAAAGTTGGAAAAATCAACTTTAAAGTTGGAAATTCCAAGATTAAAGTTGGAAATTCCAAGATTAAAGTTGGAAAAATCAACTTTAAAGTTGGAAATTCCAAGATTAAAGTTGGAAATTCCAAGATTAAAGTTGGAAATTCCATCATTAAAGTTGGAAATTCCAAGATTAAAGTTGGAAAAATCAACTTTAAAGTTGGAAAAATCAACTTTAAAGTTGGAAATTCCAAGATTAAAGTTGGAAATTCCAAGATTAAAGTTGGAAATTCCAACTTTAAAGTTGGAAATTCCAACTTTAAAGTTGGAATTTTAAATAATTTTTTTTTACAATGTGGCACTAATACGCTTCCGTAGTATTCAAAGATACAACTGGTTACAAAAACAAGTTTTGAAATTATCCCTAAACTCTCTGTTCGGACAGTGAACCAGTAAAAATGATTTTTGCTTATATCCTTACAAAATACTCGATAATGACAGCCATTAAAAAAGTATTTCCCACTCAGAATACATTTTAAACTTCATGACATGAAAATTATGGATATTAATAAATAATGCAGGTTTGATTTGACATGTTTAAGTCGGTGTTCTGTGATTGAATGATACATTTTTCAACGTGATCTAAGCGACGTAAGGAAATTGTCTTCTGTCGATAAAAATACGCATTCAGTCATTCTGATTCTCTAGGAAATTCTGAATTATGTCAACAGTTGAAGATTCTGATGGAGCTAAATTAGCATCTGGTGAAAAGGTTTGTTTGTATATGATTTGTTATTCTTTAGACAACGCCGACTTGAGATCTGACGAGACTGTCTGCAGTCTGTGTCATCAGACTCATGCAGTCATGATAATGTCATGATGAGATTGGACACAATCGACGAATAGTATTGTCGATTGTCTTATTCTCATTTGTTGTAAAATCGCATATTTAACCAACCAGACGGGTGTCAAATTTTGTTCAGCTCCGATTTTTACTTCCTAAAAAGACCCCGGGGTAAGATTTTTTTTTTCATGTTATACAGTACACTGACAGTATTCTCTTTTGAGAAGTGGACAGGCATAGCCTACATTGTTTTGAGAAGTGGACAGGCATAGCCTACATCCTGGATGTAAGCTATGCCTGTCCCTTCTCAAAAGAGAATAGTTATACAGTATACCTGTGTATAGGAAAGGAGAACTGGAGAAATGAATGAGAATTTAACGATGAAAACATGGAAAATAATATTGCTTGACAGAGAGTTGAACCGGGGACCCCTGCAACTCTAGTAAAGAGCTCTGACCACTGAGCAACCTAGGTTGATATCCATGGTCCAAATAGCACTAACTACAGTTGAACTCCAATATCTCAAACACTGATATCTCGATTACAATGGATATGTCGAAGCGATTTGTAAGTCCCAACCACTTTTTAAAAAGTATTTTACCCTCGATATCTGGAATACTTGGATATCTCTAAGTTTTTAAACAGTCCCATCTAGTTCGAGATAACGAAGTTTGACTGTACTGTACACCTGAAAAATACTGACCCCTGTAGTAAAATCACCTGGTCTTTACAGATTTAAAAAATTATTATTCCAAAAGGTTAATTGATATATTGTTGCCAATATATAGGTAATATGATGACATTGAATATTTTATGCATAATGTAATGAAGTTTCAATATTATTATATGGATGATATATCATCAGTTCCTCTTTGGTGTGACTTTTCCAATTGCGTCACATTCAATTTTAAAAGCTGTGACTAGTATAAACAATACCCACCTCCTGACCATATTAATTATTAAATTCCTGCTGTAAATTGCAATAGGTCAAACCTGTGTATCACTGATTGGTTGCTGGGACAATGTTCATGATGTTAGCTATACAAATTTTAATGCTATCAATGGCAATGGTTGTTACTTTCTATTAATTAAATAGTACATTTGTACAAACAGATTCAGTGTCATAAAACAAGTGTGTTATATATGTAACTCATTTTCAGTGCACAGGCACAGGATGTTAGGTGCCTGTGTTTCAGTACTATGGTTCTTTACTTATATTTTACATAATACTAGTGTGCACATAGATTCATAAGGGAAAAGTCACTAATCTCTCTAATTGTAACACTGTCCATGCAGATAAAAAAAATGACTGCATTCAACATGTTCGTATAAAATGTACAATATCATTGTGTCTATTTGTAAATCTGCCCCATCATCCATTTAGTGACTGATACTCAGATCACTGGTTGATTCTATTGAGTAAAGGAGGCGCATATAAATTGTTTATATCTAAATGTGCAGCTGCCAAATATGAATGTGACACAATTGGAAAAATCATATAAAATAAAAATCGATAATAATGACATAATTTAATTTCCTATTATATAAGCCTAATGCGATCTCAGGGCACTCCATAAATTTGCACTAGCTGTCCTGTCATAGTAAATACAGCTGTTATGGGAGTATAGAAACGAGCTATAGTATATATATGTGCTTTATCTTCTACAGATGACTACCTGTAAGTAAACAGATATTAAGCAAACACCAAAAACACAGGCTGATTTGCTATTTATCTTATTTTTTGATAACACACCATTCCAATTTTTTTTCTCGTTGGTACAGATGAGCATATCTATACAGTAGACAAAATTATTGAGAATGTCAACAAATATGTCAAAAATTTATATACTAAAAATATTGCTCTGCCATACAGATTTATATAATATTTTCATTTAACTGGTTACATGAATTTCTTGTTTTTTGAAAAGAGCTAGGAATCAAGCAGTCATTTAATTCTTAATCATGATATTTCTTTATTTTTGTTAGGATGCAAAATCTTCTGAGGTGCATAAAGTTCACAAGATGAGAGCCAAGCGAGACCATGGGGGTGAAGTCGACCCTGTATACAAGAAACTATCAGCTATCAATGGAGAGATCAACCGGATGTCCTCCAAGGAACTACGCGACAAGCTTGCCGAACTAAAGCTTGACGTCAGGTACATATATATATACAATCTAGAGGAGTATTCAGGCTTTAAATAGTGAACACGGTGATTTGATAAAAGCATGGTTATTATACAGACTGGGTTTTTCTAGATATAAATAATGATATTGTTTTGCAGTTTTTGTTGAATGTTTAACTTCGTATGAGTAATTTCCAGGAAATTTACACAATCATTTACATAGGTAATGAAATTAAGTAAAGAAGTTTTAAAACTTTGAGCGTGAAAAAATATTCCATATGATACATGCATTTAAATGTCTTATTATCTTTAAATAGCAGAATCTTAATTTACCAGGTTATGTAATAACATCATAATTTGTTTAACTTATTCCTGATGAATTTTCATGTATTTTAATTATACCGATAATTTTAAATAATTATGGTGAAATCTTTTTATGTAGAGGTTCCAAGGACATTTTGCAGAAACGGCTGAAGATGCATTATAAGCAAAGAAAGCTGATGAAAGCAAAAGTGAAACCACCAGGAAACTCAACATACGATTATTTGATTATCATCGACTTTGAGGCGACATGCCAGGAGAATAATTTGAATTATAATCACGAGATCATCGAGTTTCCAGCTGTCTTGGTGGACTGTCACACAAGAGAAATAGTAAGTTTAGGTGCAAATTTCCTTAGAACTTACTTTGACAGAGTTATCTTTATCTCTTTGTAGCATATTTTGCCAATGTGACAGTCAGACTGGTTTGAATACTGGCACTAGATAACTCATTTGGTAGAGCACCTGACTAGCAATTCAGGGGGTCTGGGCTTAAATCCTCGTCTCATGGTCCATGATGGCATCATTATTTATTCCATCCGCTACACTAACATAAATGTTCATATATATACTAAAGTAGTCTAGATTTCAAAATGAATGAAAGAATCGAGTATTTTTAGAGATATGATTAAGGTTTAAATTCTGATTATTAATTAATGTGCTAAATGCTTCTGAACGTGAAGTAGGGTTTTATTTGATAATCATCACATATTTCATATCGAAATGTATACAATATGTATACATTAATTATGATTGCATGTGTGTGTGTGTGTGTGTGTGTGTGTGTGTGTGTATACTGACATTTGATTTCAGATTTAAATACAAGTAAATTTAAATATATGGGATGAATAAATCGAATTGATCAGATATACACCGTATACAATGTATATATAAATTTTCTTAACTAATATTGGATTTCAATCTGAACTAATAATTGAGTTACAATCTGTACTAGGTAGACGAATTCCATGAGTTCTGCAAACCTATCATCAATCCCAGGCTGACAGAGTTCTGTTGTGGTTTGACAGGAATAACTCAGGTCAGTGAGAGAAGAAGTAATACTATAACAAAAGAACTGAAAATATTAACATTTTTGACCGTCTTTGTCTGTGATAACCTTACGAATCAATTTTGAAGCCTATAGCCCAAGAACTTCATAAAAGATGAGTGACAAAAAATGGGCGTGTCTTATAGCATAACCAAAAAAAGGTATTGGCTGCGCCGCGTAGTAATACATAGCATGTGCTACATGAAAAAATAGTGGTTTTAAAATGTTGTTTTTAAAGTGTACAAATTGGAAATAATATAAATATAAGTAATAAGGAATCATTCTTTGAATATTATGAGGTGATAATTTCAGTCGGAGCGTGGTCAAATCTATCATAAAGCCCTTCGGGCTTATTGGATATGACCACGCCCCGACAGAAATTATCACCTCATAATACTCAAAAAATGATTCCTTATTCCTTAAATATTCACACTGCCATTGTCCAGTAAATCTGTATGTAAACAATGAATAACTATTAAGATAATGTTTTAAACATTTATTAAAGCTATCATATACTCTAACTGTAAAGATAAACATGTAAACATGATCACAGCTTTCTTTAAATATAAATCTATATGAGCATCAGAACAGTGTAAAGATAACACAGTGACTACATGTAAGTATATATCTTAGCATCATGTCTACATGTACTCATGTAAATATGTGTACATCTGATCAGCTGTAAAAATTCAGCTGTAAATCCAAATATCACAGCTAACTGTAAAGATGAAGCAGCTTTCAGTATCATAGTTTACTGGCAAAACTTGTGAAACTTCATATATTTTTGGAAAACTTAGACAATTGATAATTAAACCTATAAACAAAGCTACAGAATGGCATTGATGCCATGAATATTTATGGAGTGAGTTGTCATTGATTTATAGGATGTGGTAGATAAAGCAGATGAATTTCCAGCGGTACTGGACAGAATGGAATCTTGGATGTCCAGTCATTATCTGGGGGTGGATCATACATTTGCAGTGGTCACAGATGGGTAATTAACATGTGTTTAGACCTATCATAAAGATATAGCTTACTGGTAATGCATGTATGTAAAAGTTTGTAGGAAATCAGTAAGCTTCCAACTATTCAAAGGTTTTTAAAGAAGCATATTTATCAAGGCTGCAGATTACCTTCATCTACTCTATACTGTAACCATGGTAACAGCTATCTGGTATTAAAAGATATAACCCAAATGAACATTTCCTTCAGAAAGTTTTATTTAGATTTAAGTAATTACAACATACATGTAACTCCAGTTCATGTGGATTGTTTTTGAATAACCAAAATAAAGCATTAAATTGATGATTAATATCATTTCTAACATTGTTTTCAGACCATGGGATATGAGCCGTTTTCTTCAAATGCAGTGCAATTTTAGTAAAATTCATTTTCCTCATTGGGGAAAGAAATGGATCAACATTCGTAAAGCATATTCAAGTTACTATTCATGTAAGCGTATGAATTTGGAGGAAATGCTTATAAATCTAGGACTGAAATTCCAAGGAACGCAACATTGTGGACTTCATGATTCACGAAACATAGCAAGAATTGCCATACAGCTCTTAAACGATGGTTGTGATTTAGTCAAAAATGAATTTCTCCATGTAGCCCCTCCTTCTCCTGGTACAAAGTCACTGGGTTGCTTGTCAAACATTTCATCGGGGGACACATCAGACCATCAGAACAGAACAAAGGAGGAAATAGTAAAGAAACTAGAGGAAATGAAATTAGAGTCCAAGAACTTTGTGGAGGAGAATCAAGATTTGTTGGAATATCACAGATTGCAGTCAACCTGAAATGCCATTTAGTGTCTGTAGTTGTTAAATATTTCACATTTCAGCAATTCAAGTTGCTTGGTGCGATGCCGTTCCTGAAAAATTTAAATTCATCCTATCCATCAAATTTTAAACAGGATCCATGTAAAAACTTTTTAAAGATACTTTTTTGTTGAAATAATTATTTGATTGACATATTCTTACTTTATAAATGAAATATTGCCTTTACCTTATGTACATGTATGTTATCAAAACATTTGCCTTTAAATTCTTCTTAATATAATTGTACAATTGATTTTAAAAATAAAATCCTTGATAAATGAAATACTTGATTCTTGATTATCTGGAAGCTAGGATAGATTAACGTTTTGGAACAATAAAAACTGGGCTAAATTCTTGGAGCTTGTTACAAATTTCAAAATGTTCAAATTTTAAAGTTAATATATTTAGATTTCTTCTTTCCTTAGTAATAAGTTATGGCCAAAAATATCACATTTAAAAGTTTAAGGCAAATCTGATGGTAAATTTGTTGACCGTCCAGCCTCATTAATTACTGGTTTTACCCCATCGAGACTTGCATGGTAAATATAACTTTGGAAGTGGTACATGGATGTTGCTTCAGATGAAAAGTCTCTTCTAGATTTTCAGAATGCTTGAACAGGTTCAAGTTTTGAAAGCTGTCAAAAATTTGTAGCAAGTTTGTTTGCTGTACCTATATGGTTATCTTTACAAGTAAATATTTGTCATATAAATATAATTTGTTTTAAAAAGTGTGTGTGGTTCATGTAATTTAATAACAATGATACAGGCAAATGGCAAGAAAAAATGTAAAATAAATAAATAAACGAGCTGATGTTTTAATAAAATAAAACAGAGTCTGGTTGGGGGTATGTTTTCTGTTAGGTTGGGCCTGGTCTGCACTGTTTATACAAGTTTATACACAACTCCTACTTGGGGGGGGGGGGGGGGGGGGGGGGGGCATGAAATTTACAAAATTAATTGAGGGCTTCATGTTCTGTATAACTATGAATTCAGTTTTTCTTTCCGATGTGCAGAAGTAGAGAAGATTTTTGAAAAATGGTACAGTTTTGGCACTTATGGTCCTGTCCCTTGGGATCCTGTGTCTGTGAGGCAAGAGTCCTGAAATTTATGTTTTTGTTACCCCAAAGATGCATCATACCACATTTGAAATAAATTGAATATGTAGTTTTCAAGAAGTAAAAAATGTTCAATAATGTTAACGCATGATGTATGTTGCACGACGGCGGACGGAAACCAAATGAAATAGGTGTCTGGTCACGTGAGTGACTCAGCTAGGTGACCTAAAATGACATCATGCACATTGATTAATGTCAACATTATTAATTACAGGTGTTTGAATTAAAGTTTATAACTAATAAACTAAACAATTCATTTGAAAACAGATTTTATAAGATAATCAAAACGGAATATTAATGTATATAATCAAGCGCAGACAGATCATGTGTTGATCTAAAGGGGGAAGGGGGAGGGTGGTTGGGTCCTGACCCTTCCTGTAAATTTTTAAATTATTGAATTCACGATAAAGTTGCCAAAAATAGGCATGAACTCTTTACAATGGTATGCATGCATTGATTTCTCTTCATTTCTTTTGCTAGTGATGGGATTTGAACCCATTCTTCATTCCAAAAGGGAATGAGTGCACCAATACACCACACCAGCTTGTATACAATTAAAGAGCTATAGTGCATGATTATAGCGTGATCATTTTTTTCACTGTTTTAGTCTTTTCTGCTCATGTGGGCCGGGGCTATGATTCAGTTCTTATATCTTTATAAGCAAAGAGAATTTTTTCAAGCACAACCCTAAATAGGATCTTGTCATAAAAGGTCTCATTAAAAGGTAAACAAAACTAACATACCTGATCTGAACTTAGAATCATGTATCCTTAGAAATACATGTATGATTTTTGTAGCCCTCCCCCTTCTATGTTCAACAAAAATTAAGTTTACAAATTAAAAGTAAACAATTTAGATTGTGGCCCACAACCACTATTATAAATTATAATATAAAAATATTAAAAATATTTTCAACCTGTTTTTTCAATACTTATTTGTCCAAACAGATCAAAACCCTGCCTACAGCATTTTACTGTGAAAAGCTGGACTGTAAACATGTATTACCATCAATATGTTTTTACCGTTGTTTCCTGTCAAGTTTTTTTTATATTTTTACCTGGATGAGAGAGAGGCTCGACTGTAGAGTTCCAGACTCTGGTTGCTCCGGACTCGCTCAGTCAGTGAACTGTCTCTACGTGACAATGGACTGTAATGAAATAGTAAAGCCCACAGTCAAAGCAACAGTTAGTCAGCATTGTCAAAGAGCAAACATTCGAAACACCCAAACACACCATATCCAAAATCCCAACATTAGTTACACCATGATAAATGATAAAGAGGCACATAATGGTCCAGGTAATTAAACCTTCAAATTCCCAAGAGTTAAACATATATTACCGTAATCAAGATGAGAGAAGCATATTTCTTAGCCATATCATGAAAAATGATGTTGTATCCATTAGTCCTTGGTAATACTTACTGCACATCTTTGGGAGCTTGTTGGAAGTAGGGATCGTAGATTTCCTTCATCCCGGCCTGGATTTCATTGTCTGTTTTTGTGGGTACAGAATATGTAACACATCAATGAGCTCCTGTTGATTGAAGGAACCGACGCGCACCATCCCATGACAAACTTCAGCTCCTGAAACAAACAACACATACTATACAGTACTAGGGTTAAAACTTAAGTTAATCGGTCTTGCTAAGATGCAGGATGTGTTATACTGTATATTTTCTTTTCATTTGACAAGATATGGAGCTGGCTAACAGTTTAGATAATTGGGGAGGGGGAGGGAAGGAAGAGAAGGGAGAGGGGGGTAAAAAATGAAATGATGGATATCAAAATACAGTCAATCTCAAAATACAATAAAAGTTGAGATACATGTATGTATTAAGGATTTGAGATATCAAGGTATCTGGGGTGGGTGGGAGTGTCCGACATGGACTGACGTACCTCCTGTTGGGATTCCTTGGCTTGTCGCATTTCAAACTGTATACAGACGTCTTCCAGTGTCTGGGCTATCTGTCTGTCCAGGTTGTTTCTACACAGAGAGGGAGAAAACTTTGTTATAGAAAGCTGACATCATCTTACATGTATACAATCATGTCCAGGTAATACCACCTGCTCACAAGTGGAGAAAACACAATCATAGCTTAATTATAACACATACTGTTCTAACTACAATTTACATTTTCACATAATCAAGAAAAAAAAGAGGCAGTACATATTTGGAATAAAGGAAGTATATACTCTTTTTAGACTGAGTTATAGTGTCTGAACTTCACCATTAAGTAAAGTTTACTGTGGCACTTGTACTCAGTAAAATAGCTTATGGAGAACCCTGCAATAACAAAAGTTAGCTCTTTATATATAATATAGACCTGAGGCATGTTCAACAGAGCTAGCGCTCGCATGCACTTGCCAAAATTTGTGTTGCAGGTATAGGGAATTGTGGCGAGCGCTCGTGAGCACCCGCTCTGTTGAACACGCCTCTGTTCTTTATATAGACCAGTTCTTTGTATATAGACGTGCATATATGTTCATTGTTTAGGCAAGTGTTATGGTACCTGAACTTCTCCATTTTGGCTTACTGTGGCATTTGTACACAGCAATTGAAAGGGCTTATGAAAAAGTGAGTTCTCTGTATAGACCAGCGTACCTAAACTTCTCCATCTCCATCATGTGTTTTTGGGCAAGCAGTGCCTGCTTGATCTTGAGTGCAGTCTTGTTCTTGGAGGTGGCCAGCAGCTCGATCTCAAGCTTGTGAGCACGGCTCATGATCTCCTCCTTTTGCTCGATCTTCTCCTTGAGCCTCTTTCTCAGTTCCTACAAAGTCATGTGAATCTTGTATGTCATCATAATGGCAAGTAATGAGACATCACTTTAATAAGTTGTTAATACTACACAAACCAGTAAGGATGTAATTTCACAGACACCTTTCTACATGTACTGAAAATTTGCATGAGTTACCTTCTCTTGCCTGCTCTTCTGACTTTCAAATCTTCTTGTCTGTTTAAATTGTCTTATTCCTGAAAAAAGTAAAACATTAACTTTTATTTATAACTGTTCTCCTGCTTATCTCATTTTCCCTCTGAAGCTTACACACTTTTGAGCACATGTTTGTCACAGCTTAATTAATGTAATTCATTAGCAGTATGGATATTTTCAGTACACTGCAATCTAATAATTGCTCTGCTTGGTTTGAATTTGAATAGATCAGTATACACCTGTCTGTGTATATACCAGTAATTCAAATGATATCATCAATACACAAGATATATAATTATTATTATAATAGTATACACAAACTTTGCAATGTATGAATGTGTATTTCAATCAGAACTATATGATAGTGTTTATGTAAATCTGTGTACAGTACACATGATAACGAATGTCATTTAAAAACCTGATAATGTGTGACTATATATTTAAGTAGTCATCATAGCGCTGTGCACAATTACAAGTCAGAACCCGGCACTTAAATGAGTATCACATGATCTCACCAGATAGCCAACAGACCAGGAAGAATAAATCTTAGGAACCATGCAACAATGTTGGATAGTAGGGGATCTAAACTGTGCATTACTGGATAAACTTTGAGTAAGGTAAAAAAAAAAATTATCAAATTGTTTTTACTAGAAAAAAAAAATGAAAGAAATAATTGTTGTTTGTAAGTTTAAGGTGATTCATGGTTTTATTTTAATTAAATACCAATATGGTTTGAACCAGATTGAGTCAACAATAGGATGCGAGATATATCGTCAGACACACAAACTATTAATGGCATGATAGTTTCTATCTATGTAATATATTAAATTTTCTGCAATTGCTCAGTTATACAAAGATGGGTTTGATAGTTGTATACAGTTTTATTGCTTATTAAAAAATTAAAGGAAGCAGATATGTATAGAACACATACAATATTTAACAGTGCAATGCTATCTTTCAGGATTATGGCATGAAAATAAAAAAAAAAGTATCTTTATAGCTGTGCATTAACTTTTGAATCATTAGATAACATGACAACAGGTGTCTGACCTATATACTAGATGATTTAAATGCTGCATACTGCAGGTACACATATCTGTAAGCATTCAAGTTTGCACCTGTCATTTAAATCAATCATGTGATCTCTCTCATTGGTATCCAGACCAGGAACAATAAATACCTGTAACCCGCCATGTTGGATTGTGAGGCTTTGTAGTTTTCCAATAGACTGAGTAAGTCAACCTAACATATACCAACTTGAAACAAATTCGAAATGAATTTATTATATTCTTGTGGGATATCTTAGAATTTTAATATGTATGCACTCAAGTTGGAATTTCAATACGCATGCACTCATTGACAAGTTAAATATACCTATAGTGTTAATTAACTTCAGGAAGTTAAATTTATGCATAATGTATTAAAATACTATTCCATAATTGTGAATATACATGCATTAATTGTATTCTTTTCAGATTTAAACTTTCCCAAGGCTCAGGAGAGGATCTCTGACCATGGACCCCTGGAACAGCGCCCAGGATGTTGTACGCTGCACCCTGTGTCAGGACTCTGTGGCCCCCATGTACTGTGAAGTTTGTCATATACATCTGTGTAAAGACTGTGTAGAGACACATTTCTCTGATTCTTCTAAAGTTCATAATGTGGTGCCACTTAAACAATATTTAACCACTCTAAACTATTCCAAGTGTAGGAAACACCCCTCCAAACAATGTGAACTCCACTGTGAACAATGTGACATACCTATTTGTGTACAATGTATTTCATCTGGGAAACATTTGGGACATAAACAAATTGACATTTTAAAAACCTTTGATACCAAAAAGGAATATTTACAGAGAGATTTGGAAGAATTTGAGAAATCCATTTATCCTAAATACAGAGAGATGACATCTAACATTCCAGTGGAAAAAGCTGATCTGAGTAAAAACTCCCAAAAATTGACAACAGCAATTGACAAACAAGGAGAAGTCTGGCACAGAGAAATAGACACCATTATCACAAACCTGAAATCTAACGTGGAGGAAATGGAATCCAAACACCTGGTCGTCCTAAATAAACAGGAAGATGACATCACACACACCATTTCTGAAATCACACACACCATTGCTGAACTAAAGAAGTTGCTGAACTCCAAAGATGTCTGCCTTGTCTCTGAGTACAAATCCAGGAACGCTGAATTCAGAAGATTGCCTCCTAAACTCAAAGTGTCCTTACCAAACTTTAGGCCTCAGGAAATCCACACAGATCAGCTGATTGCACAGTTTGGTTCTCTGTCAGCATTATCTTTTACAACAGAGGAACAAGACTACAGCATACCACCCAAGGGAGCCGAGTCCTCTCCCCCAGACAGGTCACTGATGGATGTATCCCGGGTCATCACAGCTATAGACACAGGGTATAAGTATAGACTATACAGTGTGACGTGTCTGAATGATACAGAAGTATGGACGCATGGTTATGACAACATGATGAACCTCTACAACCTTCAGGGGGAACGAGTGAAGTCCATCCAAACCAAGTCAGGGAACGATCCACGGGACATAGCAGTGACAAGGAGTGGGGATCTAGTTTATACTGATTACACAGATAGAACTGTGAACATAGTGAAGAATACACAGATACAGACAGTGATCAGACTACAGGGGTGGAGACCTCGCTGTGTCTGTAGTACCTCCTCTGGTGACCTCCTGGTTGTCATGGACAGTGATGATGATAAACAAACAAAAGTTGTGTGTTACTCTGGCTCCACAGAGAAACAAAGTATTCAGTACGATGACAAAGGACAACCTCTCTATTCATCTGGTGGTATTAAATACATCAGTGAGAACAGGAACCTAGATATCTGTGTGTCAGACTATGAAGCCCATGCAGTAGTGGTGGTCAATCAGGCCGGGAAACTCCGGTTTACCTACACTGATCCTCCCTCTACTACCCAGGGATCATCCTATCCACGGGGCATCACAACAGACAGCCAGGGTCGGATCCTGACAGCAGACCATTTCAACGACCGTATCCACATCCTGGATCAGGACGGACAGTTCCTCCGCTACATTGACAACTGTCATTTACAGGGTCCATGGGGTTTATGTGTGGACACCAGAGACAACCTCTTTGTGGCTGAGTACACAGGTAAAGTGAAGAAAATCCAATATTACATGTAAATCAATTACTGTATGTATGAAATGTAAACAATCTATGAATATCATATGACTGAAATATGTCAAATGTAAACAATATTTATGATTATATATGTATTATTTGTAAAAAGAATAAATAAACATGTATTACATTTAAATAAAATGACTGGGTATATATTATATATATTATTATATAAACAAATGGTAGATATCATATGTAAACAAACTGTGTGTACATATGTAATGGAAACAATCTCTAGGTGTAGAAGTTATTTGCTAACTACATGTATTAACTTTACTTGCAACTGTTTATTATTTCATTGATAAAGTAATCACAGTGTCTTTATCCATTACATTTGTTCTACAATACAAAACGATACTAAAAATCTATTGAGTATTAAATGTCACCAAGATTACTCTGTGTATATATATATATATTTATCATATAAACATATGTATTACACGAGGGTTAATGGACGTGTAGCACTCAATTCTTTACCAGCAATGGAGCCAGGCCACAAACGGACTGAGGCCCATTACTTAAAAAGAGGAGTGGTACAGGTATATTAACCTACCAAAAATTTCTGCCATTACTATATAATTAAGTGAGCTAATTAATTTTACTAAACATACATACCTTTAGATCTTTAGAACTGGGATTGAAGTAGCCACATAATTATCTACCAAGTTGGTTCTAAACTGCTGTTCAAGGATGTTTTACTTCATGGTTAAGATTTCCTATTCTGTTAATGGTGGAACATGCTACAAAATGATGTCACAAGCGTGTTTAAACAATACTACAAAATGATGTGACAGGTGTACTTAAACAGTCAACAAACTCAATGTGTTTATATGAAATAAAGTATAACAGTTGATTTTACAAACCTTTGAACTTCTTGTATCCTCTGTCTAGGATGGTCTAATCTGGTATATGCCAAGTTTCCTGATGTTTTTATCTTCATTTTTTCCCTGAAGTTTTTATCTCTGAGTTCTTCAGAGAACAGATAGGAGTTTCTGAAAATTGTACCAGTACATGTATTTACATGTATAAGCAAATTGACAATGTTTTTCTTTCTCACGTTCAAAAATGATAAACATATGCTTTATATAAATATCAATTATGTGGTTATTTTATTAGTGTAATAAACAAGATTTTGTGCATCAGCTGGTGGATATTTTGTCATTTTCTAATTCAAATAAATTTTGAATTGACATATTTTTAATTTAATTTTCTCTCTCTCTATCTGATACAATTGTGCAAAATATGCTGTTAAGCTATAGCTGATATTGATCGAAACACGACACACAGAACTTAGGTTTTTAACTAAGGATGGCAATTTCTAACCGGTTATTGGTCAGAATGATATGGTAACAAGTTATACAAAATCAGTAATTGGTTAGTCGTATCAAATATAACAATTGTACTGGCGTGCGACCAGTTCTCGTCGATTATCATATCTCGCCAATGGATTAAATTGTGATGTCATTTTATCAACACATAAAATCATATACGAAAAATGATGTCACACTGCACTGGCGAGAAATGGTACTTGGCGAGAACTGGTGACACGCCAGTATATATTTCAAGCAATTTCATAACAAATTTTCATTATGATTTTGCTTTCGTCTATATTGGACACATACCGGTACATGTAACTAAGATCATAAAGAATGATTTTATTAAATGGAAGACGAAGAATTTGTCATAGGCAAACTTTAATTGACCGTTGATAATTTCCTTTTACTTTAATTACTACAGTATGATTTACCAGGCAAAGAAATTATTTCACGACTCTTTTGCTTGTGGTTTAATTTGACTGTATACTCGTTGTTTTAGAGTTTTCTTGAAAATCATGATAAATGATTTTCATATGCCTTTTAAACATATATATACAAAAGATAGTATTTCTGAAGCATTGATTACAGTTAATTTTACAAAAAAGAACTATAAGCAAAAATTTGTGTATTTTGATACGTCGTAACTGGTTAATCGATCGATGAAACGAATTACGATTAACCGATCGGCAATTCTGCAATCGATTGCCATCCCTTGTTTTTACAAATCAGGTCTTAAATATGTACCTTTTTGTATACCTTTTATCTTGGTAAAAAAAACTTTGCTATGTATGCATGCATCCTCACTCCAGACGACATCAATTAGTTAGTGTATTCCGAACCCGATCAAAAAGCTTATTGCAGTATCAATTCTGGCACCCCTCGTGTAAATCAGTGTATAAAATGTCTCATAGAGGGTGTCTGGGTGGGGGATCCGGACCCCCTTACCCCTGGAAAATTCAAATTTCTTTTTAATTAAATTTACATATATACCAAATAATATGCTTAGGACCCCTTCCCCTTTCCCCTTAAAAACATAAGTATCCATCGGACCCCCCGACACCCCCCCCCCCCCCCCCCGCTTTGGAAAACAATTCTCGATTTGCCCATGTGTCTACATACATATACGGGTTTATTTTATAATTAATGCACGTAGATTTGTTTATATTTGTATGGATTTGGAGCACCCAGGGGTGGATCCAGGATTCCAAGTTAGAGGGGGGCGCTAGTTATAGGCAGGGGGTCTGGGGGCCGCCTTGAGCCACTGGCACAGATGAATGAAATGCAAAATTAATGTAAATTCGGCTCATGCCCGTGACACAGTAACGTTAGCATTTAAGGTATCTCACTCGTCACATTTTGATTTCATTGCGCACATGATCATTATATTTAAAATGAATATGATTTTGATTATTTAATAATCACAGAGAGAATATTATTTCATAATAACACAACATTCATAAAGAAAACTCATTTGAATTCAATAAACAAACAAGTTTTTTGGGTTACTATTTTTTGTGCGGAAGGTGTTTTAGACGAAAATGACAGAAACAAGCAAATTTACGAATTTTCAATACTCTTTTCATTTTTAACATTAAATTGGTTATGTTTGTAACATATTCTATAGGTTCTGTGTGACGGGTACAACATTAAATCTTGAGAGTGTGATAGACTATTACCATAAAATTATGAAATATATAGAAACAGTATGAAATTTTATAAGCCAAATTTTGCAAGAAGTTTACCTTTGAAGCCCTTTATCTAAAATTTGACATCACTAACCCCCATATTTTATTATGTCAAAATAGCTATAGTACTGAATACATATCTAGGCAAACTGAATTAATGTTATAAATTTCTTGATATTCAAAAAGTTTTTACATGTGTATTTCAAATAAAATTGTAACTATTAAAGAAATTATTTATTTCAAGTGCAAAAAGGTCACGAAAAAATTTATGCAGCTTCATACAATGTTTTTCGTGATCTTTCTATTCAATCTGATCATTGTGCATAATTGAAAACAATATTTGATGAAATAATTTTGCTTAATTAAAAATACTGGTAACAAATGCTAATCGGGCTGAAATTGCATTTTAGGTGCAAAAAGGTAAAACTAAATGGGCCATAACTCAGAGGGATGATAACTGACCCCCCTTTTTCTTTGTATTTTTTTTATGCTTTGTCTACAGATTTGAATGATATACTTTACAAGAAATTCTTGATACAAGAACATTGAGGAGTGGCATACCTTAATAGCAGTGGCGTAGCTTCCAATGAAGCACGGAAGCACGTTTTGTATAAAAAAAAAAAAAAAAAAAAAAAAAAAAAAAAAAAAATTCAAGACAATAAAAAAAAAATGAAGTCCTTAACATATTATAAGTATTGAACACAATTACTTATCATTTGAATTTCTATTGATATTTTCATTTTTGTTTTCATTTTGAATGAAAATGACAATAACGAACTGATAAATGAAATTGATGAATAGAAACCAAATGAAATAAACAACAATACATTTAAATGTCAGCCTGCAGCGCTAGTGAAATCTGTTTTTCGTACAATTTACCTAAATCACCTTCAGAAAATATGCGGATAATATGAAGTGTGAGCAAGTTTTTTTTTTTAATTTTAGAGAAGTACGGGGTACTTATTAGATAAAAATCAGGCACTACTTTTTCTTCTTTATCGTTAATTTTATGATGATGATGAAGTAAGCATTTTACACATTAAAAACTGGGGTTATTTTGATGAAAGTCCTTTTTTTGGATACTCAAAATTAAGTGTCTAAAATGCTGAAAACTCAAGGCGGCCTCCAAACCCCCTGCCTTAATTTGCTTCCACAATAAACAAACCTTAGCTACGCCCCTGAATGGAGAGGATTCCCTCACCTTATTTGGTTGCTGTATATATGCATCAAGTGTGATTTAACTTTGCAGGTAACAACATTGTTCACAGGGAAAAAAATTCGCAGAAGATCGCCGCTAGCTGCTATCTTGATTGCGGCAATCATTACAACAGCGGCAAATAAGGCAAGCAGAAACTCAGCATGTTGCAGGAGCATTGCAAATAACAACACTTGGCAATCTGTTGTTTGTCACAATACTTAATTTAACATTTGCAGAAAGTTGGCAAGAATAGTGAACAAGTCTAATTTGCCAAAGAAATGCAGAGTATAGAATTTGGTCGGCATAGAATACGCCATTTTGAAATGTTTGAATATACATGTAGTACTTACATGTAGATGAACGTTATTGGCTGTTGTCAGTGTGTTAGGGAATGTACCATTCAATATATATTATAGTATATGTATATTCAAAAGAATATTTTTTTTATGTAAGCAATTTTTCAACCCTATCGAATATCTGATTTGGTTTTATTTTAATGTGAAACAATGGTATCTAAAAAAAAGTTGAAACTGCTGTAGTTGAATGTTTGGCTGTTTGGATTCAATCTCTATATCAGTCTTGCATATAATTGTCTATATTTTTTAAAATGAACTTTATGTTCCAAATCAATTCCCTTTGTTCATGTATGCTCTTGAAGCAAATAAGTAATTAGAGATGAACTTGTTTAATTTGAATACAAATATATTGTTTTGCTGTAAATACTCTATATCAATTGTGATATAGACATGTACATTTATTCATTTTAAACAACATTTTGTTAATTACTTATTACATTGCCTAGAAACATAATGATAGACTCTTTAGAAAGTTCATCATAACACACGGTAGTTTCAAACATGCCTGATAGATCTTTATTTTAAGAGAAGTCACGGCACGGTGGACTTGCTGCTAATATCCAACGATGAATCATATAAATGATCCCAACAAGTAGGCAGCAATGTTTGCAGCAAGTAGCAGAATTTTCATATTCGGAAAATCAAACGTTTGCTGCAGTGCGACAACGCACTTTGAAAATATTACACGCTTTGGGATAAAATTAACAAACTTTGATTTTTTTTCTCGATAAGATTGGTAAAGGATGACTGCACTTCAGGAGATTTAAAAATTGCGACAAATAAATGTTTAAAATGGGCATATTTCTTTTAATTGTAGGAATTACCAATATCTTAACTGCAACTTTATGTAATTACATTGATATAAAGTTCATATTTACAAAGAACGAAGTCGTTTTTATAGGTAGGGGTCATTTAATTTTCTTGAATCTCCATAGGATAATGAGGACGCCCACTTTTTTTACAGACTTAACACATAGTCAGAGCATGTTTGTCTATTGTTCTCCTTTTAATGGTAGTTGCATATTTATACATATATTAAGCTTAATATGTTAAAAGGAGATCAATAGACAAACATGCGCTCATGGTAAACAGAAAAAAACTGTTTCTTCTTGCGTTCGCGTTCTTTGTTGTTAACGATATACTTTGACATGTTGAATAATATAATTTACCACGTGATTTCTAATCCCAGGTAACTTTGTGAATACAAGACCCCGTCACGTGACGTATAAGGTAGCATGCATACTGTTAAGCGATATTATTTATCCATGCATATTTCAATTCATTCCAATAGAGTGATGGTTTCTTCATTTCTCGGAGATATCTTTAAGAGATTATCGGTTCCGTACGTTACTTGCTAATCTATTTGTTAATTCTTTTCGAACACGAAAATTGTTGACATATCAGCTACTGGTTTATGACAATCAATGGTTACTTATACTGGCCGATATTACATGTATATGCTATATATTTTCTTTTGAAACATTTCAAATTAAATGGTAACATGCAGAGAGAGAGAGAGAGAGAGAGAGAGAGAGAGAGAGAGAGAGAGAGAGAGAGAGAGAGAGAGGATGGTTCAATTATAGTACACTATTCTAATCTTAGACTACTCATTACAATATTAGATCAACCCTCCATGCATATTTATGAGTCTTATCTTCAATCAAGGGCAGACAAATCTAAATTCAAGATATTTGCAGAGCAGTAAGGGTAGGAAAACAACGAATTATTTTATTGCAACGCAGTTTAAAACCATTATGACATTAAATATATATTGGAAAATGACTAAACTATATGACAAATGTTTTTAAGTAAAATTGAGAGAGGAATAAACGTAACAATAGTGACCAAAAAAGGGCCCAAAACACGGCGTTAAGTGTAGTCATCCTTTCCGATCAAGTCAATGCACTTTAAAAAAAAATTCTAAATGTGTTATGAGTGTACATCAACATTTTTTTATGATTAAGACACTTCACGTTCTTTGAAATAAAGAAAAAAACCCACAAAAACTGGATATCGTTTATTAATTTTGACTGATTTCGTATTTAGCCAGATTAAATGCTTTGATTCTTTTGTGAGCATTGTTGCATTAATTTGATCTAGCATCATTGGGAACGGGGATGAAACAACTAAAGATATAGTCCAAATACCAATATATATATAAATCAAATTGATTACAAGTTGGAGACCAGGTGTTGGTGCAGCAGCCCAAAGAAAACAAACTTTCACCCGCCTTCGAGACAAAACCATACGAGGTCGTGGGACAAACAGGAAATGAAGTTTTGCTGAGAGCACCACATGGAGGTACATATCGAAGAAACGTAAAGCAAGTGAAAAATCTGGAGCTTGACGGTACCGTCCAACTTGATGATACATAAGATACATAAGGTGTGACCGACGTAGATGTTCCACATAGTAAGGTACCAGATGACAATGTGGCCGACCTCAAGATCACTGACGTGGACGACGACCCGTAGATTGAGACAGACCGTGGAGACAATTTACGCATACGACCAGTTCGGGTTCAAATGTTTTCTGTTTTGACTTAAAGTGAACAATTTATGGACTGTTTAATTTAGGACGTAACGCATTTCAGTGAATTTTATGTTGACTTTGGACATTAAAATATTTTAACCTCAATTTCAGGTTAAACTTTATTTTGAATAAATTTGAATTATGTTTAGATTCATGAAAAGGAGGAATGGAATGATTTTATGTAAGAACAATAACTCTGTGTGTGTTGAATGTCTGGATTATTACCCTTGGTTAAAGATTCTGAAACACATAGTATATGTGTTGGGTCATTAATAATCGACATTATAGTATAATCTTATTAATCCGGTGCTTAGAAATGAATGCGGTGGCAAAATCTGCGTTCATATCAAAACAGTAAGAATATTGGAGACGTTTGTATGTTAGGGGAAGGGCTGCGTGTATGCCAAAATAAGATACACTACTTTTACATGCATTAAATAAATTATTATAACATTGATGTCATCTCAAGCCCGAATATATGGGAGAGGGTTGTACATATTGGCCGTGGTTTGTGACGATGATTAATATTGTACTTTAACAAAAAATACATATTGGAAACTTGGAATACCGATGAATTATTACATGTACAATGATAACCTCTCTTTCAGAATATTTCAGTATTATCATTTGATTTGATAATGAGATATACGACTTTCTCGAATGTTCATTAAATCACCGGATGTGATAGGATTGCTACACGGGTTGACTGTAAAGGTATAAGTATGTTGGAAGTAATTAAATAACCAATAAATAATATTTACATTCAGTGTATAATCCCCTTATGATTGCATTGAAATCTGCGACATTCAATTTCCTATGAATACACTTAGCCAATTCATGCGCCATGAGCACAGATATAAACGTCACCACGTGTTTTGAGTATATTTATTATTCACCCCTGCGAATTTTATTGTCATTCAAATTTAGACCACGTGGTTTTATTTGACCCTTTCAGTTTCGCAGTAAAAATCGTGCCTCGTGGTTATAGTCTATTTCCTAGAATCTAGGTTATTGTAGTCAAATATAAAATCTAGACGTGTATTGATTTTAAACTTTATCTTCATTAATTGGTAGATAAAATGACTTCTAGAAATAAATATGACAATAGAAAATATAGTTTTTATTGCGGTTGCAACAATTAACAACTAGAATTTATTTTCGATCATCGCCTGACCTAGTAATAGCATCAATAGTGAAACAGACTATACTATTTTATGCAGAATGTTCCTTGAAAAAGGCTCAAAATACCATGTTTTTACACAAAACAGACACCCATTCTTTTTTTAAAAAGGCATGGAATTGCACACCAAAAGCATCAAACATGGCTATGATTTTATCAAGCAACCCAATGTTTATATTTTCAACCACGTGTAGAGTGGTTGAACACGAATGATAACTCTGTTCTGAATATCATCGTTTAGTTTAAATAACCGCTAGATGATGAAATAAGACATAGATCTCAATAGATTTTCGTGTTTTAACATATATCAAAGTAAGATATGATATGAAAAACGGCCAGTACTTACGTATTTTGAGAATATTATCCGAACACTCATACTTCCGCTCGAAATTTCACAGGAATTGAATAAATCTCGAGGAAGTCTCGTGAACTTTCATTCGAGCACCTCTGGATTTATTACAGACTAACAACGATAAAGAAAACATCCCGAACACATTCGCAGGGGTGTTATTGTAAGATTAAATAAAACACTCAAACTTACATAACCAACTTGATATGTACTAATGGAAAATAATAGTACATATCAAATTGGTTATCTAAGTTTCAAATCTATATATCAATAAAAAGGCTTTTTTTTCTGGCACTATAAGTTTAATCGCGGAAGCAAATTAAATACCATGTTAATATGGCTGTTCCATGTATGTTTCATATTCCTGACTAAGAGCGTATAAAATGGCTTTAAAGCGACGATGCACAAATATTTCATACAAATAGGCATTAGTATGAATATAAATATGAGCATAAATATAATGCTTATTTTTGGATGTCGTCGGTCCTATAACACACCAAGCGGTGCAGACAAATTATCATACCGCGCTAACGCGCGGTATTCAATTTGTATGCACCGCTTGGTATGTTATAGGACCGACGACATCCAAAAGTAAGCATTCAATGATTAAATGTACACGTATAAAATACAGAGATCAACGTTTTCCTATTTTAACATCGACTTTTGATTCTGCACCATATTCTACATCTGATAGCAATTTACAGATATGTGGAATGCACAGTCATAAAACATTTCAAACTAAACTAGGTAGTCTCATTTGACGAGTTCTTACCTAACATCAACCCGTGGTTGATAAAGGTCTATTGTGGTTTGACTGGAATAACATGATTTGCTGATTTGCTTGACATAAGGATATTCTTCCTTTAATGGAATGCCGACTTTAATGCATGTATACTGTCAATATAAAAAACTGCCTTAAATTCTACAATGTTATGTATTAATTTTTAAAAATAAAACGCATATGATGTAATTACTGTAACTCAGTTCTTATGCATCACTTTATAAATGAACTTTGATAAGTAGTCTACAACTTTTTCAATGTGGCAGGATGCAGTTTTGGGAAAAAGGGACATAACACATGCTGAAGCTGTGCCATTTAGTCAACTGAATGTTAACTGAAAGGTCTGGAAAGGTGAATGGCAGAGCTAGTATATGCCATTCAGTCACCTTTCAGTCAAATTCCAGTTGACTGAATGGCACAGCTTCATCATGTGTACATAATTGTAAATTTCAGAACTCTTGATTCCTATAGGCCACGGCCAAAATTACCAAAATTTTACAATTTCTTAATAATCTTCTTTTCTACCTCAGCACAATTGAAAGATAAACTTTATTCATTGTTATGTTGACCAGGAAGCCCTTTTCAAAAAATGTAAATTTCATTTTCCTGGAGTAGGGGATCTTATCGTAGGTTGGGGCCAAATGGTCATATGATACAGTTACAAATAATGTTGGAAAGTCTTCCTTTTTACTACTTCTGACACAGAATAGAAACTTACTGCATATTTAGAAAGACTATAAAGTTGTTTACTTAAATTGTAAATTTATGACACATAAGGCAGGGATTCTAGATCCAAGGGGGTAATATTTACTCCAATAATTGGAATCAAACTTCGTCTTTATCAAGGTAGGTCTAGTTTAATTTCCTATTTTTTCCTTATTTTAAATGCCAAGAGGGAAGGATTTCTATCTGGCCCCGGGATCTGTAGGTTGGTGATTGATGGCTAGGACATGTAAGGTAAGGCTATAGCAAACCGTTTAGGACTTCGGGCCTCTTTTTTGCTTACATAGTTGTATATTTTTTGGGTTAAAGAAAAGTACTAATCGTATTTTTTCATAACGTTGCCGGAGAAGTTATTGTTTTGATTTTCGACAAGTTGATTTTTTTCGCGCGTGCCACATAATTCTGTTCTAGATAACAACTGGTCCTAACATATTTAAACAACCACCGTTGCTGATTTATCTAATATGTATATGAAGTGCAGAAGTAGTTTCATATCTGGAGCTCTATTATTTGGATGACTGGTTAAAGTTTTTGGAGCAATTAAATTTGGATTAGAGTCTTGCAGCGGGTAACCTATTTAAGTTGACTATTCAGATTTGCACGGTTAAGTGTAACATAGATGTAGCTTCAGATGAACAGTCCGTTCTCAATTTTTTTCAAGAGGATCAAGCAGGTTCAAGTTTTAAGAGCAGTTCATAGCATGTTTGAATTTGGTTACATTTTCAAGTATATGTCTGTCTTAACTAATTTAAAACGTATGTGGTTTATGTATCTATAGATACAATACGTATGGCAAGAAAAAAGAACACAAAGTAAACAATAAAAAAACATCAATGACTTGAATATATCTGTCCTAACTAATCAAAACGTGTGTCGTTTATGTAACTATAGATTTGATAGATATGGCAAGAAAAAAGAACAACATTAATCATAAAAAAAAACACCCATTATTTAAATAGTTCACGTTTCTATGAAAATAAAACATAGCCTAGCTTTGGATGAAAACCCTGATCTTGATTTTCCCGATGTTATTTTAACTACTGATCGACCTCTCTCAATCTTGCTGGTGTATACAATTGGGTATGTACAATATATGATAAATTCACATATGATACCTATTATAGTATGATGTTGCATTTATATCGATCGATCTGCATGTGACATATGCATCTTAATAGAACGCATTTTAACCTTAAATTTGCATATCACTTGACATATTCTTAAAAAGTGCGTAGAAGTGAGAGGAAATTGTTGCTATTGTTGATCAAGCAGATTATACATAAGGAACAGCCAATTCTTCCATATAGATGAAATGTAACAGCTTCAACTTTAAAGTGAAGCTGACGTCAGCCCATGCAATCCATGATCTCATTGTAGATATAGTGTATATGTATATCTATATACAGCACAAATGATAAAGAATGTCATTGAAAACCTACTGATAATGGATGACCTTTTTTTAATCAGCAGTCAAAGTGCTTTGTACAATAACCCATAAAACATGGCATTTAAATTGCTCACGTGAACTTTTACACATAGCAACAGATCAGGAAGTATAAATCATTGGAACGAACATTTTTGGATAGGGAAATTTTACTGAGTGTCATTGGATTATCAATGAGTAAGTTAAAATATCGCTATTAAACTTATGATCTTAAAAGAAAAACCAAAGTAATGGTAACCCTTATATCAGCATTGTTTGTATGTTTAAGGTGGTGCATTATTTTGTTTTTAATGTTTGAACGTGGACTATTGGCATAATTGATTGTTTCTATACATTTACATTATATTTCCACTATGTGCTTGCTTGAGTATAATATAAATAAATGCATGATCTATACATCAGTTTACAAAATGTTTGTCAAATGAATTTAAAATAAAATGTAGAAAAACAGTATTTATCTATCACCTTACTGTATATTCTACTGAATTATTAAATAACGTGTAGTATGTATTTTCACAACAACAGGTGACCTATATGCTAGTTGATTTAAATGCTGCATATTACAGATAAACAGTCTGTATATCTGCATTAAAGATTGCGCCTGGCATTTAAATCAATCACTGATCTCTCTCCCAGGTAGCCGGACCAGTATACCTGGAACCCGCCAAGTGAAGCTCTGCTGTTTACTAATAGATTTACACCGAATAAGTTAACCTAACAGAATACCATAGATAAATTCAAAATGAATTTATCATAGCATTGTGGGATACTTTAGAATTTAAATATGCATGCATTCAAGTTAAATACCGGTTAAGTTAAAAACATGAAATGATACATGGTATATTAAAGTACATGTACTACTGCATAATAAATATACATGCATTGTATTCTTTTTAGATTAATTTTCCCCAGGCTTAGGAGAGGTTCCCTGACCATGGACCCCCGGTACAGTGCCCAGGATGTTGTACGCTGCACCCTGTGTCAAAAGTCTGTGGCCCCCATTTACTGTGAATTTTGTCATAAACATCTGTGTAATGACTGTAAAGAGAAGCATATCTCTGATTCCTCTAAAGTTCATAATGTGGTGCCACTTAAGCAATACTGGACTGCACTGATTTATCCTAAGTGTAGGAAACACCCCACCAAACAATGTGAACTCCACTGTGAACAATGTGACATTCCTATTTGTGTACAGTGTATTTCATCTGGAAAACATATGGGACATAAACAAATAGACATCTCAAAATCCTTGGAAAACAAAAAGAAATATTTACAGAGAGAGCTGCACGAATTAGAGGAATCCTTGTATCCTAGGTACAAAGAGATTGCATCTACCATCCCACTGCAGAAAGCCGATCTCAGTAAAAACTCCCAGAAATTGACAACAGCCATCAAAAAACAAGGAGAAGTCTGGAAAAGAGAAATAGATACTACTATCAGTAACCTGAAATATGACGTGAAGGAAATGGAATCCAAACACCTGGTCGTCCTAAATAAACAGGAAGATGAAATCGCACACAACATGTCTGAAATCACACAGATCATTGCTGAACTGAAGAAGTTACTGAACTCCAAAGATGTCTGCCTTGTTTCTGATTACAATTCCAGGATTGCTAAGTTCAGAAGATTACCTCCTAAACTCAAAGTGTCCTTACCAAACTTTAGGCCCCAGGAAATTCACAAAGATCATCTAATTGAACAGTTTGGTTCTCTGTCAGCATTATCTTTTACAACAGAGGAACAAGACTACAGTATGCCGATAACGGGAGCCGAGCCCTCTCCCCCAGACCGGTCACTGATGGATGTACCCCGGGTCATCACAGCTATAGACACTGGGTATGAATATCTATACAGTATGACCTGCCTAAATGATACACAGATATGGACGCGTGGTGAAGACAACATGATGAAACTCTTCAACCTCAGGGAGGAATTAGTTAAGTCCATCCATACCAAGTCAGGGAATGATCCACGGGACATAGCAGTGACAAAGAGTGGGGATCTAGTATATACTGATTACAATGATAAAACTGTGAACATAGTGAAAAATACACAGATACAGACAGTGGTGAGACTACGAGGTTGGAAACCTGACTGTGTTTGTAGTACCTACTCTGGTGAACTTTTGGTTGTTTTGGACAGTGATGATCGGAAACAAACAAAGGTTGTGTGTTACTCTAGCTCCACAGAGAAACAAAGTATTCAGTACAACGACAAAGGTCACCCTCTCTATTCATCTGGTGGCACTAAATACATCAGTGAGAACAGGAACTTTGATATATGTGTTTCAGACAATAAAGCCCATGAAGTAGTGGTGGTCAATCAGGCCGGGGAACTCCGGTTTACCTACACTGGTCCTCCCTCTACAACCAAAGGATCTTTTATACCACGCGGCATCACAACAGACAACCAGAGTCGGATCCTGACAGCAGACAGTAACAACCAGTGTGTCCACATCCTGGATAAGGACGGACAGTTTCTCCGCTACATTGACAACTGTCATTTAGGATTCCCATGGGGTTTATGTGTAGACGGCAGAGACAACCTTTTTGTGGCTGAGTTAGGAACAGGTAAAGTGAAGGTAATACAAAATTATATGTAAACAAACTGTGTATATACTGTGTAAATAAACCTTTTATATACATATAAATATCATATGGCAATGATATGGTATTTATGTATAGTATATGCAAAGCGAATAAATAAACATCTGCGTGTATTATATTTTAATTAAACGACTCTGTACATATTTTATAATTACATGGTATATAATCAAACTGTATATATCATGTATTCAAAATGTGCGTATATATATTTGTAGATACTCTGTTGGTATATACATGTATGTTATATGTAGTAAAACAACACTAAACCAACTATATCTAACAGTGTTTGTAATTGTTTATGACTTGCGATAAAGAAAAGGATTGGTTTTGTTGCATTTATTCTACAATAAAGATTGATTCACTTGACCGACTGTGTATTGAATGGTACATTATTTATAGCAATAGAATCAGTGGCAAAGGGATTGAGGACAGGAGCGGTACATTTACATCTATTTATTTTTACCATATTATTTGTATTACTTATACTTATATTTAGATGTAGAACTTCAGAATTGTAGTAGTCACATGATTTTCAATCTATTTTGATAGTTAAACTGCTGTTTCAGATACATCGTACTTCATGGTCAATATTTCCTATTCTGTAAATGTTGGGATTACAAATTGATGTCAATGGAGTATTTAATCAGTCGGCAAACACAATATGTTTATACGAAATAAAGAATATTCTATTCGTTTTACAAACTTTTGAACTTATATCCTCTAGAATTTATTTATATAGTGTAGTAAGTTCTGTGATGTGTTTACATCCGAATTTTCTCTGATGATTTCCTCTCTGGGTATTACTGAACTTGATGGGGGTTCTGTAAATGTATGGAAATTAAACGACGAAAACGTTTTTACATGTCTTTGAATGATATACATGTAGTTTATAAATTATTAATTTTGTGGATTTTGTGATGAAACTTCTATCAATGTACGTCACATTTCGTGAATCAGCTGGTGAATATTTTGTCATTTTTTAATAAATATTTTTAAAATTGACATGTATTTTAATAAATATTTATTCTACATTATAAGGTGGAATGCAACACAAAATTTATTATTTCAGGGATCGTTTAAGTATCGTTTCTGAAACATGAAATCATTGTTCAAAGAAGAATGTATGCCCTAATTATTTTATATGATTTTTGTATTTTTTAGCAAAAAATGAAAAATTTGTTTTGGTTGCAAGTAACACATTAAAGAGTGTAAAATTTGGTTTGAATAAATGTACGATGATTATATCTAATAAATCATGTCAAGTAATGTCATTAAGACTTTTTACTTTTTTAAATAAAAAAAAGATATGAGTTGTTGGCTATCAACGATGATTGTTGTTACTTTAAATGGAATATTTGTACATACAAATACAAATATAGAACGAGTGTATTACCTATTACGAGTGTGTGACCGGTCATCAGAGGATGTTCACTCCTCCTAGGCACTTAATCCTACCTCTATCTTTTTAGAGGTCCGTGTTGCTCTGCTTTGAATTTGTGCTTCGATTTATGGATTTTTGAAATGGTTGACAGTTTGTTATTGTCATTTTTCATCTGTATCTCATTTGCAATACTATGGTTTTTATTTTTATATCTAAACTTTACTTAAACCATTTTTTGTGACGTCATCTTTTGTTAACCCGATTCCAATCAATCTCTTATTCTCCTGCAACCCTCCAATACTGTAGATTCCTTATATAACGCGAATGCTTAATTCCGCGATCCCGTCGTTTTGAATCTAATCGTGAGAATATGAAATCGCGTTATTCTTATTTCCTATAGTTCTCAACTCTCATAAAATAATAGCGAGATTTTACGCGGGTATTATTTACTCGTGTGTAATTAGGAATCTACAGTACGTTACCTGTAGCTGTCCAAAACGTTTCTACTTATCAGACATACTGGACTGTTTCAGATAATTGGCCATGGGTTGAATACAAACCAACAGAAACACAATAGGAGAAAAAAAAACCCACACTTTTTGGTTCATCAATCTCACAGTTATTTATCAGCTTTCACGTGCAAACACCACAGAATATCCATTAGAATTGAAATTTACAGATCAAAAAACTAATAGAAAATTCTTTTGCGTCCTTTTGTTTGAAATTAGATCAAAATTTGTTTTAATGAAAACGGACATATGTCCACGTATTAACATTTGAATCCTATAGAATCACACCATCCTCTACCATTGTTTGTACAAAAATAAAGAATGTGCAGGGATTTCGAAATAAGCTCACCTTTGCGCATCCTTTTACATGACGCAATGTGCACTAAAATGACCCATGCAAAAAACGTTTTTGTTTATCTAAACATGCTTTATCGTCTTGACAAATATTCTTTTATTAAATAAGATCATCACAGCTATAGACACAGGATATGTACGTCTAGAGGGTTCGACCTGTTTAAATGATACAGATGTGTGGGCGTATGCTGTTGCTAACATGATGAAGCTCTTCAATCTCAGCGGGGACCTAATGAAGTCCATTCAAACCAAATCAGAAAACAGTCCAGAGGACACAGCAGTGACAAGGAGAGGGGATCTAGTTTATACTGATTACAATTATAGAACTGTGAACATAGTGGAGGATACACCGATACAGACAGTGATCAGCCTACAAGGGTGGAGACCTCACGGTGTCTGTTGTACCTCTTCTGTTGACCTCCTGGTTGTCATGAACAGTGATGAAGATAAACCAACAAAAGTCGTGCGTTACTCAGGCTTCAAAGAGAAACAATATATTCAGTTTGACAAAGGACGAACTCTATATTCATCTGGTGGCAATAAATACATCAGTGAGAATAAGAACCTAGATATCTGTGTGTCTGACCATGACGCCCATGCTTTAGTTGTAGTCAAGCAGACTGGAAAACGCCGATTTACCTACACTGGTCCTCCCTCTACTACCAAGGGATCATTTGGTCCTAGCGGCATCAGGATCAGGACGAACAGTTACTCCGCTACATTGACAACTGTGATTTACAGCACCCATGCAGTTAATGTGTGCACACCAGAGACAACCTTTTTGTGGCTGAATACTTCACAGATAAAGTGAAGGAAATACAATATTACATGTAAACAAAGTGAATGTATAGTATGCAAACAAAATATGTGTAAATATATGATTGTGATATAGTAAATGTGTACAATACTGATAATTATTCATATTCATGCAAACTATATATGAAGAGAAGAAATAAACATGCATTTCTCACTTTTACATTTTTTTCATAATTGCCCCCACTCAAACTATTATTGGACGATGAAAGCAAATATTCAACCATTTTTGAACCGTCTAAGCTTAGTCTTTGTTTCGAATTGAATGTGTCATATGATAGACCACTTCTTGAAGAGTTTATATATTTTTACCACTTTTGTTATTGATTTATCTTAAATGAAAGGTGATAAATTTACCTTAAAAAATTTCATGGAAAAATAACTTATATAGGAATTTTTTTCTATACAATTTAAAAATCTCTTACCAAAAAGGCACTTCCTACAGAATCTTTCGATTTCGATATGAGTAAACAAAAATCTTATAGGATTTCAATTTCCTATATGAAATCATAGTTTCCTATAAGTAAACTACCTGTCTGAATTTAAATTATGTAGGAAATACTTTAATCCTTAATGAAAAAAAAAATCCCGTAGGATATTCTCAAAATCCTACAAGATTTTAAAAATATTATGTATGAGATTTATTTTGTCTATGAGAATGTATGATTTTCCGATGGGATATTACTTTTTAAAGGCAATTTCTCACCTGCCAGGTGAAAACTTTTAATATCAAAAGTAGTTATAATGTACCCTCTGGGCTGTGTTCTATCATTTAGTATTGATGTATTGTTATAAAACTTCATCTTACGCGGGTGCAAAATGCCATTTGCATGGGACTGGCATAATTATCCGACTCAGTGTAAATTGTACTTTAAACGTTTCTGAAGTAACGTTTGAAAAGTAAAAAGAAAAAGCAAAGGATTATGTCAACAACCAAAAAACAAAGAGAGAGAAAAACGTGTTCTCAAATTTGGGGTTTGTTTACATGCCGCCGTAATAACTTTTATTTTAATTAGATAAACCATTGGACCCTTGGTTGCTGTGTTGAACCAACACATGTGTATTTTACCCCATGCTCAATTACCACGCAAGTAGTTCCATTCTAAAAATGTGGTTTTTTTCCCAAAAATCCCAAGGGGTGGTAAATGGGCAAATTTGGTTCCTTTTATGGCATAAATGTAAAAAAGAAGGTTTTAACAAAAATACAAGTTGTAAAGAAGTCAGAAAATTTATCTTTAAAGGCGCAATAGGAAAGGTGTAAAGAGGCCAATGTTTACACATATTCCAAAGTGAAAGTGGATTTTGCACGGTAGGGGTTATTTTAGGGGCCAAATCTCAATCCCCTCTCGATTGATTTTCCTGTACTTTGGATATGTTGTTGGGCTAGTGTCATTCTATAGGTGTGCTATATTTGAATTAATTTGAGCAGGTGAATTTTTTTATATGATTTTTTGTTTATAAAGGAAATAGGGGGGAAATAATTGTGGTTAATTGTGGTCTGTGTCTTACTCCAGACGACATCCATACATGTAAGTCAGTGAATCAATAACCCGATTATAAAACATCTGCACTATCATTTTAGGCCGTCCCACATTTATTAATGTACACATACATACTTTGCATACATACGGATTTAAAAAAGAAGCGCCATTGAATAAATATATATTATAGTATAATCTTAAAGGTGGAGGGGGAATTGATATATATATATATATATATATATATATATATATATATATATATATATATATATATATATATTACACAAATATTACATAGCAATCCCCCCTCTTCCTCTATTTCTTACAAAAACCTATTGAAATACATACATGCAATACAGGACAGAAATCTTCGAGATACATTAGAATAACCTATAATCCGTCTCATGATATTTATGCAGCACATTTTCTAACATTATTCGAATTCCATTGTTTAAGTTATTAAATATTTCCTAAATGTTTTCTCCCTACATGCTTTGGACGATTGGAGTATGGTTTTATTTTGCACATTGTTTTTTTTAGAGTGAAGTTTGAACATATTTTATTGTGTACATTGCACAAAAGGATTGGAAACAAGTTCTTACAACTTACATGTTCCTCTCCTAATGATAATACATACAATTGTCATAGTGATATTACATGTTACTTATATTTATTGACTTCACAGTAGTAATATTCATAAATATGCATTTACAAAGTTTTTGCGAATATATAGTAAATAGTGTTGATATACAGTATAAAAATAGAAAAAAAAACAAGAGATAATTAATTATTAAATCTTCCAGACTCTTTAATAAAGTTTTGAACTGCTGAAAAAATAAAGCAGTTTGTATCGTAAGACAAATTGTCACTACCCCAAAGTAGCAAATGTGAATTAATTAAAATTGTTTCTTCAAGCCTATTAAAAAGTAATTCAAATAGATTGATTCTAGCATTTACATAATTCTTGCATACAAAGAAAAAGTGATAAACATCCTCCTTTTGACCACAAATACAATTAGGTGATTCAATAATGTTTCTTCTGTACAGATCATAATTCAAAATACAGCTGTGTCTCAATTTGGTATGCAAAATATTAATAGTGCGTTTACCAAATGAAAAATATTTCGGAGGTTGAGGAATACTTTCAGTAATATTTTTCTTGAATATGTTGAGAGACGTTTCTTCCCTAACTTCTAAATTGAGAGAATTCCATTTCCGAATAGTGTCAGGTACAAAAGATGTTTTATAAAGTTCTAATCTGCTAATTGGAACAATATAATCTTCGCTATTTCTTGTGTGATATATTGAGATATTTTTTGTTACAGGAGGAATAATGTTGCTCAAGTACTCAGGTACTTGTTTTGTATGAATTTTAAACATGGTTATTAATTTAACCTTATTACGTCGACTGACAAGAGGTTCCCAGCCAGTTTCTGTGTAGAGAGATTCTATAGATGCTAAAATGGGTAAACCAGTAACAATCCTTGCAGCACTTAATTGAACTTTTTCTAATCTCTCCATGTCAAACATATTACAACCGTCCCATACTACAGAAGCATATTCAAGAACTGGTCTAATAAATGTGATATACATTTTTGATAAATTAGTTCTACCTAGAGTAAACTTTAGTTTTTTCAAAAGTCCTAATTTTTATATGCACTGTTTACTATATTATTAATATATTGAGACCAACTTAAATCATTAGAAAAAAGTAAACCAAGATGTATGTGGGTTGAAACATAGTCCAGTTGACACCCTTGAAAAAATAACCTTGGAAATTCTTCTATACGTTTCTTTGTGAAAAAAACAGCTTTTGTTTTAGACGGATTAAATTTTAATAACCACTTGTCAGACCAGTCGCTGAGAATTTTCAGATCATGGTTCAATATAATTTCAATGTTTTTAGTGTATAAATCACAATGCTGTAAAGAATTATCATCAGCATAAAGTCTACAGAATGATAACATATTCGTTGCTACATCATTAATGTAAATAAGAAATAATAGTGGTCCTAATACTGACCCTTGTGGAACACCAGCATTGATACATAAGTTTGATGACAACTTGTTTTTGTACATGACCTTTTGTGTTCTATTACTTAAATAACTGTTAAATTATTGTAAAAGATGTCCACTAATACCATAAGTTTGAAGTTTAAAAATTAAAGCTTCGTGCCACACCCTGTCAAAAGCTTTCGACAAATCACAAAAAATCATACAACACATTTTCCCATCTTCTATACTTTTGACAATGCTGTGATATGTTTCTAATAGTTGGAATACCGTGGAATGGCCAGGCAAAAAACCTGCCTGGTATTTATAGAATAAGTTATTTTCGTGAAAAAAATTGTAAACATGTTTAAAAATTATCCTTTCCATAATTTTGCTGACACAGCTTAGCAGGGACACAGGTCTGTAATTACTTGCAAAAGATGGATCATCTTTCTTAAAGAGCGGTAATACATGAGCTATTTTCCAATCATTTGGAAATGAATTTTGTACAAGTGATTTGTTAAAAAGCATACATAAAGGTTTTGAAATGGAAAATTTTGTATATTTCAACATTCTATGACTTATATTATCAGGGCCAATAGCCTTATTAACTGGCAAGATTGATATTATGTCAAAAACTTCTTGAACCTCTATGTGAATGTCTGAAATATTTTTATGACACATATAGTATAATTTCGGTAATGTACGATTCGCAGATTCAATATTTGAAATTGATGAAAAATATTTATTCAAAGTTTCTATTTTATCAATATCTGAGAAAGCTAATTTAGATTGTCCATTTTCAAAAAATTGTAATGGGGGTATTTCAGTTGTTGCTTTAACATGGAATAAATCTTTCATCAATTTCCAATATATTTTACCATTCCTACTACAGTCATGCAGTGCAGATTCTATATTGTCGTAATAATTAGCTATAGCGTATTTTTTCATATTGTTTACTTTATTGCGGACGTGTCGAAATTTTGTCCAGTCGGCATCATTATTGGTTCTTAAAGCTTTGTTGCGTAAGCGATCCCTAATCCTCATTGTTTTGCGAAGCAGCGAGTCGTACCACGGTTTATCGCGGGGGCGTATAATTATAGTTTTTTCGGGTACACATTCACGAACATATGACATAAACGTTGAAGTAAATTGTGCAACTGCCGCATCAATATTTGGAGCGCTGTTAATTATACTATCCCAATCGCAGTTGTAGATTAGAGAGATTAGAGAGTTTAATTTTTCCAAATCTGCATCTTTATATACCCAAATATTACGCTCGTATGCACGATTAAGTTCAATGTCGATAGAAAGGGAAATATAAATAGCCTTGTGGTCGCTAACGGACGAGTCTATGTTAAGTACGCCGGACTCGTGTACCTTTACAGTCGGTGTTGACAAAACTAGGTCAATGAGTGTGCTCGAAGTGTTTGTGACACGGGTGGGTTCATTGATATTGTTAACAAGGTTTCCGTTGGACATAATATCGTGAATTACATGTGTTTGTGGAATACTTAACAAGTCAACATTAAGATCGCCTATTATAATGATATTGTCTGTGATTTCCCCGACCTTTTCAATGCTCCAAGAAAGACTGGTCCAAAAATTGTCCTTACGATAAATAGTTTTAAATCCATCTAACATTAAGCTTTCGTTAGTAACATTACAATCGAGATGTGTTTATGTAAAACAAAGTATATCAAAACCATGTACTATTGTATTAAGATGCGCTACCTTGTTTCTAATACTGCGAATGTTCAGATGTAAAATGTCAAGGACATTGGCCACAATAGGTAGAGTGAAGTACACGTGAACTGTGTGGTTTTTTTATTATGTGTTCGATTATGTTACTCATTAAATAAAACCATGGAGCCTGATTTACTGGTTGTTGTTTTTTCTGATGCTATTAAATGCAAAGTGTGCAGAAAGTTTCTGGCTTCCATGAGTAAATAATTAATTCATAATATATTATTCGATATTCATAAATGCCTCAAGGTTAAAACGATGTTCGTTCAGTAGTATGTAAAAAATCCGAAGATTTTCACTTTGAAACGCTCTCTAGTTTGTCAGGCTTCGATACACAGCTAAAAATAAAATGTCTACGGGGATATTGCGTTGCAAGCGACATGAAATACCCGGATGATAACGTTGAAAAATTGAGCGAGGTGTTCCGAGTGACTTCCTAATGATAAAAAGAATCTCGGTACAGTTTCAGTCATATTTTGCATTGTTTTTAAGTGATTTTTAAAAATATCACGAGAAATTGAAAATTTACACAAGAATACCCATAGATTTACACTTACACAATGGTAATTGTGACGTCATAAACAATGCAGTTTCCCGTACTTTTTTTTAAACAAAGCAGACAACACCAATTTGTCAATGGTAATGAAAATTAATGCAAAAAAGTGCAGACTCAAACGCTGATTTTTGAGTTGATATGTCTTAACGGCTGTACATGTAAATATCTTACTTTATATATCGAAATACTTTATTTGGTTTGAATTTGTAAAAGGGTTTATGCTTATAAACCTGCAGATATATAAGTTTATGGAATTGATTTTGTAAAGTGCGTTGACTTGGCCCCAAATTTAACGCACTTTAATTTTTTTTTCAAAGTGCGTTGCTTTTGTCCCAAATTAAACGCACTTTGAAATTTGTAGCTATGATAAAACGTAGTTTAACATCGTTTATTGGATTCTTCTTTATAATTTCGGTGTTTACTTATCCAAATAGCTGTAGTTTCATTGTAATCTTTACATACTATGGAAAATATGATATTCTTTTTTTTTGTGGCACCAACGAAAATATTCATTGATTAAGTAAACTTGAATGCTTTTATTTCTTAATTTTACAGCGTGTCTCCCTTTTGCAGTTAGCCTCTTTTTGTTCTACTCATGATGAACGAATCGTAAACATTGAGGGTAGGAAGAAAGTAAGGTTCAAAGAACAAAATAAAAATTTAATGAAACATGGCATATTTATACATGATAAATGCATTTTTAAATATTGAATGAAATAACTCCAAAGAACACCACTGAAAAGAATGGGCAAACACAAAAATTGTGCATATTTTTTTGTTTATTTCGCCGAGCATGTGATTTCATTGTATTGATCCGTCAGGAATATGTGTAGTGACGTCACTTGTCCCATGGTATATAAACAGTCTGGCACTGTCTGGAACATCCTCTGTTGAGAAATTAAGGAAAAAAGATAAGTTAATGATATTACAGCTTAACCTGGAGATGGTTTAATATCTCACTGTCGGTGACTTCAATTAGCCAGCAATGTAAGTTTTGATTACGTTACTCAATGTCAGAAAATCGTTGATTACGTTACTCCATGTCAGAAAATCGTTGATTACACGCTTCACTGTCGTTACGAACCTCACTAGTGAGAGCAAGTAACAATAAATTAATCATATTCACATTTTTCAGTGTCTTTGTGATAAAATTACGAGTCAAACTTCCATTTTATTTTTCAATTATTATGTCATTGGCACATTGCATAAAATGGGCGTGTTCAACAGCATCACGTGATTTCTTTACACCGCGTGGTAATCTATATGTGTTATATTACTTTGAATTATTAGAGCACACGAGGGGTAATTAAAAAAAATAATGCAAAAGTATCAACAATTTTAATTGTACGTTCATTAATTGAAAAGTGATGTAAATATAAGTAAAGAAAATAAGTAATCATTCTTTTACTTGCATCATAGTCGGTAAGAGATCAAATCTATAATAAAGCCCTTCAGGATTGATTGGGTTTGATCACGTGTCCGACTGTTATGGTCACTCAATAAAAGTCTAAGAATGATTTCTTATTCCCTGAATATATAAGCATATCAACTGAACCTACCGAATACATCGTCTGTGGAATTTTCTCGAAGACGGGTGACTGGATGTCTGACACAAAGAACCAGGCGAACGCCACCAAGTGGCCCCTATCGTACATCAGGTGTAAGGGGGCTAACTCTTCACAATACATGTCCTTACGTACATTGTACTGGTACTGGTGTCCTGTAATATCACAATCACAATGACTAAAAGACATAGGAAGCATTATAATAAAATCATATGTACTTATAAGTTGCTGTAATAGAAGGTAGATCAGTAGGTTGAAATATTGTCAAACAAAATTTGCCACAACTTATAATGCCCGTGCCAGAATGAGAGCCTTATTATATTCTATAGTATGTCAGTAACTTTTGATACCGACCTGTTTTTTTCAATAACGTTTTAAACAACGAATTTCGGTTCCCACAAGAGAGAGCTAGTTATAGTATTTTAGAATTCGCTGAACAAAATTAAAGTGCTTCAATATTTTGATAGCAAATTTTAACAGTTAGTCTTTTTCATACCAAAAGGCGTAAAGTGTGTGAGGGGGGTCGGGGGGTGGGGGTGTAAGTGATACTTGAAATCGACCTACCTAGTCTGGGCACACACTTTCCCTGCTCCCAGAGCGTCTGTTGTATTGTAGACTCGTCTGACGGCACGGGTACGGCGTCAGTTAGGGGGTTAGGACCGTTCTGGAAGTACAGACCCGACCCTATCCCCTCTGATATCATCTGGACCTCAGTCCTCGTGGAAGAACAGATTTTTGCTGGATATGATATAAACAACAAGTTCATGTCAAATTGAAAAAGCAATGAAAAATATCTACAAGACATTGTATGTCAAAACGAATAAAGAATATATTGAATGTGTGTTTACGTTAGGGGATTGGGTGGATATACAGGACGTACTTTCTGGTGTACATTCTATATATAAGTCATATTGCATATGATAAACATTATAATTAAACGAATAATATGCATGGGACTTTCGGATTTTTCCCTATTGGGGGATTTTAAGAATGATCTTTTTGAAATGCTAAAATGTTTACTTAATCAACAGTCCAAAAACAATATGAATATACTAATTTTATTAAATAGAAATATTATTAGTTATACGTAAACGATAATAGATGTGTCTTCGATAGAGTTATCTCTATTTTTCAAAGTAGAATTGAACATAATCTTACATGGTTCCATGAAGTATGCGGTGACGAACAGAAGGTTTCCCTCCAAGACAAATGGACGTGGCTTTAAATTACGGGTAGGGTAGCCATTGGGCAAGTTATCCGGGATCTAAAAAAATATTTAATATACATATGTTTACATGTATTACATGTACGATGCATCTACGTGTATAAAACAACGGTCAAACTGTAGCTCTCATCTGACTAGAGCAGATAATGTGCCTATTTCACACATAATTAATTAAAAGCCCGCAACCTCGCTTTGAAGAATGAAAACCAACTGTTTTTTGAAAGCTTAGTTTTGGAGTAACCATGTATGCACAGGTTCATATCCACAGCATCTAAATTATCCCTTATTGGTTTTCAGTTTATGGTCAAAGGTCTTCGGAATTACTCATACGTTGATGTTCGATTATTATTATTAAACATAGTTTATAAAGTTAATGGTCATGTGCCAGTGCTCTTCTAATCACGCGTGGTCGTAAGACTTGATCGATCGGTTAGGACATTTGTCCATATTTGAGCCATGTGCGTAAAGATCATTTTAATAAGCCATAAACATAATAAATACCTGTACCTTGCGTACAAAAGATACAAACAATTGAAACAAAAGAAATGTCGGATATTTTAGAAAGCTGGGTGGTCAACAAGTTACCAATCAGATATATCTTAACATTTTACATATGATTATGTTAGTCATCTAGTGAAGAAAAAAATCAATATAATTTAGCTTTGAAAACTAAAATTGTTCCCATATATCTTTACACAAAACTCTTTTTATAGAGTAGATTGATAATATATGAAAAATGGCGAAGATCATATATCTAGCCCTCTTGCGGCCCCGCTGTACAGTATGATCCTTACCCCTGTCTGTATGCCAGCTATCAGCCCCTGGGAGTCGTAGATCAACACTAGGGCGGGGTCGTTGTTCCGCCAGTACCGCCTCCCCACGAAATTCGCCGACCCTGAAACCGCAGTGTATCATAATTTATATGTACATATACAGCTTTACATGTACTAACCATATTTTTAAAAGTGAGTATGATTCAATTTTAGAAGAGTATCATAATTTATATGTGTGAACAAAAGAATCTCGCAATTCTTTGTTTAGGAAAATTAAATTAAAAATATGAACCACATATAATTTTCTTTCGCATCTCCGAAAGAGACCGCGGATTTATCAAATAATTTAGGGGTGTTTGTTTACATGTAACTGCGACAGAAAAACACCTCACTTTATATACCATTTTCCTAACACCGACGTCAATTTTACTGCTATAATTCAATCTGGATTTTGTTAAAAACCATTTTATATCAGATGCACCTGACGTTATCTAGTTTTCTCTTGATGACAAAATACAAAAATATGTACTGGTACGCTATTTTATTGAGAGAAAAATATTGCGTCAGGCGACTGTGTCTTACATGTAAAATACAAGCATAGAAAGAGGGAATCGCCAATTTTTCACTTAATTGAACAATGCATATTTTGCTCATATATTTTATAAGCTTGTCTGCCCATCTAAAATCCTGCTAAAACAATAACAACTAATCCCACTCAAAAGAGCAAGTGCATGTTTTCGCAGTGATGAATGAATTACAATGCAATTCGTTAGGAAATCGTTATTTGTATTTACGTTGGAATCAATCAAAGAGGTGTGTTTACTAATTCGGTCATCATTTGATTGATTCACCTGGATCTCTCTGACACGACCCATCAATCAATGGTAGGGTCTCATGTCGGTACAATTCATAAGGCAGGTTTATTTAATCAGCACACGCGGGACATCCTTTTTTGTTGTTTTTGGTGTGGTAAATATGAATCTTTGATCAATCCAACATTGATATTTATGAATATAAGTATATTCCCACTTATTACTAACAAATGCGTTCTTGTAGTCATACATAACTCTCCCAAAGAATGAATTTGCTATTTCTAATGCATTGCTCGATACTGAACTCGATACTGAATTTAGAATGGGGAATTGTCGATAACTTACAGCTAGCATTATACAATCAGCTGTTTAAGTACCAACTTAATTTTTCCTAGGCATACTATTGTACGTAATCATGTACTTTATATGTAATATACCTACCAGAACAGTCAGTCAGTAACATATAACCATCAATAATGGCGTCCGATTCTTTCAGAGGGAGGTGAGCGAAGGCGGACGGATTGCCCATTAGACCGGGTTCTGTGGCGTTATGGTCCCAAGTTACTGGACAGAATAAGAAATAGATGAATAAACAAAAGAGTATAGAATAAATTAAATGAAATTTACAGTTCATTTATAATGAACGAAAAAGTATTGAAAGTTTAATTGAATATATATATATATAGAGAGAGAGAGAGAGAGAGAGAGAGAGAGAGAGATTGCTATGTTTTTGACAACTATACATGTATGCAGGTATACAATTATATATTCTTTACAAATTGAGACCGGGTTTAGAATGTCGTTGGCCGAACATCACCCCAGCATTGTAAGAGACAATCGTACTCCATGATTAATTATCATTTTGTGGTTAAAACGCTATATGTGACATTTCAAGGAAGTTTCCCCGAACCCTTCATGTTCCTACAGCGCTTTGAAAATGACAAATGCCAGGTTGGTTGTTTGTTATCTGCTTTTTTTGCAAAGGTCATTACCGTTCATATACATTTATGCATATTTCAATGAATTTCATTAATGCATTAATTAGAAATCCCATGTAGATCTATTGCATTTTCCTTCCCACAGAAAAAAAAATAGAAGATGAAAAGCGAAATTGATAGTCACAGAAACAGTAAGAAGGAAATATATCACTTAATGAGAAAATAGTGTAAAAAAGTCTAAATGCAAGTTCATATACACTTTTTTTTCAAATGATTTAGTACATGTATACCTACTTCGTAAGTCGTTCCATTTCGGAGACTGTCCTAGAATTAAAAAAAAGACAAAATAAAAATAAATGTGAAATGAACAAAATCTGTAGAAGAATATTCTAATATTGTTAACTTTTACCGTATTAAACCTCTTTTTAAAAAAACCATCAACACCCCCTCCCCCTTCCAGAAAAGCAGATAAAATCACCCCTCCAAAAAAACCCAATTTTAAAACAAAACCCCGTGTAAGGTTTATAGGTCTGTTTGATGTAAGTTTATATTTACATTAGCAATATCTTAATTTCTTAATTGTTTTGTCTTTAAAACATTTTCAAAAGGTATAATTTAAATGTAAATGAAAATTAAACATATGTGCAACAGCACATTAAACAAACAAATACTATCAACAACAAAAAAATTTAAAAATTCAATCTTACCGCCAAGTGGCAACATGAGATTACTCATCTGCGGACCTGAATTTGACGAGGTCATTTCCGGTTGACCTACTGTATTGGATGCGAGTTGCTGTGTTCTGCCCGATTGCTGGATTCGCTGAGAGTTCTGGACAAATCCTTGCGGTTGAATGGGCTGTATCCCATTCATAGTTTCGCTTGGTAATTGATTATTTGTGGAAAACGTCGACTAAAATTAGAAGAGAAAGGTTTTTTTTTAAAGATGGAATGCTACACCAAAATGTTATTTTATGGATCGTTAAAGTATTATTTCTAAAACATGATTTCGCTGCTCAAAGAAGGATACACGACTTTCATTATTTTTTACGATTTTTGTTTGTATCTTACGAGAAAGTGAAAAATCTGTTTTGGTTGCAAGTTTCAGAAATGATACTTTAACGATTCATAAAATAAAATTTTGGTTTAGCATTCCACCTTGAAGAAACGATACATTGTTCGACGAAAGGAGACAAATGTCATTCAAAAAAAAAAAAAAAAAAAAAAGAAAAAAAAGAACAACTCCATATTAACTTTTTGAAAACTACACAGGGCAAAAATGACAAAATAAATGCAGTTTTCATAGGGAAATCCTGGTAATTTTCTATGACCATAGATAAAATTCTCATTTCATGATATTCGATGTTCAGCACTGCAAATAATCCTTTATAAAATAAATATATAAAAAATACTTTCTTTCAGTTTCAGTTAAACGGTTTTCTCTGTTTAAAACTTGTTTTCTCAAATTACAAATATTAAAACAGCCTAATACGTATATATATAATTTTATATATTTTAGATTGCTGATCAGAAATAGTAGTATTTTGTTCTTTTCCTACACGCATAGTTTTGCTTTGTACATGTATAAAACAAAGAAACGGGGAAACTATTGTGTAGGTACTTGTGTATAAGGCGAACATCGATAATCAGCTAGTTATGGAATAATTTATCTGAATATAGTGACCATTGATAGCTTTTATATATAATTATATATATAGTATTGCCGAGATCGATATCAATCAGTGACCGTTACCGCCTTTTCTGGGGCCAGGTGGTAGTAACTACAGACCATCAGTACTTATATTATGTTCTCGTCACATGTCAGAGACATAAAACTTCTATAACCGACATGAATGGAAGATCCTCTTATATACTGCCGTCATCTAAATATTTGACCTAATGGCTGGAAATACTATAAGGCTATTTATCAATAGCTTATTCCTACGAAGAATAGGTTCGAGATTTTTTTCTTCTGAATATGGCATACATATGTATCATACAAACGTTGCCAATGCATGCGATAGAGACTCTAAGATTTAAATTTCAAGCCATGGATAGGATATATAAAGAACTTAAGCATAATTATCATGTTTTAATGAAATGTTGATTGAAGCGCTTCAACAAATACCCTTGAAATCTTTGGGGGGGGGGGGGGGGTTGTCTTTTGGTTTATATAAACAGGATAGAATTACGAACCGTTTGCGCTGGTAGTGCGGCTTCGTAAAGTGGAACATTACTCCCGGGAATAATGGATGGAATAAACATTTCCGGTTCCTCTCTGTTTCGGCGGTTTTCGTTCGGTTGGAACGGAATATACACCGGGTAGATTTCTCCAGTGGCTGGGACACGCACGGCTAACTGAGGGTAGGGTAAATAAATAGGTCTCTCTGGATATTTCAGTCTTCTTGTAGAATCAGTTGTAAAAGGTAAATATGCGTACGCATTTTGCTGCGGAAGAATATATTGTATGTAGATTGTTGTTGGATCATCAGACACAACCGCTGTGCCTGCCACACCGGAACTTCCTTGGAAAATTTGTAGGGTAGCTCGATTTTCCACCCTCCGAAGTGGGGGCACATTTGGATAATACGTATCAAACATAGATTTGATTGTGACGTAATGATCGTCATATCCGTTATCTGGAATCGACACTGAAGGAAAGGAACCGGATACGGAAATAAAAGTCACAACGGAAGAGGTGCTAGGCGGCGCTGTAGGCACAGTAGGAATATTGCCTCCACTCTGAGCGGAAGCCATCCAGGGTGGCGAAGTGGCGGGTTGATTGGCAGCAGTAAACGCTATGTTCTGAGTAGGAGGTACCACATTCCCAGAGGTCCCGATTGGGGGTAATGGTCCTATATTTTGGGGAATTGGTAGATTGCCTGGGGGTGGCAAACCAGCAATAGGTAATTGTCCCGATATTTTATTGGTCAAACAAACAAGAAACGCGAACACAAGTTTAAAATCCATTTTGAATGTACGCATCAAAAGTCGTGTGCACGAAGTAATAAAGGTATGATTCTGAATGTCAACAGGTGAAACAATAAACCGGATTTCCTTCAGAATAAAATAAAAAAAAGTCAGTCCATAATACAACAATAAGGTGGAGGCTTCTTTAGCAAGAAAGGTCACTTTTAATTTATATGATATCCTGTGTCTGTTAGAGTTATGACCCCGCAAACGTATCGTTACGCGGAAACCATTATCATTTTATTCCTGGAAACAATGTCCTTTTAGTCTGAGCTTCGGTGCAGAGTTCTACAAAATAAAATGAACATGAGGAAACTTTAATGCTTTTGTTCAAAGCAATGACCTTTCACCTTTTGCTGTAAGTTTCAAATCCGTCATTCGGAATCATGTAACTAAGAAATCAATCTTGTTAATCGATTTTTTCCGTCGTGAGACATAAAAGTCAACAATTGTTAGAATGCCTTTGAAATTCATTCAGAGCATCTTGTGCAAATCAATTTCACTTCATCAAACCTCAGACGTGAAAAGGCAAAATTTTGTATTAAAATCATGATTTCATTTCCATTAAGATATATCGTGAAAATAATAAACATTAAAAAAGCATAATTCATTTCCAGCTAATTTGCTGTGTTGTTGAACGCTACAACCCAAAAATACAAACCCTCAACGCACACAAAAGTAGTTTGATAAATGTAAATCCAATTCTTATAGGTGAAAATCAAGAAATGTGCACGTGGTAGTCTGACATGTTTTCAATGTTCTGATGAGCACAAACCCGAGCATGTATTATTTATTATACCCTATTTTCCTTATACCAGTAACGTTTTTGCATATTAATAAACAAAGAAGGATGTTACTCACAGAATTACTGTCGGGATCGGAAGTATGAATCACCCATCTTCTGATAATTATTTTGTTCATATAAGGAAACTGATATATAGACCAAAAAAATATTCATACTAAAAGAAGGTTGTATAACCTAATAATATACTTAATCATATTTTTTGGTTTATTAGAAAGTAAAAGTGGTGACGCACTCTCATGTTTAACTGAACAAATGCTACCTTTACGCATGCTCATTCATTTTTCAGAGTATATAAAACGATGTAAAGACACATGTCTGAGACTGCAGGGTCACATTTGAATAAAACATATCTTGAAATATGCTTGTATTTCTGTTTTCCTTTTGATTCTAAGATATGCTATTTTTAATAAATAAAAATAACATCTCTCTCTCTCTCTCTCTCTCTCTCTCTCTCTCTCTCTCTCTCTCTCTCTCTCTCTCTCTCTCTCTCATCCACTCACGTTCATATGTTCTGCAAAATCTGAAGTTTTTTATGTTCACTAAAGATTGTAACCAAGTAAAGAGTAAACGAGTCAAAAAGCCTCCTTAGATAACATTTCTTAATGCCTTCATAACATCATTTGGAACAAAAAATAAACAAAATTTTAACAAATAGCAGATCAACAGCACAAACAAGAAAGTTGTTTTTAAGAAAGTTTAGAACGTTAACAATTCATTACAGACAGCATATCAATTGCAATAAAAAAAAAATCCCCAAAAAATAATTTATTCTTAAAACAATAACAAACAGAATTGATAATAAATTTCTTACCGGCTAACCGGCCTCAGATCCATGTCATTTTCGTTCTTTAGTTTGACCAAAGCGCACGGCGCAAGCGAGATTTACACGGTGGTTAGACGAGGTCATAAAAATGGCGATAAAATCAGCAAAGCGTTGACACCATAACCGCACGAGACGGGGACAATGTGTAATAAATTGCAAAAAATTGGCAAGCGTATACACATTTCTACCAAGCATATGTATCAATATTCCTTCCGAGTTTTGGAATATTTTGTTTGACTTTCATTGTTCGAATGCAGTCGCGGTTTCTATAATTGCTTGTATTTGGCTTTTTAAAGATTATTTTCTTTTCTTCCCCTTTTTGGATATCTATCGGAAAGATTTATTGTCTGAATGATGGCCGGTTTAATACCTAGATGACAATATAATGATAAGGATTTATATCTCAATTACAGGTACGACTTAAATCAAGTAAACATTTAAGTCTCCTAGAGTAATTTCAATTTTTTAAGACTGTAAAAAAGGCGAACATTTTGTCAAAAGCAGAAACATTTTGTTCATGTCACAATATCAATGAATTCTTAAAGAAATTGATCAACAAAAATTTGAATTTTATATTTAGCTTGCAGAATATGTCAGTGCTAATCCGCCTCACAGCTGATTGAAAAAAAAAATGAATATTAATTTGACAGTCCTTTTAGGTTTATGTGTTATCCCAACCACGTATTAAACCAATATTGTTTATGATTTCCCTCAATCACTTATTTAAGTAGATGTCCCGGATTTTGTTCACGAGAATCGATCATAAACAAAATCATATTTTATCATGTTATATAATATCTAGAACTAAAACATCAAAAGAATGTAGACATTTAAGCATTGAACAATTTAATCGTGTCAGTGTACCTGCTCAGCTTATATATATATTTGTATTTGCTGCAGTAGTTTGTGTTTTGTTTTTAATAGTTAAGCATAAACGGAAGCGATTGATTTTTTTAAAAAAGACAAAATATGTAATTAAGGTTTGAAAATCTATATCGAATGATGTTCGGAGCTGGATTCACAGAGAGTTTATTATGAGAATATATTAATTAATGTTAATAATAATCCCCCTCCCGAAAAAACCCCTCCAAAAACCAACAATCAAATCTTACATATAATTAATTATTTCTTATTCGTTATCAAAATTGGATGCTGTATTTCTCTGAAAACTTTGCAGTTTGCAAACTTGGCCAATGAACATTGCAACATTACTTACTGCGCTTAATGCCTTTTTTTTAATATTAAATGTATAAAAAAAAATGCCTGTCTATACGTTATTAAATTTATTGCAGCTCGTAGCACCTTTAAAGTGTTATTATATAATACAGTAATGGTGTGCATGATTTTGAAGGGATATGTTATAGACATTAAACAATTTTCTGGTGTTAACATTCGAATTAATCTCAAAGTTATGACTTTTGGTTATTGTATAGTTTGCCTACTCCTATAACCTTTAAAACGTAAAAAATATCTTTTCTTATCTAAATATTCAAAATTTAATGTAAACCACTGTTAAGCACATTCATCTTGGAGGAACTTGTGACATAGGTAGTAAACTTTTTTTTCTTATGCCTCTTAAATAATTACATGTAAAAATAATCCGGCCGGATTCCAATAAATGAAGATGTGTTATATAATATTGCGTTTTGTATTTCAAACAGGCTAAAATTGTGAGTATGATTCTCAAACAAATTAAGTTAAAATTAAAGAATGGTGAAAAAGATCCTGTATTAATCTATTCACTAACTTTTGAACAAGGGAAACAAATAAATTAAGAAATTTAGTGAACAAGGGTTACTTATATTCTTGATTAAACAGTATGGTTGCATATTTTTGGTTCTTTAGGCCACCAATCACTTTTATTTCATTACTAGCATGTTTGGAAATTGATTTACTGTGAACATTTGACGTGTACATACCATTGCTTGTCTCTTAAATGACATTTGGACTATTTCATACATTGATAATTCGACAATATACTGGTTTTTGTAGTCTGTGGTTATCCCCGCCAGTTATTTTGTCAATGTCAATTGGAAGCTTGAGGAATTACGTCTATTATTATAGTTTTAATTCAGATAAGTTAGGATAGGAGTTATGAATTTCCTCACACCTGGCATTCACTTTAACAAGAGCGATAACTCTTACATCGCTTTTCTTTCATCAAACATGCGTCTTTTTGCATGAAAGTTATTTTTAATATATATTTACTGAAATGCATGATAACTTTCTGCACTCTTTTCTTTGGCGTAGATTCAATTGATGAGTTCTATGCTTGGCTTTCGGTTTGAGGCTCCGAGTCACAGTAAACTAATAGGCTCACGTGACCCCCGTCTAAAAATCGAAAAAGTGATATCAAGTTATTTTACCCTCAATGTATTTATATACGTCAGGTAAGGGGCAACAAAAACGGTGTCCTTTACCTGAACATTCAGAGAAATAATAGTTTTTATCACTGACCATGACTTACGTTCATGATTATTAAACAAAAGTTTGTCCTTGATCTAGATGCATAATATCTTCTTGTACTCAGATCAGCTTTTTTCATTAAAAATTTCACCAACACGGAAGATGTAAGAAAAGCATGCTTTTGTTTTAACCAGAGGACTTGCAGACATGCATACATGTGTGTAATCGCGTCAAACTAATTTTTTTTCTGATAAAAAACCCCCAACAAAACAACCTTGTGAATCATTTTAATTTGTACATGTTTGTGCATTAGTAGATCGAAATCTTTATTGAAACATGTACAACTACGGAACAGTTTTAAGTGAAGTGTTGTTAAATGTAATCAAATTACTCTGCTGTCAAATGAATTGCTCATATGCCGATAAATTACATATACCGAGAAACTATGCAATAAAGATTCATTGAAAGTTTCAGACTTTATTTCGAATCAAATCAAAACAACGGAGATGAGTTGTATTTTCCCTTTATTAGCTTTTCACTGAAAAAAGAAAATGAAACAATTAAGGATACAATTCAAATATATTTAGATAAAAAAAATTAAGATTAAAAAGTGAAGCGTCTTCGGGGACTGAGTATAACATGTTCTGAGAGAGAGAGAGAGAGAGAGAGAGAGAGAGAGAGAGAGAGAGAGAGAGAGAGATTGAACCGGAGAACAGAATTTCACTTGCCGTAACCTATAGCTAAACACAATAAGTGTTCCACAAGCACGTCTGTCCAGCCTGACAATACATAGACCCACAAGGTGTCCCGCCGGAAGCTGATGCAAAATCATATCATTCTGAAAAACCTCAAAGTAACTAAAAAAACAAACAACTTTTAAAGAGTAATAACGGTTAAGGAATGAATTTTCTATTAAATTTTCTTGAAGGCAAGAAACATGATACAATTTTTAACATAATGAATTATTTGCCATTTTTAATTCCTGCTTAATTTGTTGAAACTGATCAATCAAGATGCTCATTCCTTTCTGATGAATCATTAAGCAATACAACCATTTAAGAAAGAAGAGAAAACTTTAAAAAAAGTCATTTTTTGACGCTTGCGTCATTGATATTTTGTATTTTTTACTTACTTTCACAGTTTGCCCCTCCATACGACGGTGGGCACTGGCAGCTGTAACTCCCCCAAACACGTGACATGCACCGCCATTTTGACAAGGATTACGTTGGCAGGTTTGGGAGGCTAAGTCACAGTTGGTGCCGGACCAACCGGGTTGACAATTACATGTATAAGATGAACCATATGCGGTACATGTTCCGGAATTCTGACAAGGATTTGGGTTGCAAGGATCTGTAGTTGTTGATCCTTAGTATAAACAAAAATACAAAAAAACAATAAATGACTACAAACTTTACCAAACTTAATAGGGAATATACTTTGTAGATATAAACGTTTTATTAGGAATTACCCCCAAGTGCCTCCACTTTCAGTTTAAACCCGCCATTTTGAGGTGCTGGTCGGTTTTTGGAAAATCTGCTGTCGAATTTGAGGATCATGGTGTTTTTCTCGCCGTCGTTTGTTGTCGTGTATTGCTGGTTAGTTAGACTGTTACACTGCCTTGTAATATTTATAAATAGATTTTCAGCTAACACATCAGTATAAAAAAGTAATATTTGTTATATGGAAGAACGTATCATATATAATTCGATAGATAAATACGATATTTATCGATATAGAAAGAATAATGTCTTCCCTAATTAATATATGATATTCAATACAATTTCAATACAGTATATGATGCATTCATGTAGACAAGATAAACAGAAAACTCAATCTTATACAATATTTTGTTTTGGAAATTCATCATGGTTTTTGCAAACTATATTTTTTGTTTTAAACTAGTCTGTGGCTTTATGTCTAAATCAAAATAACAAATACACTATGAAAATGTCAGTAAATAATGTTTTACCCAATAACGTATCTTGGACAAAATTACCGAAACGTTCATAAATCTTTACAGCTCGTTTTAATAATCATTCGTTGGACCTATATTCCTATAATACATACTTGATCCCTGTCTGACCAATGAGGTTATATCTGATCTCTAGCCGATGGTAGCAGCTGCAGGTCGCCGAGTTCAAGGCAAGGTCCAGCTTCTCTATGGTCAGTTTGATGTTGGAGGTACTGGGGCCCTGAAACAGGAGGTAAGTTGAAGTTTGCCTACTTCAGTAATCACACAGTTACATCATGGCTAAGACCCTATTAAGTTTGTGCTGGTATAGGAACAATATACATGTATACGTACGGTGCACGTTCTTAAAATAATACTTTTACATTTAAACGAGTTTGCAGAGCTTTGTCTTCAAAAACGTTCAGAAAATGTTTTGTCATAGTATAACGAGGATACTCTTACTACCAACAAATATATAGATAGTAAATGGTACATGTACAATGCAAAACACTCCAAATATGACGTTTTAGCAGACATGTAAACTCTCATCATCCACAATAAATCATTGTCTTTAAGATTCAGTTAGTTCCCAGGGAACACTGATCGTGGAGAAGAAAATCTTGTTTGTGGATACGAACTTCCTGGGTAGCTCGTGTATATGACAAATTCGACGAGTCACCACATTTGTGAAAAAAAATGTCTATGTGTATGCAATATTGTCGGCTTCTTGTAATGCAGACCAATGAAATCCAAATTCTTTGGTCAACCACGAGCAATGAAAATTACACATGAAGTTATTAGCACACGTACCCTGATCATCCACACACACTCCTTATCCACGCTGTATGTACTGGGGTAGTTGGGGGATTCTATAAGTTGTTGTTGCCCAGCAGATAGATCAATGATACCACCACAGCCTATAACAATTAATTATTTGAAGTCATTCCTTTCAAAACAAGTATAACAAGTTCTATCATATGTTATATTTATGATTTTTAAAACTAGATTTTAGCTACGTTACTTACAATTTAATCATTAACTGAATCATTTTAGTCTCTATTACTCATTCAATACCGTAACTGTAACCAACATTAACTTAAACCAAATTTTAGCAACGTTACTTACAATTTAATCATTAAATGAATCATTTTAGTCTCTATTACTCATTCAATACCGTAACTGTAACCAACATTAACTTAAACCAAAATAAAATAATTTTATTAAATAAGTTCAAACTCGACATTTAATCTGAGTCTTCACCCGAACAAAGCACGAATTGGACACATTGTTTAAATTGTTCTTTTTTCAAAACCGATTTTAATTTAACATCAATTGTAAAAAAGTGATATATCCAGTTGAGTTACCTGCATCTGTCTCCACCTGATCGCATGTACTTCCGGTCAATTCTGGGGGACACATACAAGCACAGTTATGTGCTATAAATCCACTATTCTGGCAAGTCGGGGTACGTTGGCAATTGGCTATAAATATTAGATACTGATTATCAATACAATTTAATGTACTGTATTTTACTTTGGCAGTTGGCTATAAAAATCCAATACTGGAAACTCATATTCTTTTAATAATCGGGTTACTTACTACATTTTTATAACCTGCATATTGATAAGATAGACAAATCATTTGCAAGGAAACGAACATATTAAGTGTCAGCTAATTTGACTTCATGAATGATGGAAAACTATTAACTGAAAGTATAGTAGATACCCGTGCATTGGTAAGCTGTGGTTATTTCTTTGACGTCGTAGAAGGTGAGCGTCTGTGAACTATCTACAATAGATTCTAGTCTCGGGTCCTTTAACTTCATGGAAGGTACGTTTTGATTGGTTGAAAAGACCTAAATTTGCACAGAAAATGGTCACATTATTTAAAACTTTTATATATTCAACATTTTACATAGTAAGAAAGGTTGTGAATTTTATCAAAATTGTTTCGTATTAATTAGAAAGTACATTACTTTTTTAACGCTAAAATCAGACTCATGTAGAATACTAGTATAAAGGGTAAATTTGCACAGAAAATAGTCACATTATTTTATAAACTTTTATATATTCAACATTTTACATAGAAGATACGTTTAAAATTTTTATTATTTTTTTTTCATATTAATTAGAAAGTGCATTACTTTTTTAACGCTAAAATCAGACTCATGTAGAATACTAGTATATAGATACAATAAAGATCAAATCCAAATAGTTGATTTTTGAAATTGATTTTACTTTAAAGATTTGACCCAACCTTTTTTTGACTAATGCTCGATTTTCTATCATATCATAACCTAGATATCATTTTAGAACTAATAGGCAAAAACAAAAGGAGTGATGTAATGAGGTACTACTTACGGACAATGAATACTGCATCAATGACTCGACGTCATAAGGAGTCCTGTCAAAGGTGGGTCGGCTCTTATCGAAGTTATGATGTTGGTGACTAGTTGTCCCGATCCGACCGTTGTTGCTCGTGCATTTGACCTATAGCGTGCATAAACTCGTGAACAACAGTCCCCGCCTGAATATCAGAGGAAAAAAACCCACGGGTGACAAAGCTTTGGTGAATAGTAATCACTTTATATCTTGCTTATTTATATGACTAGTCACTAAAAATAACCAGAGACCGTAAAAGTAAGGTTCTATAGAAAATTTAACTATTGACTTAATGCCACAGACCTACAATATATTTATTTTTAAACTCGCCTTTGATCATTAGCAAAACTTGCTGAAAAGTGATCACGCCTTTATATATAACGATACTTTGACTAGCCAGTATGTTCTGTGATAATATATATTCTAAAGGCTTATTACGTTCATTGAAGGATATGCTTTTAATTAAGCGTGATTTTACCTGTGAACACAAAGGATCTTGTAGTGTTAGATCTTGCTTTCCATCATACTGACACCCTAGATACGACGCACAGCCTTTGTCGTTGGTACTTAAATATAGAATTTAAACATATTTTAATGTGTAAAATGTTAAAAAGGGAGAAATGATTGCATAATGATTTGATCATATATAGACAATGTTAAATTCTCTTAGCTTATGAAAAGACGGCTGCTATCTCTTTCCTTACCCTCTTGTTATGTGTAGAGATATAAAGCATGGGGTAGTCCGGAGGCTTGATTTCTGGGGACAAACCTCACACAAGTCAAGTCGTTATATATTTGAACGGCTTCAGTAATGGCGTTCTGCATTTGTGTGCTGACTGGATGGTTGAACAAAATTCAAAATGGCAAATTGAATTTATAAATAAAATTGTCGACATTTCATTTAGCAATACCATGAAACGGTGCAACAAATCAATGCCCGTTGTTATGCCCAAGCCAACATCTATATCTACTTAATTGACAATGATATTGAAATGGTATAATATATAGTGTTAGAATGAATTTCTAAATTATTAATCGTGTAGTCGTTTATCTAATATTGTGCTTTTATTAACCATATCTAACAAACACCTACATTTATGTGAACAGCAATAATAAATTAAAAAGTTAATTTTTAATTTTTTACGGTTTAAGGTTTCTTTGATAATGATTGCCACCGGTATTTGGTTTAAATAAATAGAGTAATACATATTAAGTGTACTTACATCCAGATTGCACCTCATACGGAACAGTGTTCCCATAGTCTTGCATTCTGCAAAACGTTTCCCTTTTTCTGTTGAGAAACATTGCAAACACTGAATATGTACTAATTAAATCTGACTATTTCTAGATTGACTTTACAAAACATACCTTCGTTTAATAATACAACAATCTTAATAACGTTAATCAGAAATTGATACTATTTAAACATCCGTTTACTTACTCTTCCCCACGGATTCGACTGAAAAATAAAGTTGTTCAATATCAGTTTTAGATGGTTGTGCAATTTTTGGAAAGTTTAAACGAGTAACATTCTCGGTAACAGGTAAAGCAAGTGTATGTTATGTATTGAATAAACAAGTATTGGTTATAAGGGAGTTTCGAGGAAATGGATTCTTTATGCATATGATATCCGTAAACTAACTACATACTTGTTTCAAATAGTATCAAACTATGACGAAAAGGAGAAGATACATATCAACACTTTTATTTGACAACAGATAACCCTAAATTAAAAATTCTTGTTTATAGTTTTGTGGATCCTTTAAATGTAAGCATGCAAAGAGAAAAGTATACGTGTGGTCGATTAGAGTATAAACTAAATATATGGTCGATTGGAGTATGAAATGAAAAGAGAATTTACCGGTGAAAAATAATGATGATCATTTTCTGCAATTTTGACGCTTTCTTTTAGAGTTGGATTAATCCCAAGCGGCTAAAAAAGTGAAACAATAGGTTTGACACAGAGCAACGTTGATAATTGAAAAAAAAACCAACAACAGCATAAAGGACTTATTCAAAGTGAATATATTAAAATATTATTAAAATGAGGAGGGGAAGAAACACATTGTTTAAAAAAATTTAAAATAAATGATTTTCGATGCTATGTCTGAAGGTAAAAATTGTATAGTTTCAAAATTGTTGACCAAAGAGCCAATCATTGGAGGGAATGTTTAGTGTTAGACCATCGAAAACCAATGACAGCAGGATAAATTGCGTTATCTGCTTACGTAACTGCAAATTCAAACTACCGATTTCGATCCATAATATTTACTGATTTGCAAAGAAACAAACATTTGCGAGTTAAATATTACAGTTCGATTTTGTTTAAGTCATATTTTCTTGTTACCAATAAGATAAACAGATTTTTAGAATGAAAAAATAACGACAATATGCTTTTGATTTTACGGAACTTTTCACAAAAGATGGATTTGAACATTTTTACCCAAAATACGCCGAATATGATCATCAAATATAAGCCTAAACATGAAATTTCACTCTCAGAAAAAAAAACATTTTTGACTGATATCCTATGTAAAATGATCCAATTTATCTAGAAAACGAATCATTTCATGTTATACACGCTTATCTATTCATTAAAAGACAAAATTCCTTGCGCTTGAAATAAAATTAAAAAGTTTTAAAAGAGAATTGAAGCTCGTCGACGTCTAAGTTTATGAATGTTAAGCATTCTGAGAAATATTTATATATTTACATCAAATCCTTCTTTCCCTTCATCACCTACAGTGTAGTTTGAATAATAGCTGGTTGTTGCTGTTTGATTTATCAATATTTTGTTGTACGCATATGTTGTATATAGATTATACATTTTAGTTGTGTGCAGTAGAGGTCAAGCTTAGTACTTTATTTGATCTTACATACAACACTGTGGGACGATGTCACCATTGTTAAGGCATTCATTTTCGTCTGTATTTCTTCATTGTTCAAATTTCACTCAAACATGTTTTATGTTTTTGATAGTCCTCGCCAGATCACCAATATTACATAAATATCGCTTTGCAAATATGCTACAATTAACATTCACACACATCCAGTTGCGTGGTTTTCTTCTTAAAGACATATCTCCTATCCAATTATACTACTGAAGATATTATTAATTAACCTTATATATATTTATTGTGAGAAAACTACATCTATACGAGGTCACATGTCTGTATTTTATCATGATAAGCGTGTAGCGCACTGTTACATGTATTACTTGCAGAGAAAACCTTACACACGAACAAGCAAATTCTGTCTTTAAACACATACAAAATCCAAATATTTGACCAATATGATTTTGTCTGATACTGTATACTTCTTAACTTCCAAAATGTTTTTGTTGTTTAGATTAAGTACTATTGCATACCGACCAAACGCTTCATGAAACTCAATATCATTGCAAAATCAAACAACCCACATGATAAAAAATATGTATTGTGACAATACAGGAATAGAATTGTTATATGCTTGCTATATGACAGAACGCGGGTTGTTGATTCGTCTGTAGAGGTCACCTGTTTCTCTAATGTATTTGCTTTGAGCTAACTTGGCAACTGATAATAGATGCAGTTGTCTGTACGACAAGACGTGTTGTCCAATATTTTATAGGTACGAACCGTAATGGGACTAATACAATTCTCCGTGTTGATGCCGTGCTACCACAAAAGGCACCTGGTGTCTAAACAAGTCTTAAGAGCTTGTCTCAGAGAATAACAGGCAGAATCTTAGAAAATCGTCCAGGAGGGTATATAGAATTTTTTATTTTACCATGTATATTTAAGATCTATGGTGTTGCAGGATCTAAAAAAATACATTTAGAAATTTTGTCATTTGTTTATATTATTAGTAACAACCATATTCTATTTTTAGCCAAATAATTGCAGAACAATGGACGCTAGCAATACAAAATATGCAGGGCTCTGTTTAATCAATACAAAAAGATTTTTGCACCATAACTTGATTATATCATTAGCATATATGTTAGAGTTAATTAATAATATTTTTTTCATTGACTATATATTTTTAAAAATATATGATGAAGCTATATATCTGACCTAATTTATGACATCTGGATTTATCAATGAAGTTTGGTGCAATGATACAGCTAAAGTGGAGAAAATACAGTGTATATTGATTTAATTATATGTAATAAAAAGATAAACTTATGCTTGATAAAATATGAAAAAATTGACATTTTATTAGAAAGATATTAAAGAAATACTTGCATTGGTGACCTTGTAAGGTAAATAAAGCTCTTTTTTGTACTAATGTTTTATTTAAATTGAAGTAATATGGAATAAATTGATGACAAATAAACAGTATTAATGTTAACATGATTTTAACAACATTAAAAATGCTGAAAAAGTAAACTTTAAAAAAAATTTATAATACATTGAAAATGATGATTTAATCTATTAGTCTGGTAAGTTTTAAAGAGTTGTCTCCCGTAATAGAACTCTCTAGAAGAGAAGGGAGAAAACGGCATTACAATGGAAGGGCAGCAGAATTCATCAAATGATCGTTGTGATTTGAGAAGATTTTCATACATTTGGTGTAGTTAATACACATTATTTCATACTGTATGAGTACACATGGGATATATATGCATCATGCTCTCGGCAGGTGCATTTGTTACAACGCTCGGAACGTGTTCCTGTTTTTTAAACACGCTGGAGTTATACGTCGTCATTTATATTTTGATCAAATGACTTGTATCATAATGGTAAATAATGTGTTTACTTCTGTAAACATTCAGTAAGAGTGCATGTATAGAAAATTGAGTGTTCGTTGCATGAAAATTTGAATTTTGTCTCTTATTTTGTAATTGAAATTGAAATGAGGAAAAATTGCCAAAAAAAAAAAAAACGTTGAACATTTCAGGTTTATGTCAAACTACAAAAATCTTTATTTAGAATGCTCATCACTTATTAAAAATTCTTAGATATGATTTGTTAATATATTGTTGAATTACTATATACATGTAGCATGTACATGTAATATTTGGAAAGACAAGTTTGACATTTTGCACTTTTCTCCAATTTCAAATGAATGGAATTTCAAAGAATGTTAGTATTATAATATTATTATGTTTGTTGATGATTCTTCTTCTTTTTGCCCAAACTTGTTATTGTATGGTTATTTGTTTAATGAAAAGAATATACATGCAAGATGTTTTAAAGATACCAATATTCTATTCAGTACCCCTCACCCCCACCCCACCCCCACCCAAAAAAAAAATTTGAAGGATTATGTAAAAACTTTGCTATTAATTACAATGATATTAATTCATATTCTAATTTTACATTCACAAAACAACTGTGAACAACCTAAGAGACGTATTTGATTTTTAAATTCTTTTGTATATTAGTTTTGTCTTCTACACTTGCAGTATTGTTGCACATTTTCATCGTAAAAATGTGTCTAGTTTTGATGTTGATAAGATACTGAAGAAGATATTTGCCATCACTCAAGGCAAAGGGCTGTCTAAACCTCGCTCTATCAAAAAGATCCCCCCCCCCCAAAAAAAAATATAAATAAATAAGTAGAAATCAAGGAACCCATCGGGGAACATTTCAATCTCGGTAATCACAAAGGAGAAGACATGACAGTATGGGTTTTTTTACCATAATCCGAATTGGACAGATGCGGAGATAAAAAGCAAGGGAAAGTTCTGGATGCACAAACTCAAATCATTTAGACCCGATTGCTTGGAAAAACAAACTGACTGGATTATAATAATTGTCTCATAGCCTTATCACCTGCTACCCATACAGTAATTTTACCAAATCTGTCAACTTCCTGTTTCAACTCTAAGTTTCTTATACACTTTCTTTTACATGATTGTCATTATTTTTTTTAAGCTCGGGTGTTTAAATTTTTGATTATTAAGTCAAACGTCAATTTTTAATTAGCTTAATTAAACCAATTAAACCAATGAGAGTAGATTGATTACTTCAGAGCGATCGACCGCATGGCAAACACTATCACAAAAACTAATAAAAATATAAAACTGTACGAATGCAGTTCCTATTTCTTTTATAGTTTCTTTAAGAAGCAAAATGTGACGTCATTTCAAATGTGAAATACCCTAATTTAAAACAAAATTCAAAATCAACTGCTCCAAATATTTTTAGAACTTACGGAACGCGGTTTTCCGTATTAAATATTATAAAATTTTATAATGAGTAGGCGAAGAGTCGGCCATACTGCCAAATATTAATTTTCACACACACACACACACACACACACACACACACACACACACACAGATATCTATCTATCTATCTATCTATCTATCTATCCTCCTAGGCACCCGATCCTACCTCTATCTTTTTGGAGGTCCGTGTTGCTCTGCTTTGAATTTATATTTCGTTTTATGGAATTTTGAGATGGTTGACGGTTTGTTATTGTCATTTTTTCTTCTATCTATCTATCACCGACATGCAAAGTATTAAAATGGCATGCTCTTATTTGACCTAGATATAAAAGAAGCATGCCTCTGTTTCAAATATTTGATACTTATAAAGTATGTATGTGCAGTAGTAGATTGATTTTTTTTACTGAAACATGTACAAACTAACTTAACTGAAGCATGCATTTAAATGTTATAAAATCTAATCACTATGCAAATACACGCTCATGTACCGAAAGTATACAAAACTAGGATGCATCAAGGTTTCAAAATTTATTTCTATTCAAATAAAACAATAGAGATGGGCTGTTTTCCTTTATTTCTTATTCACTGAAAAACAAAAAGTGATAACATAAACGTTAAAAGTACTCAATTTTAAAATATTTATTAAAAAAAGGATAATTAAAAGGTGAAACGTTCTCGAGAACTTTAAAAGAGAGAGAGAGAGAGAGAGAGAGAGAGATAGAGATAGAGATAGAGAGAGATTCAATGAACATTCAGCATGGAAATATAACTCCACCTACCTTAACTTAATAGCAAGTATTCCACCAACAGAACTGTCCCGGCTGACAAACCGTAGACCCACAAAGTGTCCCGCTAGAGGCTAAAGGAAAATCAAAACAAACTGAATAAAATAAAAAAGATAATACGATTTTAAGCATAAAAAAAAATTTGCTAATTTCAGTTCTTGTTTAATATTTTTGAATTTGATGAATCAATCTTTTCTATGCTTTTCTATAAAATTATTACAAAGCCATCATTTGAATAAAGCGTCAAACATGTAGCCCTTTTGCTTTCGCTTTTCGAGCTAGCATTACTATATAAAAAAGGTAAAAAAAAAATGAGGAAAATTATACTTTTTATTAAATACAGAATTTGACTATTTTTAATTTCATAAATGTTGGATAGCAAAGCCAACGGTGTGTGACCTTTTGAAGCTAGCGTAACTATTTTTTGTATTCATTTTACTTACTTTCACAGTTTGCCCCTCCATACGACGGTGGGCACTGGCAGCTGTAACTTCCCCCAAACACTTGACATGTACCGCCATTTTGACAAGGATTAGGTTGGCAAGTTTGGGAGGCTAAGTCACAGTTGGTGCCGGACCAACCGGGTTGACAATTACATGTATAAGATGAACCAGATGCGGTACATGTTCCAGAATTCTGACAAGGATTTGGGTTGCAAGGGTCTGTAGTTGTTGATCCTTAGTAAAAAAAAACAACAACAAAAATACAAAAAAAACCCCAATAAATGACTACAAACTTTACCAAACTTAATAGGGAATATACTTTGTAGATATAAACGTTTTATTAGGAATTACCCCCAAGTGCCTCCACTTTCAATTTAAACCCGCCATCTTGAGGTGCTGGTCGGTTTTTGGAAAATCTGCTGTCGAATTTAAGGATCATGATGTTTTTCTCGCCGTCGTTTGTTGTCGTGTATTGCTGGTTTGTTAGACTGTTACACTGCCTTGTAATATTTATAAATAGATATTCAGCTAACACATCAGTATAAAAAAGTAATGTTTTTTATATGGAAGAACGTCTCATATACAAGTCAATGAATAGATATATCCTACTAGGCACCTGATCCCACCTCTATCTAATCTTTTTAGAGGTCCGTGTTGCTCTGCTTTGAATTTGTGTTTCGCTTTATAGATTTTAGGTTGACAGTTTGTTATTGTCATTTTTCATGCAGTACTAATTGTTATAATTTTTTTCCATCTTATATAATGCATGTATAAAATAGAATTTCAATACAATATATGATATATGTATTCATGATAATCATATAATATTCAATACATTTCATTTTCTTAGAAATTTATATAAATTTCTTTTGCTTTTCAAAGTTATTTCTGTTTTAAACTAGTCTGTTGTTTTTTCTAAATCAAAAGAATATTACACTATGGAAATTCAGTAAGTCATGCTTTTTTTTTTTTTTACACAATAATGAATCTTGGACTAAATTATCGAAACGTTGATAGATCTTTGCAGCTTGTTTCAATATTCATTCGTTGCACCTATGATTCAACAATACATACTTGATTCCTGTCTGACCAATGAGGTTATATCTGATCTCTAGCCAATGGTAGCAGCTGGAGGTCGCCGAGTTCAAGGCCAGATCCAGCTTCTCTATGGTCAGTTTGATGTTGGAGGTACTGGGACCCTGAAACAGGAGGTAAGTTATTCTACTTCATACGATACTTCTCGTTAGATTTGATGCTTTGTTTAAGCCCCGATTAAATTTGTGCTGGTATAAGAATACTATATACATACAATGTACGTTCTTAAAACAAAACGTTTTCTTTTAAATGAGTTTTGTATTCCAAAACGTTTAGAAAATGTTATGTTGTGTGTATGCCCCTACTACCAACAAATGTTTAGATCGTCAATGATACAATGCATAATAACTACAACCATGAAGTTTACACAACCATATAAACCATCGTATCCACAATGGGGATCACGGATCGTGGCAAAACTTTTTGTGGATGCAAACTTCCTGAGTAGTTCGTTTATATGGCAAAGTCGACGAAATTCCACATTTATGAAAAAAAGTGTTTATGTGGATGTAATAGCGTCGGCTTCCTGCATTTCATGAAATCCAAAATCATTGGTCAACTACGAACAATTATAATTACACATGAAGTTATTAGCATACGTACCCTGATCATCCACACACACTCCTTATCTACGCTGTATGTACTTGGGTAGTTGGGGGATTCTATCAGTTGTTGCTGTCCAGCAGATAGATCAATGATACCACCACAGCCTATAATAATCAATTATTTGAAGTCATTCATTCAATAACAAGTATAACAAGTTCTATCATGAATTGTACATATGATTTAAAAATAAATATCAGGTTTGATTAATTATAATTAATAAATAAGGAAACTATTCTCAGTCCTTAATACTCATTTAAGTGTATTCAAACGGTAGATAAAACCAAAACGAAATATTTTTATGATTATTTTATTCAAACTGTACATTTAATCTGAGTCTTAACCCAAACAAAGCATTTATTGGACACATCGTTAAAATAGTTGTCTTCTATTTATTAAAATCTACCGTTAACTTCAATAAACGTGATAAATCCTGCTTAAATTACCTGCGTCAGTTTCAACTTGATCGCATGTACTTCCGGTCAATTCTGGGGGACACATACAAGCACAGTTATGCGCTACAAATCCACTATTCTGGCAAGTCGGGGTACTTTGGCAGTTGGCTTTTAAAATTCAATTTTGAAACTCATATCAACTTGATTTATTGTTTTAATATCCGGAGAAATAGGTACATAATGCATTCTCCTAACCTGCTTATTGTTAAAAATAGATAAATCATTTGCAAGAAAAAGAATATATTTAAGTTTGAGCTCATTTTGCTTCTGAATGTATTATAGATGTATTATATTATATTATATTAACTATCGATTAATAAATATAATCTAATTTATTGTATGTCAAATAATCGGAGAAATAGTTACATAATACATTTTATAACCTGCTTATTGATAAAGATAAATAATTTGCAAGAAAATGAACATATTAAGTTAGAGTTCATTTGGATTCATGAAGGATGGAAAACTATTAACTGAAAGTATAGTAGATACCCGTGCATTGGTAAGCTGTGGTTATTTCTTTGACGTCGTAGAAGGTGAGCGTCTGTGAACTATCTACAATAGATTCTAGTCTCGGGTCCTTTAACTTCATGGAAGGTACGTTTTGATTGGTTGAAAATGCCTTAAATAACAACAACAAAAACAAATTTAATTTAATAAGTTTATAGTTGACTATTTTACAGAGTAAAATACATTATAAAAGTAACTAAATTTTTGTTTTCTGTTAATAGTAGAAAGTATAATTGATTCTTTTTTGACAATAAAATCTGACTCGGGTAGAATATTATACTTTAAAAATTTAACACAACCTATTTTTGATTAATCCTCAATTTCATTATTGATTATAATATATTTTACTGTAAAGTTATTATACAATGAGGTAATGGAGTTTTACTTACCGACAACGAATACTGCATCAATGACTCGACGTCATAAGGAGTCCTGTCAAAGGTGGGTCTGGACTTATCGAAGTTATGATGCTGGTGACTTGGAATGTTGGAGAAGAGGACCTCTATGTAGTTGTCCCGATCCGACCGTTGTTGCTCGTGCATTTGTCCTGTAGCGTGCATAAACTCGTGCACAACGGTCCTCGCCTGAATATCAGAGGAAAAACACGGGTGACAAAAGATTGGTGAAAAGTAATAACTTTTTATTATGTTTAATTTATATGACTTATCACTATCAATACACTGGCGCAATGAAATGTAGGTTTTTACGAAATAAAATATCTGCCTAATACCACAGACCAAAAACATACATATTATTAAAGTCGACTTTGCTTAAAGGCAAATCTTGCTGAGAAGTTATCACACCTTTAAATATGTTCTACGATAATGTAGTTTTTCCTTTTATATCCTAGGAATGTCAGGAGGTCATTACCTTAATTAAAAAGTATGTCTTATTATTAATCCTGACTTTACCTGCGAACACATAGGATCCTGCAGTGTCAGATCTTGCTTTCCGTCATACTGGCGGCCAACATACGATGCGCAACCTTCGGTGTTGGAACTGAAGTGTAGAATTTAAACGTCATTTGTATGCGTATTTTGAAATGTAGGATAGGCAAAACAATTATGATTTAATTATTTTGAAAGAATTTAACGATTAAAAAACGACGGTTTTTGCTCTTTCCTTACCCTCTTGTCAAGTATAGATATGAAGCGTGCGGCAGTCCGGAGGCTTGATTTCTGGGGACAAACCTCACGCAAGTCAAGTCGTTATATATTTGAACGGCTTCAGTGATGGCGTTCTGCATTTGTGCACTGACTGAATAGTAGAAATAATATGTATCAACACATAAACAAATTAAAACAAAGTATTAAGTCCACCTTATCCTATAATAGAAACATTGACATTTTAACAATACCATGAAACGGTGCAACTTATTAATGTTCTTTGCTTTGTCAATGGTAGTATTACATCTTCTTGGCAAAAAATATATAGTGATATGAGGTTCGTAAGTTAAAATTGCATGATTAATTATTTATTGTACATATTCAATGTACCATATATAACACATAAGAACGTCTTTGTTAACAATAAATATAAATTTCTTAGTATTTAAGTTTGGATGTTACCCTGTGATTCTTTTGACGAAAAGGGGCCCCTGAATTGAGCATTAAGAAATAAAGTAATGTGTAAAAAGTGTACTTACACCCAGATTGCACCTCATACGGAACAGTGTTCTGTTCCCATAGTCTTGCATTCTGCCAAAAGTTTCTCTTTTTCTGTTGAGAAACATTACATACGCTGAATACTTTAATATGTACTTAAATCTGATTATTACTAGAATGACTTGACCAAACATATCTTTATTTAATTATGCAACTATCTTGATAATGTTAAACATAACATAAATTGATACTATTTAAACATTATTTTACTTACTCTTCCCCATGGATTAGACTGAAAAATAAATTTAATCAATTTCAATTCATGACAATTGTGCAGTTTTTGGAAAGTCTAAACGTGTAACCTTCTAGATTAAAATTAAATCAAGTTTATGTTTAAAGTGGATTTTCAACATCATAACAAATATAGATTAAAAGATATTGTGGAATTGGATTCTTGTTAATGCCTAAGTTAAAACTAATCATGTATTTGTATCAAAAAGTATCAAACTATGAAGAAGTTTAAAGAAAGATGTATGAATTATTTTTTTTAAAACAAATATCCATGAATAAATAATTCTTGTAGATAGTTCTGTTGATTGGCGATGTTTTGAATGTATAAGTGTGCATGCAGAAAAGTATATACATGTGTGTCTACATGTGTCAAAAAGAGTATAAATTGAAAGTGAAACTAACCGGTTTGAAGTAATGGTGATCATTTTCTGCAATTTTAACACTCTCTTTTAGAGTTGGATTAATCCCAAGTGGCTAGAAAAGAAATAAAATTGGATTTAAGAATATTTACATCCAGTGAATTGTAGCATTTTAAATTGTTGTTGACAGTCGATATTCTTACTTAAATACAATTCTTTGTTTTCTAAAATTCCAAACTACCTTATGAGGTCTCCCTTGCGAATCGTAGATAATCATGGTCTGAAGGAGATTAGCAATAGGAGTGTCTTGGGAACTTCGGTTCTACGAAAAGAAACATTAAATTAGAAGACGGCTTATTAGTTAACTTGAATGCTGATTTGAAGGCATAGTGCACTATAATTTAAAACTTAAGTTTAGCATTTAAAAAGATAATATTCTTTTTAAAAACATCCAAAGAGCATAAAAGTTTAAAAATAGTTTGCCCGTTGCACTTAAAGAAATAAAGCATATTGAAATGACTAAACGTGGTTAAAGGTGGCCAATACTAACCATATATAATTTGCAAAGTTATAATTATTTTCATTTTTTTTCAATTCCATAGGAGAAAAAAATATAAATTGAACGACACTTTATTTACACTGTATGCAATTTATTATTTCATGTATTATGAATATTGAATTACAACACAAATGCATCTTTATTATGTGTATCTGAAATTCTTCGTGTAAACGTATAGCTGTACAGCCATTTTATTTTCATTAGGATTTGAACATTGAAAATAAAATCTGACTAGCAATTTCATGTAAAATTCATTGTTGGAATAACATGTAGCAGTATCAAATTAGTATGCATAGTATTGTAACGGTTGTGCGTATACTCACCCAAGAGTCGATCAGATCTGGCTTCCAGAGGGATGGGTTTCGCTCATAGATATCCCATGCAAACCAGACAAAGTTTTCCGGCAACAGAAAAGGTTGTAACGCTTTAAAACAAATATTATGTTAGTGCATTTAACCAGCTGTGGTTTAAAATCTCGAAAATCAATATGATTTTAATTAATATACATCTGCTATCAAATTTTTGTATAAAATGTTATTATTGGGACATGAATATATATACTTCTGATGCATGTTTCTCTTTACATAATATCCTTTCAGCTACGAAAAGTTGATTTAAAAGAAATGCCATACAATGTAGAGCAATTCGCATTGTCGCAACTTTATATAAACATGTACATATTTTTCTTAAGTTTCGTTGGATAATTAAAATGATAATTTTTTTTTAAAGTTATACATTTTGGCACCGCAGTGTCATACATAACTTGTTTTTTTTTTTTAATTTCAGATTTATTTACACGGTTGAAAATTTTGTAGGCTCTCAATTTCACATCACCGGTATGGTAAACAAATTATGGTGTAAAATATTTAAAAAAAAAACAATCGTTTAATTTTAATATATACTGGGTCCTCTTGATCTTAAAGTCTAAGATTTAAAAAGGTCGAATGTGCAACAAGAGATCAAATTTTCCTGATTGCTATCAGAAAAAAATATATATAAAAGGATTATTTGTTATCTTCAGAGGAGTTTTTAATATCTAAATTCAAAGAAAGAAATATTTCAAAGTATGTATTTTTTCACCTTTTACACCAAGTTTTCATGATTGTTTTGCATTTGTAAAATTTCTTTTTGTTAACTTTTTATTTTAAATAAATCTAAAACATTAATAATATTATGAGAAATCAGGAGAAGTAAACGGGTTATTTTTTTTTTTTTTTTTGAATGACAAAACAACAATACTCACATTTCTTGGTCAGCCTTCCATGAGGATGTGAAGCAACAATGGCGGCAACACCAGCCAGTAAACACAAGGATAGAGTATTCATCTTAACAAATCTCTAAGGACCTCTTCAGAAGATGTGATTGTAACATTTCAACCAAACACTTTTATACAAAACGAACAGGATGAAGACAACGCATTAAAAACCCGTTATTTGATTTATTCAGCGATACGATTATTTTCAGAAGTACAGAGGATTACTACAGACTGGCAGTGAAAGTCAACACACCTATTTTTACTTATTGCATTGGTCTATCATTTAAAAAAAGGATAGTGCAGATAGTACTTATAGATAAGATGCTACCGCATGAACGACTTTTTTTTTTTTGAAAAGTGCACAAGATGCCTGATCACTTATTTTGAAAGAGGAACAAATAAGTTTATTGATTCTGTTTTAGATCTGTTTGTTTGTCGTGCTAAACTCTGATTAGGCTTTGCTTTGTGTTATTATTTAATTTTTAACATTGAGTTTTTGCTATTTCTAACTCTATTGAATTTGTTTGCTAATATATAATGATTCCGTGGGGAGTAGGTGTAGGACGTTTTATGAAAGCATCCAAGATTTTATAGGAAATATTTAAGACTTCCATCTATAGATATAGCATGGGCACATACACTGTATTAGTAAAACAAATATATATTTAAACTGATGTATATGCTCTTTTCACTGAAAATCGATAATAGTGTGTATAATGAGTAATAATCGATTTTTATGGGGTGTCAATTTAAATATGGATGCAACGATTGGATTTTTTAAAACTTATCTATTATCATCAAATATGTACTTTATTTCATAACATGTTAAAAATATTTTTGTTGATGTAAATTGCATATTCAAAAAAACATCCTGTTTTTGTTAACTGTGGTACATTTAAGTTTTTTTCTATAAAGTTGCTTGCTCATTTTTTTTTTGTTATTATGGTATATATAGGGATTGTTATACTAAAGATTGACGTACATGCATGCTGGCCAGAAGAATCGGTTTATGAAATAAAATTTTGTCAGTTTATAGACAGAAAATAAGTGACCTATTCTAAAGTGATATTTACACCACATTAAAACACTCTCTTAAAATGGTAGGGATCGACCATACATCATGGACTTTCATATCATACCACACTACATATAGCGTTTGAACTAAACTCGTTACAAGGGTTTGTATATCTAGTAAATATGAAATTGCTGATATTGAATTTATGGCATGCAATTTTAGCTTTAGCTGGTTTATGGATTAGTGTAAAACCCTGATTACGTTGGAATCATTTTTTGGCAATTAATTATACTAAGTATGAAACACTAAAGATGTCATAAATCAGTTTCGATCGGAGTTGATGATCATTTTATTTCAACTCAATAATAGAAATGTAATTCGGCGAGGGTTGCATTAAACCTGAATATCAATCATTTGATTCTGTATTTGAAATTCTACTGATTTTTGAACCAAAGGTTAAAGTTCAAATCAATAAATACAAATTTATACTTTTTCTGGAAAACAATGCAAACACTGTTTTTCGAAAAAGTATGAAACTGAAAATAATAATTTTACGCACCGTTAATTATCATGTGCTTGGTATTTGTATCTGGTATGTGAGGTGTTTTTTAGAATAGTTTATTAAAATTGCTTTCTTAACTGCTAGAACAAAAGAAGTTATAATGATGAACCGTATCATGACTTTAAATTATTATATAAAGAATGTTAAGGTGTTTTTCTATTATTTTTCTGAAATCAATATGCCGGAACATAAACAAAATATAAACCAAAGCTGTTATGATTTAGTTGTGACAGGTCTTACCTAATGTGAATGATTTTTGAGCATTTCCTTTTTTAAGCATATAAAAATTTCTTTTATTCTGTTTTATTGACAAAATGAAATCCTTCCAAAATGAATGTCTCTAGAAAAGTTTTTTTTTTATAGATTAAGCATGAAATTTATAATCGACTCAAACTTATGAATAAATTACCGTACCGTAAATAAACAAGTAACCTATAAAAAATTACTTAATACATTAAAACCATAAAACGATAAAGAGAATAGCAGTATCAAATAAATAAACACTGAAAAACTATTATCTTTTTAAAAACCAACTACCGTTGTTTTATAACATTCTTTTACCTACACAAATGCAAGAAGACATGAACAGGTAGAAGTGAATAGCAGATAGCAGTAAGCAGTAAGCAATGGATATTATGAGTAAGAAGTAGTCTGTAAGTACATGTCAACGACAAATGTATTCATTTGTTTGTACAGAACATTAATTTAGATTTTTCAATGACATGTGGTGATAACGAATAGTGTTCAAATTCAGAAGTCCAAAGGGAAATTACAAAACAGGAGCAGAGCAAACACGGACCTCTAAAAAAATAGATGTAGGATCAGGTGCCATGGAGGAGTAAGCATCCTCTGTCGACCGGTCACCGTGTGCTCTTTGTCGTAATCTGGAAAAACGGAAAAGCCCGTTTCTAAATAAATTCTGCTTCGTGTGAATACAAAAATAGGTCTGAACCAAATAAGGTAGAAGTGAATCAAAAGAGACATCGTGTATATTGGGTTTATTGTAAGACCGATGTCTATGGCTACGCTTACTTCTCTGTGTATTGTTAAAATGTTTCATCACATTTACATTGTTACACTGTGGACTTGAAAGATTCCTTACGCTATCGACATTGTCGTTGCAACCGTAAGGAAGTGCTGTGCCGCCTAGTTTCTGATCCAGAATTCTTCTCGTTGTCTTCGGAAAGGTGTACTTAGTGATGGACTATTAGTATGCTGACAGAAGTGCTTGTACAGAAGCTGTTGGCCACCGTTGTTTACTTGAAATCGATATACCAATATTCGTTGAAAATCGTTTTGATCTTTTTTGTTACCTCACAATATATAGTATTGTGCTTGATTTAAGATAATTTATTTAAGAAAAAAAAAACTTTAAGTATGTTGACTAATTTATGGTGAAAAGTATAATAATTTTTTTTCTTGAAATGAATTCATCTATATTTTGTAATTTTTGCATTAGAAAGAATTGTCCACGAGGGAAAATGGGGTATCTTAAATATATTTCTTTAAAACGTTTGAAACAAGTGAAAATAAATAAATACCTATTGCCCGATTACACAATTATGTATCATAACCCCTACGACCTTTTGCCTGACCCCACAAGGGACATAATTCAAGTTAAATTTTGCAGAGTATTTAATCAACATGTAAAGGGATTTCACTAGGTTATTAATTATCACGAACCGATAACTGGTATAGTAGATCGTAAATTTGGGGCGACCACTGTTTGACAGTTGCGTAAAAACCCTCATAAAAAAAGGCTGACAATGTCCAGAAGCACATTTCCTTATCGTTTTTATTTACAAAATGGCATTAAAGAGTTAATGAATATCTCAGCCAAACTCAATCACAAAATGAAAGTCATTAAACGATACATTTAATTTGCAATTGTATTGAACTTTTTCGTCAACCAAATTTTCCTCTCCGAATTGTTTTTCAGTTTCCAGTAATATTTTAATAAGAGTAAAAAAAGTAGAAAAAGTAGAAACTTGAAATCATGGTTTGATGGCATAGTAATTTTATTTTCTTATAAAAATTAAATAAATAAAATACAGAAAATACGGATTCCTCTCTGGTCACTGTTTCTTATACGGCACTCTATCTTCTACGACGTCCCCACCAACCGTTGAACGCTGAAAACAGAAAAATAAAAAACTAATGATAACGTGTATAAAACAAACCATGTTCAATCAGTTGTGCCACTAGTTTTTGATTTAAAAAAATGTTAATTATTACAAACATACAATATAAAAAATGTATAAAACCATTTATATTGACCAAAAAAAGCTGAATTATAAAATAAGATTGCTACATTGTGTCTAAACTACTTACTTTCACAATTAGGACCAACAAATTGTTGGCGGCAGACGCAAGTAATGCTGTTACCGATAATGCTACATGTTCCGCCATTTTGGCAAGGATTAGGCTGGCAAGACTGTGTTTTTACGTCACAAGTAGTTCCTGTCCAACCGGAAGGACAGGTACACTCATTACTTGAACCGGTTACAGCACAAGTTCCGGAATTTTTGCAAGGATTAGGATTACAAGGATTAGAAACCAAAGTACCTAAAACCAGAAGGAATGAAAAAAAAAGTTTGGTTTTCAACTGGAATGTATATAAAGTCTTTTTAACAAACTGGGTATGCAAATATCCTAATGTGTTTACCTCCAACTGCCTCTACTTGTAAACTGAATTTATGGTTTTGAGATGACCTTCTGTCTCTTGACAGTTTACTGTCAAACTTCAAAATCATAATGTTCCTCTCGCCATCATTGGTGGTGGTAATTTGTTGATTTGCTTGTGCCATGTTACATTGTCTAAAACGATACAGTTTAGAATTACTTGCCTTATACATTGTATGTATATTAACTAACCGATATCTTTAAAGCAAGGAAGTTTGTATTTTCTTAGATAACACTCCAGAATGGCATCCCATTTCTTTTCAAAATGAAGTCAAAATGGGTTTAAGCATAGATCTTTTGGAAGGAATATGATATTTACTTAATTCCTGTTTGTCCTGGCAAATGATAACGTATTTCTAGCCAGTGATAGCAATTTGTGTTTCTGGAGTCCATGGCCAGTTCAAGTTCCTGAATGGTTAGTCTGATATTGGAATTTGAAGGGCCCTAAAAGAGTTATATTCAAATAATTCTGCATCTTGTAATATCAAAATATATATCAAAATATCAAATAAATAGGGGATCGAACATACGTCCTTACCTTTACAAGCCAGACACATTCCCTATCTACGGGCACTGCATTTGGGTAGTTGGGGGATTGAATAGTTTGACTCTCTCCCGACGACAATTCTATAACTCCCCCGCAACCTGCCATCGACAAAATTTTAGTAGATCATAAAAGATTTACTTTAAATGTAAAGAAAAAAAGAAACCCTACAGGCGAAGTCAATATATATATATATATATATATATATATATATATATATATATATATATATTAATGCCATCTTCCATTTACCAGTGTCTGTCGTGACTTGATTACAAGTGACTCCAGTCAGATCCGCAGGACACATACAGCGGCAGTTGTGGGCAACAAATCCACCATTTTCGCAATCGGGAGCATTTTGACATTCAGCTACGAAGAACAAGTATCAATAAAATAAAAACAGTCATCTTTAAAAGTATTACATTATCAAGATTAAGATCTAGTCAATGATTTCAAAGAATCTCCTTGACTCAAGAACAAACATAACGTCAGATTTGATTTGATTTTTTTTTTTTGTGGGGGGGGGGGGGGGGTTACTAAATTTATCGAAGGAATTGTGTAGAAAATGAAATTTTATGACATTGTTTTTTGGTGTTTTATTTAGAATATAATGAAATGTACTCATTATAACTATATTCAATTTAATTATATTATATCATCAGAGTGTACCATTATGTGTTTCAGTTTAGCTCAGTTCCTAGAAACATGAATTTGCTACCTATAGTAATATTTTCTTTAATTAAATGGTTCGTCCATGAAACTTCGTCCCTGTACATTTTTAAAATATCTTCATATTGCCCTAGGTGATGATTTAGGAGAAAAACACAATACATTTTCCATACTAATTGCAACTACTATATCAAACCTACCAGCACACCGGTAAGCAAGCGTGATCTCTTTGAGATCATTATGTGTAAAGGTCTGGGCAGTATCTACCAGAGCCTCTAGTCTGGGGTCCTTCAATTTCATTGTGGGTCGTCCAGGATTCAGTGCAAATGACTGTATATGAAGTTAAAAAACCATAACATTAGATTCAAAATTGGTTTGATTTTAATCAATTTTCTTTTTAAAAAAAGTTTAAAATGAAAAATAATCACCATTTACTATTCAATGTTTATTTTAATAAAAATTGTATAACATAACATATGTTCAACAATGTAACTTTACTTTTTTATTGTAAACAAAGAATTGACAATTATGTTTATCCTATTTTACAATTTTTTATACCTATTCAGAATAGTATTGAAATATCATTCTTAGGTAATTATTTTAATGCCGTGTAGTTACTACGATTTCTTGTGCACTTACCGTAAGAGGATACTGCAAAATAGACTCCACATCGTACGGCGTTCTATCAAGTGTATCTTCCTTGTCGAAGTTCTTCCTTTGATTGGTTTGCACGTTATCATACAGTATTTCTATATAGTTGTCTCGATCTGATCTCTGCTGTTCGTGCATCTGACCAATCGCATGCATCAACTCATGAATGACAACTTTAGTCTGAAAACCCATAACACCTTCACAATGAGTTTGTGGAATGCATTTTGTTCATTGCACGACAACAATGAACAATATATAATTCTTTTTGAATCTAATTCTAATATCGGAAGGTTAGAAAAGTCATATAATGAAATCCTTTTTTTTTTTTAGAACGTATCATTTTATTGAAAATTATTATATCCGTATATTAGTTTCTCAGCTTTTTTTCTTATCAAACTGTTAATTAGCGATAGATATACAAGTACTTACATATGCACACGAACCTTCCTGAAGAGTGATAGGCTGTTGTCCATCCATCTGTCGTCCAATATATGAGGAACAGCCTTGTCTGAATATAACAAAAGACGTTCCACTCCGTGAAGTTTACATAAATTTGAATGGTGCATCATCATTTTACGGTGCATTTAGAATCTTTGATTTTAAATTCTAAAATCGTAAAATAAAATTTAACTGAACAAATTTATATGTTTAAATATTCTGAATAATTGAATAACATTGTTTAGGTTATTTTCACTTACCCATTAACAAAATATACGTAAGAATTGTGGGGGAGATTTCTCGCTTGGGAACGAGGTGCTATCCTGACACAAGTCAAGTCTTCGAATGCTTTTATGGATTCGTTAATTTTTTCTCGCATACTTGCCGACACTAAAATACAAAATATAATGCGTACATTATTTATCAGTACCTTATAAAATATTCAACTCTCAAAAGGTAACAGCGGTTTGGAAACTAATTATATTTCTTTATAGAATGTAGCGGAAAATCATTATCATTTGTATATTTACATCCAGGCTGGATTTCGTATGGAACAATGTTCTGCTCCCAGAGTCTGGCGTTTGATAGAAAATTCCTCTTTCTCTGTGACCAATATATAAAAAATAACAAATTAATAAAGTAGTTGTATAAAAAAGGAAAATACATATTAAACATAAACCCGTATGCAATCGAAAATATTGCATTATATGAGTAAAATGGGAATTACACTTACCCTTCTATGATGAACAAATGGATGTGGCTGCAACAAAAAAAAAATAAAGTCACATAATTTCGCATGAACTTTTTTGTGATGAAATGAAATTGATCGATATTACAACGATAACGATAATAAAAATGAAATGAAGAGATAGATAAATTTTAAAAAAAATCATTATTAGATATCCTCACATTTGGTAATATATGGTGATCCAATTCAGCAATTTTGACTGATGCTTTCTGTGATGGGTCGATTCCATTTGGCTGTTCATTAAAACACAATTGAGTAGGTGTTAATATATTCTTTTCTTTATGTATAGACAGAGGACACGTTTATAGCAGTGACCTTGAACAGTAAATGTTTCAATGATATGTTGTAAAACGATCAGACAGAATAAAGGTTGTGTACTTTAAAAGGAGACAAGAGATTGAGTCTGTTGTTAATTTAAAGTAATGTAACTAGTTTCCTAAGTTAATTTACCTTGTGCGGCCGACCGAATTCATCGTAAACTATCATAGTCTGAAGTAGATTCGCGATGGGAGAATCTTGGTTCTTTCTGTCCTGAAAACGAGAATACGAGAAGTAGTCTTAATGTCAAAAGAAATTACAGGTTACTTTAAAACATGGAAAATGCAATTAAGATACACATTAACATTAAAATTTGGAAAAAAAAATCTTTAGATGTTACTGCATTATACGGCAGTATAATATGATGTTGTTTAATTGCATTTTGAAAACAAATATATTTTTTAGCAAGAAATATAAATCATGAAGTTAACCCTTTCTATCGCATATATCAAAAATGAATAAAAGCATAATTTTTCAACATTAACACAATATAGATAAAATAATAACCTGTCCTAGAAATACTTTTGTTAACTAAGAATGTTTGTTAATTTACCCAAGAATCAATCAATCCAGATTTCCACTGTCCGGGCTGATGAAACTGTTGCCATGGATTCCAGAAAAAGTATTCTGGTAATTGAAAAGGGCCTCCTACAATAGATATTTTTGAATTAATATACCAATGCATCGGAAACTTTTAATTCATAAACGTATTAATGGATTACAAACATTTTTTTTCATAAGTTCCAAATTTTGATACCTTAAACAAATTAATTAATGTAAATTGTAGTCTTTTTACTAGAATATAAAGATTGAAGCTACAATTGTATTACTCTTTCAAAATCAACATCAGCATTTTACTCATTATCATGTATACAACTTTTTACATTCTGTCAAATTGTACTTACGGAAAAACCTTGGTCTTATCTGAGCATACAACTGCGGCAGGGCAGTGAGCATTACACCTACAAATATGACTAAACTTTGCATGTTCTCTCTTCTTAGTAACACCGTATTGACTTATGTTTAGCTACAAAATTTGTTCTTCGTTTTATACTGTTCTTGAAATTACTAGTACAAAGGACTCCGGAAAAAAAGTCAAATCAAATTAATATTTACAAATGTTTAACGGGAAAAAAAACAAGGATATATTTTACTGACAAGAATGCATACACTGTTTTATCCAAAAGTCTGTAACTGAAAGGTACATCACACATAGTAAATTATCATAGTATGGGTATCTGGTACGCATAGTTTTGAAATCAAAATGATCAATCACTTACTGTTTACTTCATAGTCGGAACAAACAACCAGTAGGGTCGATAAACAGGGTCATGACTTCCATTTATCATATTGTATTACTTTGTTATTCTTAAGTAAATTAATATACTCAAAGCTCTATTACTTATGAACAACACCAGTAATTAATGTAAGGAATTTTTGTTTTTATTTGCATGTCTAAATTAAAGTGCAATGGTTGTTAAATGATTAATATCATTTTTTTTAATTGTACATGAGTTTTGAAAAGTAAGCATGTTTTTCTATTGATGTTTGGTTAATCTTCTTTGATTTTGTTTAATTGACATAAGGAACTTCCTTTCACAATCGATGCCTTTAATCAACGTATGTTTTATAGTTACCGTTCATGCTTGGAATTTTAATCAATCGACTTTGTACTCCAATATGTGATTAATTTCTATAACGTTAATAAACACGTTGGTTGAAATACAGCTAAATTAAAATCCGTAGAAAAATTAAGTGAGTGTCATTTTTTGAGATTTTTGAAGCGAGAACACAGTTTGCAGTAATCTGCATTGAAAAAAATAAATTGAACATTTAATGATATGCAGCTGGCATCAAACAGAAAGAAGTTGGTAGATGACAACTAAAGTCTTACGTGTACGTATAAAACTTTTCAACAATATTTAGTGAATATCTTTGGATTACTAGTTATGCTCATTTTGAAACGTTTAAATAATCTTGTATTAATCCATGGTATATTCTATGCACTTAAATGATTTTTGTTCTTTACATAAAGGTAAAAGCTGTAAGTTCAAATTTGACGGTGATTCAAAAAGTTTTAGCTTAAAAAACCATCACATTTCTATAAATATATGACGTATTATTTTAGATTTTATTTTTTTCAATCTGATACAATGCGATGTAGCAAAGTGTAAAATGAGGGAATTTAAATCATATTAGGAAATGTTCAAGTTACGCATTTATTGACCCAAACTGTTTCTCTTAAATTAAATATAAAAATATTAACACTTTTCTTTTGATTTATATTCATAAACATTAAATTTTATAATTATATATATATCCTCTTATTTTTTTTACATACCAATGTCTTTTAATGTTTTATTACATGTGTATTCAGAAGTCTTCATTAGGTACCAAGAAATATATTTTCCTGTAAGATACACCATGTAAACGGTGAATATTGGACTTATACCTATTTAGATCTTTCGTTCGTTGTGTTCAATTCAACTAATTCATTTCAAATGTGTACTGCGTATATTGTATATAAATCCACTGATCATTTTTCAACTCTTAAAAATGCGATTGTTTTAAAAATGCAAAAAACCCGTATCACGATCTAGTTTAAATCAATGTCTGCATTTCTGTTATTTTAATTTAAAAACTCCCCATACCAAAATTTATTTTATCTCAGCCTTCATTCAAATATCTAGACGTAATATAAATAATGTTTTTTGATGCCTTGTTTCATAATTTGGTCAATGACCCACACTCTGCATGGTTAATTTCGTGATCAATCAAAATATTTGCTACATTGAGAGGCGGAATCAACAGACTTAAAAGTTTGGACTTCCAACTTTAAAGTATATGTGATAAGCCACCAGAAAACCAGGTTAATAGTGTTTTTCCAACAAATTGAGATTTTTGCATTTTTATGTTGCTATGGTATGACTAAATAAAAAATAGAAAATATTAGAATGAATGTTCTTTTAATTTAGAAGCTATGACGCTGCAAAAATTAGACATGTTTTAAGCAATTTCACACAATGCATTGAAAATTGGAAGAAAAGTCAGTTAAGAAAAAGTAATGTAGATATATATTAGATACCATGGTGATTAAAGTATTAGAATTGCCTTCTTTGAAAGCTGGTAAATAATAACATTGATTTGCGTATTTTCACTAACTTTAAATGGCTATTTGAAGAAAGATTCGGTGAACAAATTATCTTCATTTTTGTTAGGTAAGGACTACGAGGGTAGCAAAAAATTGCAGAAAATTGCCAAATCCGCTTATATAACAAGGGTTATGCATTTTGTCTGATATACTCGCTAAGTTCTAAACTACTAAAATACTTTAAAGTAAGGAAACATTTATTTCATTTTTAAACGCACAATATCAATGTAAGTATGTATTATAAATATCTATGCATCCTGTGTAAAATAATAAATTAATATAATTGACTTTTGAATTAACGACTTCATAATTAAGTAATAAGAAATCTGATTGAAAAGAATACTCCTTGCAATTAATTTTGATACCGGAACGTACATGTAGTACTTTAATCAAGAGGTAGAGAAACCACTGTTAAAGCTAAGAAAATCATTCTCATTAGAATGAAAGATATATATCTTTTAGGTAAGGTTCTTAAAATGCAAATCTTATTTTAAAAAAATAATAAAAATATAATAGTATGTTTATAAAAGCACTTTTATAATTTTTAAGGTATTTAATTTGAGTAAATTGTGAACATCTGCCTTAAATATGTGAGTTTGTTCTCATTCTATCAGAATGAAAAATTGATATTGTAGTCCATAACTTTTACGTGCAATAGTCAAACCTCTATCGCATAAGTAAAATTTATCCTCAAGACAGTAGATGTTTAAAAGAAAATATACACAAAGGACTCCGAAACACAAGTTAAAATTAAAATAGTTGTCTACAAATATATACAAAAACAACAATAATACATTTTAGCAAAGAAATGCATAGAAAGTTTTTTTTCGAAAGCATGAAATGGAAAAGTACAGTATTGCGCATATTAAAGTATGGTATGGTTGGAATCTTGTGTGTAAAGTGTTGAAATCAAACGGATAATTTACAAACTGTTTACTTTATTGCCGTATCAGAAGACCAATAGCACTAATAAATAGGGTCATGACTTCCATTCATCATAATGTATTAGTTTGCTGTTCCTAAATTAATGAATATACTCAAAGTTCAATAAAAGAACAAGAACATAAGTACATTTATTATTTATTTATTTATTTATTTATTTATTTATTTAACGAATTTATTAAGTATGTTATAAAATTAATATTATTTATTTCAAAATGTAAGGATGTTAAACTTTAAACAAGGTTGATCTTTTATTCTGTCTGCTAGACAAATTAAAATTCCCTTTGCAATTGATGTCTCTAGTTAAGTAATGATTTATAGTTGCCGTACATGCTTTACATTCTGAGCACTTAATTTGCACTTTAGTGTGCGATCAATTATCGTAAATCAACGAACATGTGGGATAAGATATGTAAAACATTAAAAATTAACATACAGATTGAAGTGAACATTATATATTTTACAACGATTGATAGCAAGTTCTACCACTTATATTGTTGTCTCTCAGTGCCACGGATTCAGAGGCAGGAGGTCATTTGCGTGGGAGAAAGCTGGAGTACCTGGAGAAACCCCACGTGTCCAAGCGGGTGACCGCCATACCTTTTCACATACAACCACTGTCAATCACGGGGATCGAACTCGGGTTACAGCGGCGAGAAGCGAGTGTACAACCTTATACAAAGAAACAGAAGATCTCATTATCTAATGATTTTTATGATTAATTGCTATATTGAATTAACTCTATATTTGTGCGTGATGTTCAAGACATAAACCAAGTTGGTTCACACTGAAGAAGCATTTCAAATGTTAATTTTTGAAAAAAAAATATTATAATGATAAACTAGACGGTCAATTTTTTTTAGTGGAGCCCGGGGGGGGGGGGATTAAAATTACCATCTGTCTTCGTTTGCATCTGACATGGTTAAGTATTGATCTGTTTTGGACAATCACTATGGTAACATTTATTTTGGTTCTATCATTTTATTCAAAATCCCCCAGTCATATTGGTCGCTGTTGTGTTCGACAAAGTAAACTTGATCATTTTAAAATGACTGGCGCTTATCGATTATTGATGTTTATGGGCTCTAAACTCTATAAGAAACTGTCCAAGGTTTAAATCGAAAGTAATTAAAATGAAAATAATTAACTATGCAAACCAGATAAGCACGAACAGTGCTTTAATCAGAAGATACGATTTATTTTACAAATGTCTTAAATTATTTTATGAAAAACAATTCCCTTAAGAAATGTATCTCTTTGATACTAAATAAAGCAGCAAATTCCAATACATTTACAAATGAAATGTATAAGTATTGAAAGAGGAATCTCGGAATTACCTTACCTTTTTTCCGGCTAGAATATTTCCAAAAACTAAACCTTATATTCTAGTCTTATACAAAACAAAAATGTTTTTTGTATAATTTCAACGCCACAATGCAAGTTTAAATCGGAATAAAGTTGAAAATACCGTGCAACATGACACATATACGAAATGATTTTAACACGAGTGCCTATGTCTCAGAATTCTAACTTATAATTCTGAGTATCAAAATTAATGAAAAAAACCATGTGGACCTTAATTTTCAAATGTTATTTAAAAATATGAAAGCTTACGGTTTCATATCGTTGTTTCAAAGATACAATTATCGACCTTTAATGATTTACATGCAAACTTTATTTTCTAAGTGATATAAAACACCTGTAAACACTGTACATTCCAATCAAAATTAAAAAGATTTTTTTTTTCAAATGTAAGGTTTATAAAAATAAATTAAATACCCTTACATCAAGTAAATATCCTATCAATCAAGATTTTTTTTTTCTGGGATAAGTAGTTGATCTATATAAAAAAGACGTCAATAAATATTTTTACATAAGTTTTAGTTTTATCGTCTGTGACTATTTCAATAATTAAACATAACATGTTGGTAATTTACACTCCAATTTTTCTGCAACAGACTAATCCATCTTCACACAGATTGTCTTCTGATTCGACACCAAACATACAATGTTCTGCTGAATCCGTGCATTCTGCCATAGGAAATCTGGTTCCACACTGATGTCCTAGTTGAGCTGAATGTAAGTAACGTGAACATATAAAAAAGAACTGATTGAACGAGTTTAAGGTCAAAATCTAGTAAATGAAAGGTGCCTACAGGTTTATGAGATTCAAGATATAATTTTTTTTTTCAATGACGCTTCATATATTAAATCATGGAAAAAGTAATCATAATTACCTATATTCAATTTGACATCATTTTGACGAGGAGTTGAAGAGCATTTTTAATGCCATTCTTGAAGAGACTGTATGCATGCTAGATATATTTCATTAGTCAAAAATGGACAAAACTCCGAGATTTGTTAGTCATTTCCTTCATATTTCATAGCAAATGAAAGCTTATAACATGATTTTTCTTTGTATTTACCAAACATTTAACTCCCGATACACCCTTGGTTATGAAGCATCATTACCAAGAATTTATATATCGAATTTCATAAATCTGTAGGCACCTTTCATTTACTAGATCTTGACCTTAATAAACATTGATGTAGAAATTATTACAAAAATGGAAACTTCGATGATTAAGCTATGATTTCAGAAAAAAAAACGTAGCGAACATTACCATGAAAGTGATAGTATGACAAAAATACACGTGACGTTATATTGTCAACAATCTAGTCAGGCAATATAAATTATATACTATACCTGTTGATAAATTACAGAAAAAAGCAATCAGAGCAAGACCCAGACATAATTTCCTGAGGAAAGCCATTGTATTATTTTATATGTATAATAAAAAAAAAACTCTGGGCATATTTATACACTTAAGTTACAAATATTAAGGCACAGGTTGGTTTGAGATCAATTCAACTGAGAGATTAGAGCTCTTTACCTTTTTATATTTTTAAACATTTTTAAGTTTCATAGATACAAAATAATTCACGTGAAATTACCTGTTTTAAAATATGACACTGTTAGAGATTACTTGTTTTAATATATGACAATTCAAGACAAAACAAGATTAGACAAAGTAATTCTTATTTCAAAAGGATCTCTTTAAATTATAAGACTATAAGAAAGGGATATTAAATTTACTATTTTTTAGTATTGATGTTCAGATGATGATTTTGTTCTTTGACCCTCTTTTCATAATGCAACCATGTCATACTTTCATGCATGTAAAAGTGCTAGTAACATACGAATTCGTTTCACATCCAAACAATTTAAATATCATGAATTGTAAATCACAGGCAAATATTTATGAAGTAATTGGTAAACCTAGAAACGCTTTATTTAAAAGTGTACATTATTGTTAAGACAAAGTTTTGAAGCTGAATTTGAGCACAAAGAGCACACTTTTGTATTCATGTTTAACTAAAATTACATTACGTGTATCTTATAATTTTTTGGGGCAAGCTAAGGAAAACATGACGGAAATAATGTAATAATGTACTTGCAAATGATGTTGCATTTGAAATGATTTTCCCTTGTATACTAGTCAATTGTTAACGAAATAATAACCACTTATACACATGCAATTTTCGAAACAACGACGTTATTGCACATATGTTATTTATTGACCACCAGAAAAAGCATGGAACATATTTTTCTGAGTGACAACAAGTATGATCACTTGAAACCATTATACTCATTGAATATCATCAACACAAATATGAAAAAGGTATTTAAGATGAAACGGTTACTGCTTATGATACATTCGTTGCACCACATTCATTCTGTATACAAACCATGATGTCAAACACAGTTTGTGTTTCATTTGTTGTTTTATTAATAAGCGCCATTTGCTTTGTTCAAGGTATGACCATCTCCGTCGTTTAATAATCTGCCTTAATATTGGTTGTGGAATCGTTTAATAATCTGCCTTAATATTAGTTGTGGAATCGTTTAATAATCTGCCTTAATATTGGTTGTGGAATCGTTTAATAATCTGCCTTAATATTGATTGTGGAATCGTTTAATAATCTGCCTTAATATTGGTTGTGGAATCGTTTAATAATCTTAAAAATGTATCATCAATAGACTAAGTACAGTACATTTAATAATAGAAATTAAACATAAAAAGGCTTCGTAAATACAGCGTTTAAGGGAATAACATATAAGATATCTATGTTCTTGATTTTGTTTCCTTTATAGAAATATAGCTATTTTTCTAATGATAGATTTAACATGAATACAAAGTATTTATATCCTTTTTTGAAATTTCGAAGATGAATTGTAATGTCAATGAAATAGTAGATCAACGGTCCATTTCCATACCTGTAATCATATTTACCTCAATCCGTAGGAGATGACTCTGCATGCTGGGCAGTAGGTGGAAGGTGTCAGTACACATCAGAGTCATTTTGTTGGTCCTACAGAACAGGGTTGTGTGCCGGTCCAACTAACCGGAAATGCTGCGTTAGTGGTGAGTCTTGTTTTATCATATAAATAATGTGTTTGATATCCATATTTGTTGAAAAAATATAAGAATATGGTTAAGAGGTTTCACTTTTAAGATTATTTTGATACATTGCTCAACTCGAACTGTCATCAGTAAGCGTACGATGTCTTCTTTATAATTTTTTATGAAAGAATAGATGATCTTGGAAACTTAATCGTAAACAAATTCATTAATTGTATATACTTCATTTATTAAAACATATAGTATAAATAGTACTAGAAAACTGTGAACTAGTACATGTACATACGAACTAATTTACGACATCAGCAAAGCACAGCACTGGTTTTTGGCATAAGATGATAACTAGGCAGTAGCATCAATGTAAACCCGTTTTAGATTAAATTATTATTGAATAATTGATCTGATTTTCTTAATCAAACGGGAATTATATAATTTACAAGGTATTATTTTGTAGAGGAAATCTCGTGCAGTATTTCTCTATACACCTGATGAACATTGAGTAACTGAGATATCGAATGCTGGACTTTTGCAAACCCCGTCTAAATAAGATTTAATTTCCCCCTAAACTCAGTTGTTATTGATGACGTATTTATTGGAATTGTTTGTATAAACTAACTAAATTTTAAAAATATATTTGGCGGATAGTATTTAAACGTTGAAAAGAATCTAATTAAAATCAGACCTTCTATCGTTTTTTTTTTTTATTTATGTGGTTATTGCTTGCGATACTTTCACAAGAGATAACAATGCATAACAAAGAGCGATTTAAATTTTAATTCGGTTGGTGAAAAAGACACAGGAATTTGAGTCAAAAGCCATAAATTTAAGCTTGCTTAAAAACTTTTCTATGTACACGTGTATTTTTTAAAAACACATTTCAAAGAAAAAATACCGAACACCATTTTTATAGACATAAGCGTCATTTAATTAATTTAAATTGTTTTGTTTTCACAAATTTAATTTTTAGTCTATTTAGTCGAAAAGGAGGCGTATCTAAATATCTCTTCGAATGTTTAAAAGAAATTCTTTCCATATTGCATAGCATTTTATGTTTCATGTTTGCAGTTCTTAATTATCTAATGCCAAAAAAAGGTTTTGAAATATCCAAGTGACGAAATTGGCTAAAATATGCTGTGTTTAAAAACCTAATGATTCTTACCATTTTTAAAAGCCAGGATTAACCACAACCTGAAAATATATGATTTATTAAAATAGATTAAATGTAAATATGATAAAGTTTACGTTAAATGGAACTTCAATGTATTCCAGCAGAACAATTCTGTAATGCAATTTGAAAACTATAATTGCAATGCATTAGTGTGATGGTTTCACAAATGTTTGAGACCGGGATATTTTATACTAATTCTTATTTCAGATGTCATTTACTAAATAGCTCAAATATATGAACAGATTTGCAGTACAACAATTATCATTATACCATTAAAAACTCCAATATCACATACATTGAAACAATACTTTAAATATGTCATTGAATTATTTGACAACACTTTTATTCTAATGAAAAATATACTTCACAATGTACATAAACGTTTCCGCATTAGCTAGGGGAATAAAACATAATAAGACTATTGTTCTAATTTCCTTTTTCTTTTCTATATTCTCACAGGAGCAGATTTTAGCTGTTGGAGAATAGGTGGAATCTGTAAAAACAACTGGAACTCCTGCAGTGGAAGATATATCAGAGGGTTGTGCGGGGGAGGCCTATCAAGACAATGCTGTGCATAAAGATCGCTGGAAGAAAAAAACCTGATTCATTTTAATACCTTTCATCAATATTAAATTTGTGTCTTGAATTAAGTGTGTTTAATCAGTGAAAAGTCTTCTAAGATTATATAGAGAGTACATTAAATATATTGTTCACTCCATTCATCGGATGAATATTTTGAGACCATATATTTAAGCAATTGTTCAATCTATTTACTGCAGTTTACGATACTCTGAACAACGTGCAAATGACTACAATGGAACAAAACATGCAATTTTTTGCAACCTATTGTTTCTGTTAATATTAAATTACCGATGAATTGAACATTTGTTAGAATCAGTGAAGCAGTAGCATATGAACTGTATTATAGTGTAAATCGTTTTCAGTACAATTTTAAAAAAGCAGCTCTAAAAAGTAAATACGAAGCTTACCATTAAAATCTATTATGTACAACTTTGATTCATCAGACAGCAAATGAAGAATTGTGTCGGTTTGTCACATTAAAAAAATGTGAGCATAGGTGAAGCGATGTATCGGTACAAAATGTACGTGCTATTTTTGACAAAAAATGATATATAGCCAAATAGTAGTAACAATATCCGGTCAAAGAAAATTCTTTTATTCTGAAAATACAGATTTCTTTTAACGTAACTATTGCTCATATTTGTTTGCATTTGTTTACTGTTCCACTTAGAAGCGATGCCAGCATTACGCCCTACACGAAGGTATCACACCAGTATTTCCCCGAAGGTTCACGATCCATGAAGATATAACATAATATCTTACCTCCTGCTAATTTGTAAGGAAATTATTGGCTAACAGCTGTCACGCGGAGACCATGTATATTCCATACACAGTCGGTACGAAATATTATCCCCTTTGAGATTATGAAGTCATTCTTAGAGTATTGTGACGTCAGGTTTTGTACCCAAATTGAAACTTGTAACTTTGTTATAAAACGCTCGGTTTTCATTGTTTAATTATCTTTATGTCATTTACACAAAGGCAGTCGGTAAGATATAATCGTTACAAAGTCATGTAGTGAACGGGTACGGGATGATACCTGGTTAGTAAATTTCATACCCGGCTCGGCTTCCCCTCGCCAGGTATGAAATTTACTAACCAGGTATCATCCCGTACCCGGTCACTACATGACTATGTAACTAATATTACACGGCAAAATATGTCGGACAGGAAATAGAACACAGTTTTCTACCTTCGTTTGAGGATTTTCAATAAGAGATAGGTGTCCATGTTAAGTTATTACATGTTGGTGTACATTGCAGTATTTTGCTTAAGACCTAATGCATAATTTGGCTCCAGGTGTAGTTTTCAAACCCTTTCCTTTGACTTTGATGTTAACAAAGTTTTACGCATTAATGAATGGGTATGTATTTGTTGATACTAAAATTTTAATGAAGACGAGTACTTTCAAGCGTGAAAGACAACATCTGAGAAATTTAAAGGAGTGAGAGCAGACTGAAAGTGAGTGAAATTGGTAAGATTATTAAGGGAAATTATAATACTGTTGTGCATCCGAAAGAGTCTTAGGAAGTCATAATACAATGCAGGATATACTGAGAATCATATGAGAGACAACATACTCTGATGTATACTGACAATTTCCACCTACATCCTAGCACACAGAATCACCTCCTTAAGATTTGTATAAAAATACGAGGTTTTTTTAACAGAATTTTAATTAAATGAAATGGAATGTGAAAAATACTATAATATTCCTATCTTCATATCTGATTTCAATAAGCGGTACATATGTACAATGAATAAATTTACATTAAATATGGCTCGCAAAGAGCCTCTTATCATGAGACTCTCTGTGTCTTATAAGTACATGAATTATGATTAAACAAAAATAATGTAGAATACACATGGGTTTCACATGTTGACAAACAGACTCAGTACCATCCAGGAAGTTGCATCATACGCATCTAAAAATAGTTCCATTTAATTCAGTGTGACAATTCAACTCAAGTAATAATTTTCCTAGCAAATGAGTCCAAATTCAATACTGTAGGCCTAAAATAATGCAATAATGCAAGAAATTGTCTCTATATATATTGAACTACAATTGACTAAGTCCAGCTTGATTTGCTATTTTCTTGCGTAAGACCTAAAAGATGCAGTTTCTATTTGACAATAGCGTCATGGTTTGTGTACAGCAGCACTAAAGGTATACTGAGAGTCGTTTAATTAGATGGTGGTTGCCGATACCTATATATATTTAATTGATGATACACATTTAGTGATTTGATTAATTATCAATTGAGCATATTTTTCACCACTCAAATAAATCTGTTGCAAACTCATTCTAGCTAATTGATTAATAAACAGGAACATTTATCACTTGTGTCTGTAAATGCGACCAAGTATGTTTATATGAATTAAAACTGTCAAAATTTCATTCGGAAGACTTATACTGCTAATTTGAGAGTTTTATAAAAATAAAATGACAGGAAAGTTTAATTGCATTCCTACTTTTTTGACATCTGCCTCTTTTGCATCATTAGCCAGAGTGCAAAATGGACAGATTTCCCTAATAATATAAAATCAAATTTTTCTGCGAGTATGCACACCTACAAATTTTGTACTTAGCACCTACAAAGTTTAATGAAACTCTGTTCTGTAAATTGAGATTTGATACGCTGATAGAATGTTTAGTACTAATTTAAAAAAAGCCACAATTCTAATTTTAAAATGGTCGAAATTTCCAACGAAAACACAAATAATCGTTTTTTGAAATTATGTGCAGTGATATAATAACGCATGCGCAGACAAATCAGTAATATATTCAGGAAAAAGCCTTATTCTTAGTTGAAAATTGTCAAAACTCCAATGGAATTAAAATTACTAGCGAGTATGCTCATTAACACATGTTGTCCTAGTCAATTACTAAGTTTTAAATTTTTAGTTGGTGTTTAAGATGAGTTTTGCTGACAAAGAATCAAGAGGAAAGACGAATTGATTAACTGACTGACAGACTGACACACAAACCGACTGGTTTACTCGTTAAAAATGTCATACCACCCAAAGCACCGTGATGCATGGAGGATGATTAACACGTGTGAAGTTTGTTACATTTCATAAATAGTATAATAATATTGTGATTTAATAAGTGATAGTCATAAGACTCAATTTTTCGAATCAGAGGATGAAGTTTGCCATTCGGTCATCTGATAGTTAACTGAAAGGTCTGTAAAAAGCGACTGAATGGTATATCTCTGCCATTCAGGTACCCTTTTGTTATATCTCAGTCATCTTTCAGTTGACTGAATAGCAGAGCTTTATCATGTTAATATCAGAAATGCTTACCAAATCCTAAAAGAAAATGACCTTTTCTTATTCATGAGATATCTAACTGACCTTTTAGTAAAGTTGCTGTAACCTCTCTTTTGAAAGAAACTCCTTAGTCACTACGTTTTTCTGTAAAATCAACCTTGATAGATATCTATATCTTACCGATTTTAGATTTCATTACAGGAATATAGATAGATGATCCTACATTTGATAAAATTGTTTTTCGTTTTAAAAAAAATTAAAATTATAAATTCTTGGAGTACAAATGACATTTTTATATCATGTGCCATCAATATATTGATAATTCAAATGTTAAGTGCACTTAGTCTATTGCGCTTTAAAAGATTAGTAGAGAGTTATCGCAAGTGTTTCTGAACAATTCAATATTATAATATGCATGTATATAAGAAGGTCGGGGCTATTCAAAATGTTTTTGTTTTTGTTTCATAAATCTGCCTTAGTTGGCATTTGCGTTTGTTTTTCAAACTAATTTTTTAACCAATTAAATTCATATAATCAGAATTCTAGCTTTTGGAGACACAAGTGACAAATTGGCATGTGTTATCTATCCATTAACTATAAATGTATGTAACATATTTATTAGCGTTGTGACAAAATATGTTCATTTAACAATTATTCATATCACGAAAAGGGGGTCATCAAAAAGATATATATAGGTACCATCATTAATCTTTTTATACTATCATAAGTACTCCTTTAGTGTTGGTATGCACAAACCATGATGCTCTTGTCAAATAGATACTGCGTCCTCCTAGCTGTGTTATTGCTCAACCTTTTCTATCTTGTTCAAGGTAAGAACTATCTTTTTTGTATCGTGCCTTCATATGGATAAGGATCGTTTACAATCTTGAAAATTCAAACCATTAAGTAACCCCAACGAAAATAATTGATAGATTATGTTGTATTTAATAAGATAAATGCTTCTACATTTAGTTTTGTTTATTCATTTATATACATATAAAACATTAAGAATCTCACGAAAAGAGGTTTTGTGCAAATCTTATATAATGTAAAATCAATCCTTGTACATACTGAAGTAAACAACTTATATGAATATTACCGAGCTCAGCAAGAGGCGGGCGAAGCCCGCCTCGCGAAGCGAGGCTTAATGGTAACACGTATATATAAGAAAATCAGTGAAAAATGAGAGTTGAATCTGGGGTGCTAAGGGCTAAAAAAAATTTCTTCCAGCCCTGGGCGCCGCCATATTGGCCGCCATTACGTTTTTAAAAAGTTAGCTCGATCATCAAATGACTTGGGCTTATCGGTGTTTATTGCCACTTAAACACTATTACAAACTTTCCAATGTTTAATTGAAAGTAATTAAGATGGAAATAATTGACTGTGCAAACTACATAACTTTAAACATTGCTTTAATCAAGAAATACGACTAGTTTCACGTATGTCTTATCAAATTATTAGATGGAAAATAAAATCAATACTATCAAGTAACCGATCTGTAAGAGACTGAATAAAGTACAAAAAATTCAATTCGTCAACTTGGGAAAATTCTAAGCATTGAAAGGAGAAATAATTCTCGGAATCAAGAACTTTTCTTCGGCTATTTCCGAAGACAAAACTTTTACGTTTTACGTATGAAACATGACGTCATAATGTAGACTAAGCACACGACGTTTAACTTTGACTTATGATTTGAGTAGACAGGCGGATCTACTGTGTGCATTTCAAATAAATTTTGTTCTACAAAAAATCAAACTGCACTATGTTAAATCAGCGCTCGGTCCAACGGTCACACCGTTTACATAATATGTTTTACGGTGTGACCGTTTGGGCGAGCGCAGAAGGATCTACACATTTCTCATCATTGTTAAATGCAACCCGTGGACTTGACCCAACCTAAAACTTTGGCTTTCTCTCGAAAACTTTTACCCCGTAAGGAACCCGAAGTTATCAAACATTTATTCCAATTGCCCCGCCCTTGGCTAAAATACTTAAACAAACTACTGCTGAGTGTTAATTAAATAAGACTTATTGAAATATTTTGATAGATACAAAGCCGTTTGAGGTTTTTTATTAATGCAAATACAAGTACAACCTAATATTATCATTCCTTTACTTTTTAATGATGATCCTTAAAATCAGTAAACAATAAATTGCTTTTCTGTGTTATTTCTCATTTTGTTCCTTGTTGTTATCTGAGTTTTAATTATTTTCCTCTGTAACATTAATTTTGTTTTTAATTAAGGTCTTCCGTCTTCAGCGGAAGACCTTACTGTTATTCTACTGTTTCTCATTAAGGTCTTCCGTCTTCAGCGGAAGACCTTACTGTTATTCTACTGTTTCTCATTCTTCTATATTATTTAAATATTCTTCTTGGTAGACACCCTTAATTTCTCAGCCATTTCTCCATCGATTTTAATGATATTTACAGGGATGATGTCTTAGGTGAACCTCTCATTGCATACAACTTTTTGTCTGAAAATTCAACTCCGCTTCTGAATTATCTCCCTTTTTCATGTATTTTGGGAAATGATATTGTCCCTGCATCTCCTCAAAAACCGTTATAGTTAAAGACTTGAAATTTATGTGCAAGATAGAGTGGTTATGGTAGATTTGCATGCTTGTTTTAGATTTGACTAGAAGTCATTGTCCTGGAAGCTCGCCTGAACCTGAAAATGTTGATGTTAACTTTTTTGACAGTTTTTTGGGAAATTTGAGATTTGATCACGAATATCTTTCTTGTCATAAATATTTTGTTAACATATGTAGAACATTAAAAGTTTATATAAACAAGACCTTTCAACTGACACCAAGCAAAAGGGGCTGACCTCTCATATTAGGGGCCCAGAAGGGTCTAAAGTCTTTCATCTATATCTCTTTAATAAGAAACATTTTGTAATGTGATATAGAAGCAAAAATGTTAATCTTCTAGCTCTTTATCTACGCATGTTAAAATTTTTCGGATATGTTACATAATTAGGGGTTTTGAGGGGCTAGAAGTCCATTATTTTGATCATTTATATCTTAAAAAGGAGAAATATTTTGAAAAGCATTATATAAGAGAAGATGCTAAGAATAGTGTTCGTAATAAAATTTAACCATCAAAGTTTCGTCAAATGGACCTTACAGGGAGATAAAGGGTCGGCCCCTAAAGCAATCTTTCCCAAATATCTCAAGAACGGTAACACATTTCTGAACACTTAATGAACAAAATGTGTTTAAAATAATAAGATCTTTCAGTTGATATCAAGAAAAAGGGGCTGAAAAAAAAAAAAAAAAAAAAAAAAAAAAAGGAAAAAAGATAAAGAAATAGAAGAAAATTGTCTGTTCAGAATCAAGAGATCTTTTTTTTTTTCTTTTTACAAATCATTTAGCTGGTAAATAGCAAAATAAAGGTCATACATGTATCTCAACTTCTAAAATTGGAAGGAAGACCTCCTCGTTGCTCGCAACGAGATCGTGTCTAGTTCTTCTATATTATTTAATTATTCTTTTTGGTAGACACCCTTAATTTCTCAGCCATTTCTCCATCGATTTTAATGATTTTTACAGGGATGATGTCTTAGGTGAACCTCTCATTGCATACAACTTTTTGTCTGAAAATTCAATTCCGCTTCTGAATTATCTCCCTTTTTCATGTATTTTGGGACATGATATTGTCCACGCATCTCCTCAAAAACCGTTATAGTTAAAGACTTGAAATTTATGTGCAAGATAGAGTGGTTATGGTAGATTTGCATGCTTGTTTTAGATTTGACTAGAAGTCATTGTCCTGGAAGCTCGCCTGAACCTGAAAATGTTGATGTTAACTTTTTTGACAGTTTTTTGGGAAATTTGAGATTTGATCACGAATATCTTTCTTGTCATAAATATTTTGTTAACATATGTAGAACATTAAAAGTTTATATAAACAAGACCTTTCAACTGACACCAAGCAAAAGGGGCTGACCTCTCATATTAGGGGCCCAGAAGGGTCTAAAGTCTTTCATCTATATCTCTTTAATAAGAAACATTTTGTAATGTGATATAGAAGCAAAAATGTTAATCTTCTAGCTCTTTATCTACGCATGTTAAAATTTTTCGGATATGTTACATAATTAGGGGTTTTGAGGGGCTAGAAGTCCAATATTTTGATCATTTATATCTTAAAAAGGAGAAATATTTTGAAAAGCATTATATAAGAGAAGGTGCTAAGAATAGTGTTCGTAATAAAATTTAACCATCAAAGTTTCGTCAAATGGACCTTACAGGGAGATAAAGGGTCGGCCCCTAAAGCAATCTTTCCCAAATATCTCAAGAACGGTAACACATTTCTGAACACTTGATGAACAAAATGTGTTTAAAATAATAAGATCTTTCAGTTGATATCAAGAAAAAGGGGCTGAAAAAAAAAAAAAAAAAAAAAAAGGAAAAAAGATAAAGAAATAGAAGAAAATTGTCTGTTCAGAATCAAGAGATCTTTTTTTTTTTTTCTTTTTACAAATCATTTAGCTGGTAAATAGCAAAATAAAGGTCATACATGTATCTCAACTTCTAAAATTCGAAGGAAGACCTCCTCGTTGCTCGCAACGAGATCGTGTCTAGTTTTGTTTTTATTTTTTTATGCTATATATGCGTTATTGACATGTGCCCTTCCCCTTTCTTTATTACAAAATGACGGGGCTGCACGAAGTTCTAATAATTAGACATTTTTTTTTAAATATAAATTTGTGTCACCTACCAAACGTATGCATATATAACGATTTGGTCGATATGACAGTAAATTAAGCATGGAACTTGCATGTGTATTTTACAAAGCAAAAATAAAAATATCAAAACAAAACTAATCAGCCGAAGAATCGCCGTTAACATTGATACTGAGTACTTACTCTTTATATCCAGTACAGATGCTTGATCCACCTCTAAATTTATCGCGCGAGATCACTATGACGTCATACTTGACTTTCTTTTGCTCTCGACAGTTCTCGTAAATTGTCGGATAAATTCGGGGAGGAAATGACGTCATATGTCAGCAAAAGTTCAGATAGGTACAGGTTCTTTTTACGTAAGCATATGTGTTGTTTATTTTCGTGTTTTTTGAAGGATTTTTTATTGTTAAATGAAATAGATGTATGCGATTTAGAAGTAAGAATTTTCCTTAGAAACGCTTCCTGTTCCACCATGTTGCTATGCACCGCAAAGGATTATTGGGATATGTAGAACTTTTTCACGCGGGTCCACAAACATTTCTTTGAACAATGTGCAGATTTCAACTCGAATTTCCTCCGTTCTTACACGTTGTCTATGGAGCTCGCTGCGCTCGCTATTAAAAATAATAGCGAGCGCAGCGAGCTCTTACGACAACGCCCGAGCGAAGAGAAAATTCGGACTACTGCTACCTTTGACATCTGAAAATTCTGTCGTCAGATTCGGACCCACAATTCCGTGTACATTGCAAATGGCTACCAATGTCATGATCTTACGAAAAAATGTAGTTTAAGAATGTCATACATTTAAAAGATGAATAAAACATTCTGCTGATTCTAAAAAAATGGTTTGCAACTATTTGTTTTACATTACTTTCTTGTTAAATTGTTCGGAGGAATGCTACTTTGACGGAAACTGTCGAGTGATGTCTGCTCTACTCACGTGACGTCACAATGTCTAGACTAAGCACGCGACCTTTAGCGTAATGAATAAACAGATAGGCGGATCCACGTTTCTGATGAATCTGATAGTGAAATTGTGGCTTCGCCCTCCAGATCGCCACACCGTAAAACATAACTGTTTATACATGTATACTGGAGCGTAAAATATTTTTATTCACGTTGATGCATCCATTTGGTAAACCACGCTTTAATTTATTTTCATGTACCCATGTGTATTTACATTTCAATTTATGCTGCGCTCGCCCCAACGGTCGCACCGTAAAACATATTATATTATTGTTCACATTTTATTTCATTCAATTAAATTCTGTTGAAATAAAAGATACACTTTTTATTAGTTGTTTCTCAGAATTGAAATTATTCCTTTTATCTAAATCATAAGGAGGCGATTCTGCTTGTTGGGCAGAAGGCGGAAGATGTCAGAATACATCAGAGTTATGTTGGTCCTACACACCAGGGTTATGTGCCGGTGCAACCAACCGGCAATGCTGTGTTCGTGGTGAGTCAATTTTTATCCAATGGATAATGTGTCAACAAATATGTTTGCTGGAATGATATAAATCGATCATTAATAGAATAACACCAGTTTACTTCACAATCAAATATTTATCGATGTTTGCATAAATATTTTTTTTTGAAATGGAAAATGTAATTACATGTAAGACGAAGACCAAAATAATAAAAAGGTTAACAAAAGTAAACGATTCAATGCAATCAATTACATTAGTGGATCAGTGACAACTATTTTTAACTATTAAAACATTTCAACATTGACAAGGTGAAGAATCAAAGTTTATTTAGAGGAGTATTAATACACTGTTTTGGTTTTTGTCATCACAGGAGCAGACATTAATTGCTGGAGAATGCACGGAATCTGTAAAGACAACTCAAACCAATGCAGTGGACGCTATTATAAAGGACTTTGTGGAGGAGGACTGTCAAGGCAATGTTGTGCATAAAGTGCACTAAAACCAATACATTTTATCAATATTGAACTTGTGTCTTTGATTAAAGTCTGAAGCTATTCAAAAGTATTTTATGATTCTCTAGATGCCATAGATAATCTAACGTTCCCTCCACTCATCTTTTTTTACCATATTTAACAATTTTTTTATACATATCTATCGATTAACGGCACTTTAAACAACGGTACAGAAGACCTCAATGGACCTCAATGGAACAAAGAAATGCACAGTTTTTAACAAGTATTTGTCTCTGTTCTTATTAACTTACAGATGAATTTCACATTAGACTAAATTTACTTACCTTGTCATTGATCATTTACAAACTATTTTGTTAAAACCATTCAAATTGCGTACACAAGTACTCTGAAGAGGATATAAAAATATGCTTGCGTTTCTGATTGACAACATCTACGTAGTTTTGGTTTTTTTTTTTTGGAAATCAGGTCTTCCAACAATGTGTTGGACTTCCCATGGGTACCAGCGCTTCATTGTTATCAGACCTATTTCTATATTCATATGAAGAAGAATTTATTCAAAGACCTGTACGTATAAAAAGTAATCACTCGATGTGGTCTTGAACTCGACGTTTAAGTAAATCAATTAACAATTATTACTTCCATTCATTTATTCCATAGCAATTTAAAAGGCAACACCAATAAAGCAAATGAAAAAAAAATGAAAATAAAAGCCTTGTGTCGGTTGTTGAGGGGTTCGTCACACAAAAAAAAACTATTTTTGTATCAACATAAATTAATCACAAAAGGGGTTCGCAATCATTGAATTTTTGTAAGCAAGATGTATTTATATAAAGGCTTTATATTCTACTTTTCGAGAACAATGATAACTTAAAACCGTGAATTTTTATATCAGTGATATGTGATTGTTTTATAACACATTACTTATCTTCTACTTTATCGTACATAATTTTAATTCAGATTCAGTTGTCAACACTTTTAAATGTACTTTGTATGGATAGATATCGATATATAGTGGATAGATATCGATATATAGATATCCAAAATATTTCAGAATTAAACCTTAAAGTTTTTTAAAGGAAATATCAACTAAGCTATACTGAGGGAAATATATTTGGGATTTATTCGAAATTATGTAAAATGGTTTATGAGCTTTTGCTTCGTCTTTGAAATATCCAAATATATGTTTGTTTTCCATATAAAGTTAGAATGTAATTCAACCATTCGTAAAAAGTAAATTTAACTTTAAGATTGTAGAATATATGGAAGTTCCAACATAATGAAGAATGTGTTACATCTTTACAGTTTCCAACTTTTTTTTTCAGTAAAATGAAAGATGTGTTGTTATTAACATTAAGAGCAGATACATAAGCCTTGAAATTAGGTAAAAGTAAACAATTAGCCTTGATAACAAGTTTTTATGCAATTTTTAACTGCGCATTGAATGAAACAGATGTTTGCAAGTGAATGTGTTTCAGTGAAATGATTTATTGATGTTGGTTTAATATGAATTTTTAGAAGATAAAAAAAATGATTTAGTTCTTAAACTCTCACGTTAGTTTTGAACACTATACATCATCAATGGCATGGTATGCATAAAATACACTAGATATTGTAAACTTATTATATTTTTGCGTGAACGATATATGGCGAAAATTGATTTTTCAACATGTAAACATGGATTGAATTAGAGTAATCTTATTATGGCTGCACTTATTTCTTTACAGCATGAAACATAGCTTTGTATGTGATTTAGTGGAAGCAATTTTTGTCATAAACGCTAAAAAAGGAATCAGAGCCAAATTTAATACATTTACACTAATAAGATCAAGATAAAAGGTCCGGTGGTAATAAGATCAAGATCATAATTAAAAGAAAACTATTCACTATAAAACGTCTTGCAAAAATTGCATATAAGTTTGTGATAATTCTGCGCAGCTGGCAAAGAGTAGTTCATTCTAACTATACTCAAAAATGGCCAAATTGCAAATGGGTAAATTTCCCTGAACTTCATGATATCGAAGTTACCTCGAGCATACATTTGTACACATTTTATCCTTATCATTTAAATAGTTTCATTAAACTGTACGAAGTGATTTAAAAGGCATTGTGCTAGTACTATTTTGTACTACATGCATATTCAAGAAATGGCCACTTTTCTAACTTCACAAGGGCCAATATCCAAAGAAAAATAATGAAATAAAATTTCAGGCGAATACGTCCATCTATACTATATGTCCCTTTCACATATATAAAACTTTTGTTGTAATTGAATTCTGTACATGGGTTTCAGATACGACGCACTGAGAAACAATTCAGTACCGTTTTCGACAAAAGCTGCAATTTTAAGTTTAAAAAAATCAAAAGTTCAAGAAAAAAATTGAATTAAACTTTCCAGAGAACATTCACATCTAGCTATACAGCGTATGTCATTGGCACCTAGTAAGTGTCTTGATATTTCATTTTCTTGAGGTGTTAAGATGATATTGCTTACATTAAAATCACTAAAGGGGTGACGGTTTATCTAAGTGACTGACAAACGGACAGACTGACAGACCAACTGACTGGTGGACGGGTCAAACATTAAAAAAATCCTTGGCATCGTGTTTCAGGGGAAAATAACTTATCAAGTATGAAAATCTGTTACATTTCATAAATACATATAACATAACTACATGTATACATGTATTGTTGCTTATTATACTCTTAAATATTCTAATATTAAGTGTACGTGCTGCCAAAATATTGATAAATACTTTTTATGCTTATTTTGAATTTTATTACAGGAACATAGATATAAGATTCTAAATTTCTAGTTTTTAAATGTTTGATTTTTCGATTCTTAAAATGCATTTTAATACCATATGTAATATACATATGTTGTAAACTTTGTTGAAACGTACACTTTCTCTATCGAACTATCGACTTATAGAAAATTATTGAAAGTGTTAAATATATATAGATTCACTTTATAAGGTACATGGATAAATATCATTTTCGACCTTGCTGACTTAAAAAAAAATGTCTTAATTGTCAGTTGATTCTGTTTTTCAAACAGAGAATGGACAGTTTCAGTTTCATATAAACATTTCATCGCATTTATAAAATGTACATGTGTTATTTGTCCATAAACTAGAAAATGTATGTAACAGATTGGTTTGAGTGGTGACAAAGTATGCTCGATTGATAATTATTCTTGTCACTTGAGAATCATCAAATATATAGAGAAAGATAACTGTTCTAAATCTCTACTATTATTAATTTACTGACTGCTGTTGTACACAAACCATGATGCATTTGTCTAATAGATACTGCATTTTCCTAGTCTTTTTATTGCTCACCTTTTTCTCTTTCTATCTTGTTCAAGGTAAGATTTTCCTTTTTATATCGTGCCTTTATATGGATTTTAAACCTGAACAAACTTAAATTTAAAAACAAAAAACATTGAGTAAACCTAATTAAAATATGTTATAGATGATGTTGTATTTGATTAAGTGCCACTACTGTTTTTTTTTCTCATCATCAATCAAATGAAACAATGAAAGTGTTTATGATAAGAAGCATTGTCATATATAATGTGGAATTTATCTTTATAAATGATAAGATACATGTATTACTAGTTCACATTAGAGTGTCAAGATAAGAAATTTTTACAAGTCAAAGATATACACTGTAAATTTAATCATTGTAACTTGTAATTGTAACATTGTAATTTAATCATGAAGTAAATAACTAATTGAAATCAGATAAAAACATATTAATATCGTATTATTGTTCGCATTCTAGATCTATTTCTTTCAATTAAATTAATCATTTACATGTATATATAGTTTTTATGTATATCTTTAACTATATGGTGGAATTTCAGAAACAAATTTTTTAATGATTAAAATCTGTAGGAGATGATTCTGCGTGCTGGGATGTAGGCGGGAGATGCCAATACACGGAATCATTTTGTTGGTCCTATAGAACAGGATTATGCGCAGGTCCCGTCAACCGGAAGTGTTGCATTATTGGTAAATTTAAAACCTTAAATTAGGAGTTTTGGTATAGTATTTAAATCTAAATACGTAACAGATTTTTTAAAGAACAAAATATTGTTAGTATATTAATAAAAGGATTATAACAGTTCGTGTCGGATGTTTAATGCCTCTTGGTAAATATGGTTGCAAAAATGAAATATCTTAAAGCGGTCTTTTTTGTAAAGTACAATTATATGCACATTGGTACAAACATATCACCTCTTTAAAACTAAACTATGTTTAAATTAAGGCTTGTTTATTGAAAACTTTTGGCCATATATTATATTTTTATTAAGTCTGATATTCATTTGTAGTGCTCGATATGATATACTATTATATGTAAGTGCCAAAAAAAATTATATTATTATATTAACAATCAAAATAAAATAGATGTATGCTTACTTATTTTCACTTTCAAAAAGGGGCTGATTTAGGCTGCTCTAGAATGGGTGGAACTTGTCAATACAACTGGAACTCTTGCAGTGGAAGATATACCAGGGGATTCTGTGGGGGAGGCTTGTCCCGACAATGTTGTATATCATATCCACCATTCACAACTACGTCTTCGTGGATGGACCAAATAGGAACCGATAATGCAATTCATTGAGAATATTTTTTTAAATTCTGATTGATATTGAATTCTTGCTTATAATCAATTATTGTATTTATCTTTTATGAACTAGTGTTTCGATAATTGATAATACATGTATATATTGACATTTATCTTGCTGGTTCTGTAATAAACAGTTATAAACTGACGTCTTTTGCTTAAAAATATACCACTAAGTCCAGAAAATTAGTAACCAGTAAACAACCATATATTTTCTAAACATAACATCTCTGAACATGAATCATTTTTTCTCCCTAAAATGCTGTAAAGATATTAAAAGTCCTTTATGATATCATAATTTTTTAAGTTATATATATATTTTACTTAGCTATTTGTATGCATGGCCTATGTTAACAAAAGCTTAACAGCATAACATATATAGATTGACTGGATTAAATGTCTTGCAGCACTGCAATTGTAGCAGGTATGGGGTAATTAAAATGTATATTTCTTATTAAGTGTCTTAAATTTCATTTCTCAAAGTAATTTGAAGCAATTTGTAATTGAGTCAGTCTACAATTACAAATTATTATAGAAGTAGAGTTATCATCATTGAATTAACAATAAAAGAGTTATTCTCCTGAACACATACTTAGTTGCATGAAATAACAGGGTTTATCCATCTTTGATAAACCTAACTATTATTTTTCTATATACTAACGGGCTGTACGGCCCAAAGTTGTACTTTGATTTTTTGCATAAATATATTTTCATGAATAAATATTCACTATATAGAGATCAGAGCCCAGCACAAACTAACTGGTTCAGGATGAATTTAATGTAAAAGCAATAAGGACATTTAAAAAAAAAACCAATAAATAATAGTCAAACTAAAGCCTTGCGTATCTTAATGCCGTTATTACATGTATTTACTCTCAAAATTTTTAAAAGGTAAACTAAAGTAATTGAAATGTAATTAATAACATTTGTTAAATTAATTGAGAGTAATTAATTACATTTGAAAATAGCATAATTGACAAAATAATTAATGTATGTCAAAGTATTCCATTAAATTTCAAAGTAATTGACCCCAAACCTGCACTGTGATGTGCATTCAACTGCGTGTAGCCATCAATCTGATTAAAATCAGATCCTTGATCCGCTCCTTGTTTTTCTACATGTATTGTCGCTACACGAGGATCTGAAAAAATCCCGCTTGAGGTCACCTCCTGGTGAACTTTGTTTTGACCAATGAAATCGTCGGTTCCATTCCCCAGTTACGTGTTTTGGAAGTCATACTAATACAATCTTTGGATGGATTCCCTGAGGTCGTCTAATATCAACTTATGCTCCGTCTTTAGCTCGCTGATACCAAAAGATTTGAGAACATGTGCCAATGCTTCGTCATACGACTCCATTATCGTTTATAACCCGAAATGATCGTGTCTAACACTTGCTCTGATTGGCCAAAATACCTCATGAATATTCTTTAATCAAAGTTCACCAGGAGGTGACCTCAAGCGGAGTTTCTTCAGATCCTCGTGTAGCGACAATAGAAAAATAAGGAGCGGATCAAGGATATGATCAGATTGGTGTAGCCATATGCACTTTTTCACGATTCGATAACTTTACCTTTCAATATTATCTCATGCAATCCATCCGCAGCTGTCATCAGTTCTGATTAAACTTTACTGAGCTCCAAAATCGAATGAAAGTATAATATAAAAGTATCATATTTTAGAAAATGATATGATTAATTTCTTAAATGTCAGGGGGCTTATGTATATTGCAAACAGTTCTATTTTTTCTTTTGAAAAGCATTGTTTGACGCTGTCAATGCTCCCCGAATACCCTCCTCTTAAAGGAGACTCTTTTTGCTGTTGATTTTATAAAGAAAACACTCTCGGTATTGATACATTTAGGTTTTTTTGACAAGAAGTTAAAAAAAATATTGAAAGTATACAATGCTAATCCCAAGACTCACATTACTTTTATGCTTTGATAAACAACCTTCAAAAATTATCAAAACAACTACACAAATGAACATGTTAATTAAATATTTATTTATGTCTAAAACTTCGGTTGTTTACAAATGACTCCATTTTCGATAACTGCTGGCATCAATATTTACAGCACTGCCTGTTGTTTCCCCCACCACAGAGGTTGGCTCCATCGTAGCCTCCGCGGCAATATCTACTAGTGTACTGACATCTACCCAACCAATACTTTCGTTCGCAGAGACGATCGGCACCTGAATCAAATTATACATATAATTAGATATCCTCCAGGTACATGTATATAAAAGATCATGTTAACCGATAACGATAATTTAAAAGTCCGAATGTTTTGCTGTGCTGTGGTATTTATGCAATATTTTGCAATGGCCTACTGTGCGTGCTCCTTTTTTATCACTACATGGTAGTATTCCAATTTCACAACTAAAGTACTAGCTGAACTTCGATATCTCGAACACTGATATCTCGAATACAATGGATATGTCGAAGTGATTTGTAAGTCCCAACCACTTATTCTGTAAGTATTTTATCCTCGATATCTCTGATATCTCGAAGCTTTTAAACAGTACCATCTAGTTCGAGATAACGACGTTTGACTGTATGGATATATAAACAAGATAACGACGTTTGACTGTATTTCATGTGGATCATTATTATCAGTTTCCTTTTATATAAAATTTGTTGCAATGGTATTATCAGAACACTTTTTATTTTAATCAAACATATAATTTGGACTATATAGTTATAAAAGCAATTTACTTCTTAGAAAACATGAAAGAGTCTTATTTTTTCTATCCTAGACATTTTTCATGCAATTTTACTCCGTTATAAATTATTTTACGATTTTTTTCCTTAACCAAGAACGTTATCACTATCTTGTTACGGCCATATGGGTGAATTTGTTGAAAATTCGCTAAATTTTCATTTTTTGATTTATATGTTTATCTTGTTTTATATACACGCTACCACTCATTGTCTTTCTGATACAAAATTTCAAAATCATTAATCACTGTTCGTTTTTATTTCAAATGAGCAATGCTCGTATTCTCCAGATACTTTGTTTTAGTTATTTTGTTACTTTACGTCATCCCCATGTGTAGAAATTGTTGTTAAAATTTTCTAAAATTAACGCCAATCAAAAGCTCTACGAAGTTCACTTAAAGCACTGTAATGGTCATGTAAACCGAATTCCTTATGAGAGTTAACTGATCTGTTCTGGGGCCCCATCTTAACCAAATATAAAGGCTTAAATATGGGATCTAGGATGTCAGCCAGTCCCTTGAATAGTATTCCCATTTTAACTGTATTACACGGAATTTACAAATTTCACCAGGCTAAATCTGCTTATTATTGGTTGTTTGAACCCAATTCCTGTTAAAGATCGATTGGTCCTTCCCGAAGTCCCATTTTGACCAAATATGATAGCCAGCCTCCTGAATAGTATTCCCATTATTACTGTATTATATGCCTGTTAATGGTTGTGTAAACACAATTCCATTTAAGAATCGACTGCCAGGGTCTTTCCCTATAGCTAGGTCCAATTTTGACCAAAAATGAAAGATTAAATATGGGATCCAGGATGTTTGTATAGTATTCTTATTGAAATGATGTATATGATGCATTACTTTTCGAAACTAAAGAAATCATCTACAAATATTACACAACGATAAAAATATTTTTCTCCAAAAAACTCAAAAGGAAATAATTTATTTTCCTACCGCTCACACAACACTGTCTGTTGTTGGGGCCCCCACAGAGTGGTGCGCTGTTATATCGACCGCACGGCTCACTCGTCCACTGACATCGCCCGTTCAGTCGCCAGCACGGAGAATCGTCAGCTAAAGCAATACAAACTTGCTATTAGATTTGAATACAATAAAAATTTAAACATCTTGCTCAAAATATTTTAAATTTAAATTTTGATTTAAAATTTCATTTAACCACAGATTTTTTAATCGTATACGTAACTCATATCTTCAAAAAATATGGTCTTCACAATATCATAGTTTGCAAAATACATCAGAAGCGGTTTATTTAGTATTTTATTAATATTCTTGGGTTAGAAAAATAGCTAACCATTGACAAAATTCTCATTTAGTGCAAAAAATACGGAGACAAAGATAAAAAGCAACACGAAGTTCCTCATTGTGTAAAATCTTTGGTAGAAATAACGTTTGCAATGACAGTATCGTATTTATATATTTCAAAACAACACATGTTGCTACACAGATGTTTTCAAGTACTATTCATGATTCACAACTGTCTTATGATTACCAACATAGCAAAACTGATGCGACATTAAATTATTTGGTGTGTAACATATGCAAAGGTCACTTTCAGTAAAGGGTGCTGGCAATACTGTCACTAGCTATTTGTAGTAAGTATGACTAGCGCCAAAAAATCTAATCTTCTCCCAATGCTTTCTTTATAAACCTTGTTGCAGTCATCAAAAGAGAGGTGTGGTATGAAACGGCGGTTTCTAAAATATACTTAATTACATATGTTTAAAAAATATACTTGCAGCTGGTTTGAAAAATTGGAAATTAAAAAATTGTTTTGTTTTGCATAAATATGTTGCCACATAGGCACACTTATCAGAATAGGGTGAATCTCAACGAGACAGCCGTTCAATTTCAAGTGCTTCAATATAGACGAGATGAAACTCTGTGATGGGCCTGTAAATTGATGTACACAGATAACTGTTCTATTATTCATCATAAAAAAGTATAGCTATATATTAAAAGTACTTTAGAAAAGGTTTTTAATGAAGTAATTTATGAAAATAAATGTAAGATGTGTTTGACAGCATAGGTATTATTTGTTTACATCAAATAAATGTTTCTTTCATATATTTTTGAAATAAATGATTTGCTAAGTGTGTGTGCCTACTGTCTTTTCTCTTTGTCGCATATGCCCTGACCAAAGATATTTATACAGCATACTTTCTTTTAAGTCATTCGATTTTCATTTCTCAGGTTTGAAACGACATTTTTTCTTAATAAAAGATTCTCTTAAAAATGACACATTTATCAAGAGGTATTAAAGGACACATCTCAATTTAAAGGCCTACGGAGAATTTGCAAAGCAAAGTTGCAGTAATCGTATAATGACAGTGAATATTGTCTTGGAGTGTCCCTATAGTATTAAACACAGAAAAAGGCGTTAATTTCCGTTAAAATTGTTGACAGATATGCGGGGTGTTTTTTCGTTTAAAAGGGACAGATACGGCAATTAGGGACACACTAGATAAGATTTGTTTATTCTATTGTGTAGTTGTCTAAGCTACTGTTATTGCAGGAACATGGACAATCTCACGTTAGATTCCAATCCTTACACCAAGTTTAATCACCTCAAATACAAAGACAAAAATGATAGTATGTAAAGAAAACTATTGCGTTACTACCCACTGGGCAGACAGAGTCTCTGACGATTATACGCAAAAAGGTTTTGCCACAGTTTTCAGATAAATATATCTAGAGGTCCAATGACAACAAATGTCATTACCTATATCACCGTCGTCAGTGAAATCTTACACACTGGATTAAAAGAAAGGCTGATCTCGCTGCATTTCTAAATATGACATAATCTCTTTCTAATTGTTGCAGTTGAAAAGAAGTTTATCAGGGAGCTTTTTTCAACATCAACAAAAATAAATAGTCATAGCTAAATGGAATATTGTTAATCTATATTTTGTTTGATAAGATTTTTAATGTTATGCCTTCTAAGAGTTCCATTGGTAGTTTGTCTTGACAATGCCAGTAATAAGTACTACTGCCTTATTTGTACGAAGATGAGCATTTTCTAACATAAGGTGTATCAAAAACCTGATCTGTTGCAAAGGCATTTACCTGATCGACCGTTTCAGGTACTTTTCTAAAAGATGAAGTAAATAACCAGTTGTGGTCATATCACTATTCATTAACTGCAATATAAGTTAATTTCTTATATACATTTGTGAAGTTTAACGCCAGTATGCCCTTGCGATATTGATATATTTTGATGACCTCTAAACTACAAATAAATTTACTTATGCCACGCGATTAACAAATTACTTGAACATTATCAATATATAAAAAATAATAGTGTTATATATATATATATATATATATATATATATATATATATATATATATATATATATAATCATTAGTGCATATATAAATTATAGGAATAAAAAAATATCCACTTAACTGTAGTGTAAATGTTTAAGCGATAATTGTATTTTTAAATCTAATTACAGTGTAAATCCGTGTTCTCTGAATATTTGTCGTCAGTGTGGTGCACATTTCTTTAGCTTTTTCTCAAATGTTTTATGTTCTTATGCAATAATCCTTGACTCGAAACAACTGGTGGATTTATATTACAAATAACTTTACCATTTCCACGGAACTATATGCCCTTCCTGACGACGGGCTGCTCCTAATCCTAATGGGTCGGCAACCAGACACTGAACTGGACGCATATGCTACCGTGTCTTTCCGTATCAAGAACCCTAAGCTATTACAAGATACTTCATCTCAGTATAATCGGATCATGTGCCGTCATGTTCATTTACCAGATAAAGTCAATTAGTTAACCCTTTGTCTTTACCTGGTGTACATGTGCATGTATGTACATGTACTTACCTAACCTTCATTTTGTATGTTTATGTCCATTTTCTCTGTAATTGTTGATTTGCATGTTAAGATTAATTGCATTCATTTGAAATTATCTCATTTATGAGGAAATAAAGTACGAGTGAATATAAAAGCATTTTAATAAAATTTAAAAATCAGCTAGATGCTGTCATTAGACAGTAATACCCGCACCAAGTGTTTGCCTCTACATAACACTCTATTGTACCAGTTTTAGTAAAAAAGAAGGCCACATGCAATTTCCGGTACTTTTTAAAAATCATAATTTTAATAAATAATGAGTTCACATTCCATAATACACATATTGCCTTTATGTACAATTTGGGGTTGAACTGTTTGCATGTGAATTTTAAATTAATCAATAATCTACACATTTCATGTCATATAAAATATGGTCTATATAATTATAACAAACAAAATTAAATTATGTGGATAAAAGTGTGTTATTTATATTATATTTATATTCTAATGAAATTACTTTCACTGTTTTAGAATTAAAATTTTTTACAAACAAATATTTGCCCCCCAAAAAAATAAGTTTTTAAAGTTTTTGGAAACTTAAGGTAAAAATAAGATAAGCCCCCAGCAGGATTCAAACGCTCTACTTACAGACACATTGTTAACACTCTAACCCATTGCACTATGCTGTTAGGTAACATTATTTTGGGGGGAAATATTATATTTTATACTTTCTTTGCTTTGTTCAATTAGGAGAACATCACAATATGTGGGTGTCCCATAAACTTGTGCTTTACATGCTTAATTACCTAATAAAATTGTGCAAGGGGTTTTAAAGAATAAAGTTATGAAAATACATGCAATATGTTACAATTAAATGATCTTTGTCTGGAGTTATGTACACAACACAGGTCTACTGGTTGCATTAGCGGGTACTAGTTTTACCCAGCTCTTTTGTTAGATGGGTTTCACGTGGTGTACATGCATATGTGTTTTCGATATGCAGAATAGGATTAATTAACATGAAAAACGTTTCTTTTGTGGTGATCAGCTGAAGGAATTCACATTGTGCTAAATGGATTATCATTATGATGTTGACCAATATAGGTAAGTATAATAAATGTAGAAGCGCAATATTATGAGACACCGGTATACACAACAGTAAAGTTTTACTTTCACTTTCTAAAATGTGATCTCCCTTTGCCAGCATACTGTATCATCATCTGTATTTAAATAAGCTTTTCTACAGTTTCTGTCATTTTAATTGCAAAAGTTATTTTTTCATTTGTCAGACTTACACTATTGAGTTGACTCCGTATTGACCCTGTAACATTTTGTATTAAATTTGGGTTTTAAATATCATGTTTATATGAGTTATAATAAGGAGGAAGGGGAAGGGGTCTTAACCGATCCGCATCCCATGTGTGGATGTGTGGATTAGATATACATTTCTAGTGAGAATGAAGGCATGCCGCAGCATGCAGTATTTTTCATTAAACCCATAATAGAAAAAGAGTTAATGACTGTAATTCTCTTTTATTTTGCTTATTCATTTTTGTCAAGAGATATGTGTTATGTCAAGATTTATGACTCATGAAAATTTGTGCATTTTAATTCTGATTGTTAACATACATGTATAATTATTATATCTAAAAATACATGTGATTATTATACTAGGGATCATGCAATCAACTGCAGAATTGCCAAGCAGTTATTCATAACTCATTTTGACTGATTAATTTGTTAATCATTTTGAAAATATAGACATTTCTAAATACGTGTATAACATATTATCAATATTTTTTGAAGATTCATTTTGTAACTATTAACTTATTTAGGGCCCCACTCTGCAGATGCCCTATAGTGATCATTCTGTCCAATTCTGTTGATCATGTTAAGATACATTTAAGACAAATTGGCCCCTGCCCCTTGGGTCATTCCCATTCCCCCAGGATTTGTTTTTTTAAACCATCAACCCCCCTCCTCTGAAATAGGAAATGATAATACATTTTAATAACTGTTGAGATCCCCACCCCTAAACCATATTCATTCTTCCTCCTTTGTCATTGCACATCAATTAGTACGTTTATATAGGTTATGGCCCCTTTGAGACGCCCAGTGACTTTCCAGAGTTGGAACTAATCAAGTAATCTATCTTATTCATATGTAGTGTAATTCCTAGCCCTAGCCCAATGATGACCCTGCTTTGCTTTTTACAGCAAAGATTTTGTTGACTGACTATACACTTTCATACATATAACATTTTGTTTATCTTTAAGATTAAAAAGCAATTTCCAAAATCTCTTTATGTACCTCTGAATTCATACAGAAAATACCAACCTAGAAGTGATTTTGCTACTGTAAAAATGTGAGAGGAGACTCTGAATCTCCCCACCACCCCCCCCCCCCCCCAACGAATATTTTTAAAATATCCTTAAATAATCAAAATCCCCACTCCTAAACCATATATATTTTTGTTTCTGGGAAGTAGGTTGTTTAAGGAGTGATAAACGTCAAATTTCTGCTACTATTTGACTCCCTGGATGAAATTTAAATTTTTAAAACCTTATTGTACACCTATAGGACAGCTCATATCATATCTCAAGAGATGACATAGCTACTACATAAATTGTAAGAATAGTTCTGGGAACCATATTTTTTTGCAAAAATATGTCATTTTTTGATGCCCACAGACCCCCGTGATAAAAACAAAAATTCTGAAACATGATTACACATCAACATGACACCCCGAATCATATTACAGAAGATCATTTGGCTACTGCAAAAAAAATTGACGTTTTTTGAAACTAGACATTTTGTAAAAAAAAAAAAAAAAAAAAAAAAAAAAAACCACGTCATTTTTCACCCATTTAATGACCCCCAGGACAAAATTGAAATTTCAGAAACCTTATTGCGCATCTATAAGCCACCCCAAAACATATTCCAAAGAGATGATTTGTCTACTGTTGAAAATGTAAAAGGAGTTCGAGGAAGAAGGTTTTTTTGTGAAAAAATGTCATTTTTTTACCAATTATTTTACCCCCAGGACTACAGGGGAATTTTTGAAACCTTTTTACAAAACATTATGACACCCCAAATCAAACACCTAGAGTTCAGTTTGCTGGTTTATAAGATGTAAGAGCAGTTTGAGAGAGTAAAACGTGATAGACGGACGGACAAACGGACGACAAATGTCCATTTCCAGTAAAATATCCAAATATGAAACAGATGACGCAGACTCTGTGGTATATTTTATTTCAAGTTCACTGGGATATATCAAGTCGACGTAAGTATGGAAATAACAATTGTTATTTAAAATCAGCAGCGACAACATGCATATTATCCTATGTTTAACTACGCATTTGGTGAAACAGATGTTTTCAAATGCAATTGTGTCAGTGGAATGAATCATTTATGTCGGCAACCACGGCAGTATATTTTCTCTCAAGAATCCCCCTCCCTATGAAATTCAAATTTCTCAAATTTACATAGTAAAATTACCGAAAATATGCCTAATTCCGGTAAAAATAAATATTACTCGGACTCCTCCCCCCTCCTTTGAAAAAGAACACCTGATTTCGCGCATATTCTATTTATCCATAAACTGATAAACTACAAATTGAATTTAAGTGCTGATAAAAATGCTCACTTGAAAGTTCTCATGTCACTCAGAGGATCGTCAAATAGATATATAAATCGGTATCAACAATAGATTATGTAACTCCCAGTACACATTGAAAACTGTTTTGGTCGCAAACCGTGATGGTTTTGAAAAAGATATCTTACATATATCTTGCTGTTATATTGCCCAGCTTTGTTATCTTTGTTCAAGGTAAGAATATGCCCTTTTTATATAATGTCTTAATATGGGTAAGGAATTATTCAAGGTAATATTAGCTGCGATCTTCTTGGTGGACATCTTTTATTGTGAATTCAAATTCACTACTACTTTAACAAGAAAAAGAATCTTCTGTCAGTTTTTTTATTTATAGAAACTATGATTAAAGCAAATTTACCTTATTGTTGCTTTGTACAGAATTTGATTTGCTATAATTATAAGTAGAGATTTTTTTTCCTGAAAAGTTATAAATTATCATGATAGCAAGTGCATGCAGCCAAATATATTTTAAAAAGGATACAGTTATATTGCTTTAAGGATGTTGTTTACTCAGGGTTTGAGTTGTCAAATTCAATATCACGAGTAAAATTTGTTCTGCACACAAAAAGTAATAATAAAATGAATTATTATTGACGTAACGTTTGATTTTTTTTTTTATTATATTATGAAATAAGGCTGCAACAAAAATCAGCATATAGCAAAACAGAGGAAATTCGGACTAAATTTTGCAGATTTTGTTTTCCGCTAAAATATGATTGGCAGTACTGTAATATATAATGTCAAGCATTCATATGTTGATTATGATAATTTCGAATTGCATATTTTCTGTTGGTTTTATCTTACTAAATCATAAAGATAATTGTATGGCATGCAAGGTAAAAAGATCAATATTAGTAGTTTAATACAATAAATGTTTTTGTATTATCATCATTCAATTTTTTGTTAAACTGAATCAAAAATGGGATTTGAATTTGAAAACTGATAGAGGAAATTCAGACTGGAATATTTTTAAACATTATTACTATAAACTTGATGTTTTGTATCTGTTTATCTATTTAGTGCCACTGCCATTAATAAACTGTATTTCATTTTTTAAAGAGTTTTATTATTTGTAAATTTTTCACAATTTAGAAAATCTCAACCGTAGTGTAAAATTTAAAGGGATTATTTCTTAATTTTTCAAAAAATATTCAATGGCCATTTACTCAAAAAGTAGGTAATTGACCTACTTTTTTAAACATGAAAAATAACACTACAATCAAAGATCTATAACATACAAGAGGTGGTTTTTAATTATCATCAGTGGATTTATTTTATTCATTATGGGTAAACGTCATCCTTAAACTCAAACTACTTTTTCAAAAATGATGAAAAAATGCTAGCTTTGATTTTGTTGTGTTTTATAAAGGCTTATGTTTCAAGTTTCAAGATAAGAGGCTTTTGGCAAATTTCATATATCAAGTGATTTTGTGTCTTTTAGTTAATAAGGAAGACTTGTAATGATTGCTGTAAAATATGATATTTTTGTTTTTCGCGTTACAATACCCAAAATTCAAGATGCTGTTTATACGATAAGAAATAAAACATATAACTGAATTCTATATAAGATGACTTTCAATTTCAATTTGTAGGAGGTGATTCATCCTGCTGGGAAGTAGGTGGGAGATGTCAGTATACGTCAGAACCATGCGTTCGTTATAGAAGTGGGTTATGTGCTGGTCCCGTAGAGCGCAAGTGCTGCATTATCGGTAAAATCAAACCGTAAAAATGATTGTTTTATATGACTATCATGGTTATGAGAATATCTTAAGTCAACAGTTTTTACTCTTTTTAAGAGAAAAACCTTTTTATGAAAAATGATTATTTTTGTCATGTGAAATATATGTGAATATCAAATGATTTATTTTTCTTGCTATAATGGACTTTTTACAAAAACGCAAATGGAATAAAATTTTGGATCCACGAGAGCAGTCTCACTGTTTTGCAGGGTTTTTTTTTTAAAAATCTATCTATGCAAATTATTGTTATTAATTAAATTATTTTACTTAGTTTTTAATGTTTCAATATTTATCAGTTAAAGGGTTGTTTTCTGAAATTTAGCTCATTACAAATAATCTTGAAGTAATTGGAATATTTCTGTGTCAGTGCACAAGGATTTAAAAATAATCTTAAATGCTTTTTTGAATGGATAATGTATAAACAAACACAATTTAAAAACAAACTGTTTCTTTACTTTTAAACTTAATGGTCGATGGTATGATTTCGTTGACGAATTATAATTCACTGAAAGTATATTTTATATTCCCCAAAAATAAAGGTATCAGTGTCTCTTTTGAACATTCTTTTGTCGTTTTATCATAAAGAATCAAATATTAACATAGTTTCTACAAAACTATTTATCCTATACAAGGTCATAGTTCGCAAAAATTGAAACCAGAAAGTAAATTGATATTTGGCATAAGCTGAGCATTTCGAAAGGATTACATTATATATATAATCTTAAACCCTTCTCTGTTTTTTTTTTAATTTTCTTAAAGGAGCGGATTTTAGCTGTGAGAGTGTAGGTGGAACATGTATGGACATCTCAAACACCTGCATCTGGGACTTTATCAGAGGACAATGCGGGGGAGGCCTGTCCCGGCAGTGCTGTTTATCAGATGGACTAATGGCATCTATGTCTTCACCGCTGGTCTAATTTAGTTCTGGTTCTGCAACATTGTTATGATCTTATCTAATATTAAATACTTAATACTAATTTGACTTGGTAATGAAAACTTATATTTTTTTTGTTCTACTGAAATTTACTGACGTGGTTATTGATGACTTCGTTTTAAATTGATATTTATTGAGAGAAACGTTTGGCATGAGAGAACTCCTTATAACTAATAAAACTATATTTCTAAGGTTAAAAAATGTGAAACAGAATATATCTAATGGAAATTGTAGTAATAAACTAGTATATTTTCTTTCATTATTGATAATTATCATAGAAGTTTTGAAAATTCACAATCAAAATTAGCATATAGCACAGTGATCCCTGCTAAGAAATCACTTATTGCAAAGTTTTAAAGAAACTAATATGTATCTGCTTGAACTTATTAACTTTCGAAACACAAAAACGCAACAAAATTGATCTAGTCATTTTTGAAAGATGATATATATTTTCTGTATCTTGTAATTGTCGGAATTCACCACCACTTCAAGTTTTTTTTTTCTGTCTGAACACACGTATTTAAACTTCTATGACAAGAGTTCGTCTTTATCGTTGAATATTGTATACAGACGGCAAATTCACTAAATGATATAAAAACGCAATATTTGTTATTGGAGTACGCCATTAATGTGTATATTACCTACATTTACCAACCCTGAACATTCCCATAGCTTGCACCAGCGAAATACAAATGTTAAAGACTATGCACATGATTGTTATAAAATGTATTTCCATACCAGAAGCTATCTAATTAATGAAGTGCGTGCACAGCTAACTTCAAATCTCACTTAGTTTCAAAATGCATCAAAAGACAAAACAATGAGAATTATTTTAAAGAATGATATAATAAATGAATGAAAAATCACAAGTTATGTGTATAACTGAAGGTTAAATTAGATCAAAAGCTTTTAAATATGATTGTTTGACGCGATTGAAGTACAAATCCTTGTTGTCTTTTTTTTTACAATTAAAAAAGTGACTTTAACTGTGCCCGTAAACTTTGTTAAAAATGAAATGTGTTGATAACGAATAGTGTACAAAATCAAAAGTCCGAAGGAAAAATACAAAAACAGGAGCAGAGCAAACACGAACCTTTACAAAACTTAGAGGTAGGATCAGATGCCGTGGAGGAGTGAGCATCCTCAGCTGACCGGTCACACCCGCCGTGTGCTCTTTGTCGTAATTGGGTAAGTGTAATCGAGACTGTTGATAATCTTGTTTTTTTTATTTTCAACTTGTTTGTCAGAAGCTGCATCATTTTAAAAAAATGTTTATACGTAGAGCATGTCCTTGTGTATCGAATCAACTGAGATACATAAGCTCCGTATGCAGGTGATGAAGGAATATTGCTACATAAGTAAGATAGCCGATAGAAAAATTGAAGTCATCACGTTTTATTGTTAGATTACCATTAATGTACAATTGATATTTTAAAATAGAACAATATATGTGGTTTTAAACAGAAACTTTATTTCTGTCTAACTTTTCAGTGGTCAAATAATGGGTGCATTTGGATTACTGGCTTATAGTAATAACAGCACTGTCTGTTGTGTCCGCCACCACAGAGATAGGCTCCATCGTAACCCCCTAGACAAGTAATCAAGAGCCCAATGGTACTTTGACATCTCCCATACCGATACTTTTGTTTGCAGAGACGGTCAGCACCTAAAGCAAGTTATAAATGTAGCTTCACATATTGTCGATGTATTAAATACCCATCTTAAAAGATCCCCAATATCTTCTGTCCACAGATGTTGCTGAAGTGTCACAGGTAGTAATCTGTGTTTAAGAAAAACTCAAACTTAATATCATTACAAAGTATTTCGATGGCTTCATAGATGCTGTCTTTTTAATGAACGCGAAATTCATGTGATAAAAAAATCCTTTAAAATAGATTATTGGCTTTGATATAGATATCAGAATACAATTACAATAGGTTTAATGCTAAACGAAGTGAGAGTTTAGGTGCATTTTTGATCGATTATTTTTCTTTATTTTGTGAAATTTTTAATCCTCAAAATACGACTTGTTAGATTGCAACATTTCAATACAATATTGTTTTTGCAAAACAACTTTTTATCTTTGAAAGATTTCACCAAATCTTATATTTTGATTACAACGTTACGCGATTTTAATGCAACTTATTATTTTCTTACGCATAAAGGACGAAAAAATGAAAGAAAAAGAAAAGTTTAAAGTTTTCATCGCGATCGCATGCACATATGCAATAAATTTAAAGTTTGGAAGAGAAGAAAAATGGGTTTTGTTCATGAAACTTAAGCTGTGCAAATCTAATTGCAACAAAGCTATTGACAGGATAAGATTTTAGTCGCATTTGATTATTTGTAAATTGACTGAAATGGGAGTGACCTTTAAGATTCGTAGGTTTATTCCTTGAAAAAAAGAGTTACTATTTCGTTTTAAACTTCATATAACAAAATGACTTTGAATATATCTTTTAAAAGTTTTATCATTTGATAATTAATTTTAGTATAAGCTTATTCAAGCTTTTTAACATATTATAGTGTATGCTGTTACTTCGTATAAATTTGCTAACACAAAACACGTTTGAATCCTTCTGTGGCGTCAGAAAGCATCCAAGCTACCTTACATGTTGTATTTGAAGAAGGGATAACAATCAATTGCAGAATAACTAATCGGTTAATTGCAATTCGTTCCTACCGATTAACCGGTTACTGTAAATCCACGAAAGTTGCTTTTCGCGATTTTACGCGGATATTATTTCTCGCTTTTAATTAGGAATCAATAGTGCTCGTATCAAAATACACAAATTTACGTCATATTAGTATTTTTATTAATAGATGTTATAAATTCCACGAAAACCACGATAGGAATAGTATGTTTAAAGTATGAATAAATCAGAACTTATTTTATTGAAATATATTTATCATAAAAAAATAAAACAAATATCTAGTTGAACGAGCAAACATGCAAACCGGTATGTTACCATTTCATAGCCAGTTAAACCTATCAAATTAAATGTGATCGATTAAAGTTTTGAAATGACAAGCTCTAGTTCAGTATGAAGTGATCATCTTTTCGGATCGTTTTACTAGTAACATGTATGTGACCAATATAAACAAATCCATTAGCTATTTTTTCAACAACAAAAAACATGTGAAAATAAAAGCAACATTGGAAGTAGCCAAAATAATTTTTGTAACGGTACTCAATAAATATTTAGTATGATTAAGAAAGCTGAGCAAGACAGGAACACGGCATGTTGTTTTAACAGTTTTAATAACTAACACCTGTATAGACCAATTTCCCTCATTATCGAAGCCGCAGGCCCTATCCCCAATATAACTTAATCAAATATTTATGCATCTTGATATACAAAATTTGTAATGAAATTGCGTTAAAATATACAACTTTTTAATTGTATACCAATAACCGATTACGGATTTTGTTACCATAGTTCGACCGAATAAGCAGTTAACCGGTTAGAAATTGCCATCCATAATTTATAGTCATTAAAGAAAAAAAAATTGATTTGTGAAATCATTTGCTCTGCACTTTTACAGTACTCAAATAATTTCCAGTGATATCGTAAGCGTTTATTTAATTTCTTCCTACCTATTACACAGCACTATCTATTGTTGGGGCCTCCACAGAGTGGTGCGCTGTTATATCGACCGCACGGCTCACTCGTCCACTGGCATCATCCGTTCAGCCTCCAGCACGAGAATCATCGGCTAAAGCAATACAAAATATAATCAATTATTTATACAATATATTTTTGTTCATACCACAAAACATAAATAAACTAGAATATTGAATTGTGCACCTTAGATCAAATTTTTCAAATGCTATTCAAATTTCATTACAAAAATATTAAAATAATTAATGTGGTACATTATGTTTTCTTTCCTTACTTATAAACAGTGTAATGAAATAAAACGATGTTTCCTCTCCATTAATACCCATTAAATTCCCTAAAACAGAAAAAAAATGCATTAAGTACATTATGATTATCTTAAAGTTAAACAAATATGCTACCATCGACAACGTTCTCATTGGGAAAAAATAATGCACAGAAAAAGAATTATATTATATATTATATGATATTTATATATATATATATATATATATATATATATATATATATATATATATATATATATATATATATATATATATATATATAGTTATTCATTGTGTTCAATCTCTGTTGTCAATACATTTAGCAACGACAGTGTCTCATTTACATATTTTTGAATACTCGTGTTGTGGAGCAGATGTTTTTAGTGGAATTGATTAAATGCAACTGTCACATAATCACCAGGTATGCAAAGTTACTATGAACATGAAATGGGTTGGATTGAAAAACAAACCAAAAATTTGCACTGAGAAGAATTTACCAGTTGTGCTGAAAAATAAGACAGAGAACGACTACGATATCAAAAACGTCACATCTGTGGCAATGTGTTTTATTGATATGATGTTCCGAACGTGCTTACAAGGTTGTGTAAAATGGGTATAAAGTAAATGCTTGAATCCATTATTCCGTGATTGATACATTAAATCATGAAGGTAAAAGGTGAATAAACGAAACCTTTACTAAGATTTTCCACAAAAACATCAGATTATAATCAATGAAAAGCATCAAATAATTCTTCACATTTTAATTTTAAAACCCCAGTGTTTATTTTAAGCGAGGTAGTGTGTAGTGTGAGTCGAATTGTGCAACGATGCATTGATTAATCTTTGCAAACTTTTTTTTAAAAATTTTTTAAATTTTAAAAATCAGTAGGTAGTTATTTATTTTCTACAAAACTGCACCCCTGCGAATGTGTTCGGAATGTTTTCTTTATCGTTGCTAAGTATGTAATAAATCCAGAGGTGCTCGAATGAAAGTTCACGACACTTTCGCGAGATGTGTGCAGTTCCTGTGAAATTTCGAACGGAAGTATGAGTGTTCGGATAATATTCCCAAAATACGTAAGTACTGGTCGTTTTTCGTATCATATCTTACTTAGAAATATGTTAAAACATGAACATCTATTAAGATCTATGTCTTATTTCATCATCTAGCGGTTATTCAAACTAAACGATGATATTCAGAACAGAGTTATCGTTCGTGTTCAATCACTCTACATGTGGTTGAAAATATAAACATTAGATTGCTTGATAAAATCAAAGCCATATTTGGTGCTTTGGTGTACAATACCATGCTTTCAAAATAAAGAATGGTGTCTGTTTTGTGTAAAAACATATCTTATATCGAGCCATTATCAACGAACATTCTGCATAAAATAGTATAGTCTGTTTCACTATTGATGCTATTTTCATGTTGTAAATTTTGAATTTACTGGGTGGGTGTAAATACAAAATTTACAACATGACAACTAGTTGTCATGTTGTAAATTTTGTATTTACACCCACCCAGTAAATTCAAAATTTACAACATGACACTAATACTAGGTCAGGCGCGGATCGAAAATTAATTTTTAATGGGGATCGCTACAAAGCATGTTAATTGTTGCAACAGCAAAAAAAAAGTTATATTTTCTATTGTTAGATTTATTTCTACAACTCATTTTATCCACCAAGTAATGAAGATAAAGTTTAAAATCAATACACGTCTAGAGTTTATATTTGACTACAAGTCCCTATAATCTAGGAAATAGACTATAACCACGAGGCACGATTTTTGCTGCGAAACTGAAAGGGTCAAATAAAACCACATTGTCTTAATTTAAATGACAATAACATTCGCAGGGGTGAAACTGGATTGATTTGCATGGTAATGCAACGTGCACATTTATTAGAATAGAGTGAACCTTTACAAGAGAATAGAATGTTGAGATTATAGAAACAGACGCTTGCCTTTAGATGATGGTTTTACAAGAGAACAGAATGTTGAGATTATAGAAACAGACGCTTGCCTTTAGATTATGGTATCTAATATACACATAGTGATTATACTTGTATCTACATTCATAAAACATTTTAAAAAATCAATGCTTTGTAAAAATGTTTATTTGTACATATATTTTATATATTTATTCATAAAAATTTGATTTTCCAGGGAACGTCATTTTTATTTAATCAACCACCTCAAATTGATAAAAAGATTTTCAATCGTCATTTTTTTCCTGTTACGTACGAACCATTGTTGTTTTACATTGATAATCAAAATATTTTATTTTATAATGTTGAATTTTAATTATTTTTAACAATTCCAAAATTGATCAGAGTTGAAAAAACGACGTGATGACTGTTTTCTTAAAGTTAATTTCCGCTCATGAAAGAAGGTACTTTTACTCATTTTTCATGCTTAATTTGCTAGAAATAAACAATAGCAGGAACTTGTTTCCTTCAAAGGATTACACGTTTAAAATAATTTAAACGAGCGCTTATTTTATATTTTGTTTTTTATGTATTCCAGATAGTAAAGGCTTAGAGATCGGTTAATCACATTTAACTTTTATAAAACTGTGCACTTGAAATAACTGTAATTATAATTGTTCGTTAATTTAGAAACCAGAACGTGCATGGAACAGATTTATCAATGTGATGACAAAGAGGGACTACTTGAAATGCTTATCTCATTCAATAGCATCCGATGCAGTAGTACAAGGACCAGAGTTGACAGTTCAGTCATTATCAAAGGTTTCGATTGCCAACCATAGAGTTTGTGTTACAATCTCGTATTATTGATTAGTTCAGTTTGTTTTGACGAAGACGAGGGCACGCTTATTTTCAGTTTTGGTTAACATACTCGATTAACTTATAAAATTAGTTTATTTTAATATAAGTTATGGAAGAAAACGTGAACTTTTATTCTTATTTCTTATAGTTGTCAACTCTTAGAAAATAATGGCGAAATTTTAAAATCCGCAAAGGGTGCTTCTCTCGATTTAACGCGGATATTAATTCCTCGCGTTGAATTAGGAATCTAGAGTAAATAGTTTAAATGATTTATCTTGAAATATTTACATTTGCAATTGTTTTCCCTCATTTATCATTATTTGAGCAAATCTTTGTTATTCTAGCATATTGCTAGCATATATCTATTATATATCTATCCGCAGAAGCGCACTATTTGGCATGTTTTGTGGCTGTTCTATATATTATTAATATCCACGACAAAGAGTTTGTGTAATGGCTTCAAAAGGACGATACAAAAATTATTTCGGACAAATAAACATTAAAATCGATGTAAGTATATTAAGCATCCAATGCTTATTCCGGATACTGTTAGTCCTATGATATAGTACCAGGCCGTGCAGAATTATCATAATGCGCGAATTTCAATTCGCACGCTCAGGTGTGTTATAGAAACGCATTCAATGCTTGAATACATGTAACTGTCCATCTATGACGTCACTTGGTTGGCTAAATCCCGCAACTTTGTAAACAAGTGAAACTATTGTCATTTTTCCCTTTATATTTTGTCTTCGGTAGTATAGATTTTAGGTATGCTTTTAGATAGCATTTTACATATGTTGTTGTTCATATAATCATACACATCATTGTTAAAAATAATACTTGAGCAAAAACGTGCTTGATTGATGTTTCCAAGTTGAAAACTCGTCTGAAAACACTTACAGTTTGCTCTAAAACATTAATTCATTTAATAAAGACAATCTTCGTTAAGTCATTTCTACATTATGAAGTCATTTGGATGATAGCCTTTTACCTACTTATTTTCAATCTGATTTCAACTATCTTCAACCTTATTTTTAAATCTCTCTTTTTAACTTTAATTTTGAGGGCGAGAAATGTATCATATTATGGTTTCTTCAATATGATATAAAATTTATTTGATCCTCAGGACCTTATTCGACCTTGACCAGACACCTTGCAAGTCCATACCAATGTTCTGACGCACCGTGGTTAGCAGTAGCATTTAATTCGTATTTCTGACCTGGCATCGACAGGCTTATCACTGGACTTAATTACACATTTCCCCTTGAACGCAAACAATAATGCGCTATTCATATAGCAAATGTACTTAACAATTTTTTGTAGAATTTCCGTTAGTGTAAATCCCCCTAATAACATAAGAAACTTGTCCTCAAGATAACTTAAATAAAGTTTGCAAATAAAAATTAACAAGTTCAAAAAGCTCAACAGTGTCCGGATGATAGTGCGAAAACTATCATCATTAGGCAGATCATACCAAGATATTCTGAACGGTTATTTATGCGTATGATTCAGGTGGCTCGTACAACTTACAATGAAAAAAAATTAAAATAATGCGAACAAAAATAGACAAGAATATAACATACAAACGTTTCCTTTTTTTAAAAAAAAGTGATAGAATTGTAACACACTAATAAACCAAGTAAGGACACTTATATATGTACTTAAACTTCAAAAACTATATACAATGTATAGCCTGGGCATTTGTTTTGGGGAGAGTCGGATAACCTCATTGATAATATTGTAAAAGCAATGACAATCAAATGTTTATATTAATAAGTTGTGATCAATTCACAATATAATTCTATTGACACTATCTGCTTAACTCCATTCATTTTTAATTACAATTAAAATTTTCTAAAATATTTCAAGTTAAAATGTCGGATTTGCATAACCTTTATGCTTTAAAAAGGACACAAATTGTACAAATAATTTAAAAATATATACATCGATGGCCTTATTATAGATGATAAAATATGCCAAAAACATAACACAAAATCAATTTTATTAAGTTTAATAGTTTGTTGGTATTAAACCATTGTTAATACCCCTGTAGCAACATACGTAATAATAAAATATTATGTTATTACTACTGTAGGAATATATGTAATTTTACCATCAATTCATAGCAAGCTATGGAAACAATAGGATGAAGACAAAACATGTTAACATGTTACATAGAGACCTATATGCCATGGGTTTTCACGTTTACAATGATTTTTAATATTTCTTGATACTAAATCAATAAAAAAAACAATTATTTTAAATTATATGTAAAGGTATACATTTACCCTACTTTTATAAAGTATGAGTTTGAAAACCGTTAAACATACTCTCATTGACTTAGGTGTCGTGTATATATATCGTATGTGTTACAAATACAAATTTTTAAAACAAGATCCATCAGTACGTCATAATTGACCAAGGGAAAAAAGTACAATATAAAATTTTTCATATTTAGAACAAAACCTTAAAGAGGGCGTTCCAGAAAAAAATAATAATTTAGTTTATAAAAATTAATTATAAAAAAAAATTATTCAGATAGTGTTGTTTCATCTATCTTTTATTTTCGTATCTAAATTTGAATTTAATTAATGTTTTTATTATTATATTATTATTATCATCATTTGACCGTAATTTGAAAAAGAGAATCATAATAAACCAAATAATGGAAAGGAAATAATCTCAACCAATAATGCTAGAAAAAATATTAGGATACAAATGTTGCTGAGTTGGGGCAGTTGAGGTGAATTATTCGTTTTTAAAGGGTAATAAAATATGTTTATGAGCCATTACAATATACGCACAATATGATTCTATTTAATACCGTATGTAGTACTTATAAATTTATTTTCCTTTCACTGTCTGTAAAACTTTACAAAGATCATTGCACGCATACAGACATTGATAAAGATATTATTCCAAGCTTTCATTTGTTATATATCCAATGAGTTTTATACCATTAATAGACAACTTATCTATCATTTAAAAACAATGATTCTAGCCTTGGACGCGACTTCAAACAAAACGTTCAAATGGTCTGGCTCTAAGAGGGTGTGTTAGTAGTTAATAACCACAATAATTTCAACTGTTTTCATATGACGTTGTTCTAGCCGTATATTTGTATCAATCGGGAAAGGGTACTTGTATGTTATGTTTCCTTTTTACGTTGTTTTAAATACAATTAAAAGATATGTTTTTAGACTGTGTTAGTATTCTTTTGTTCATTTCTTCATAAAAACTTTAGCGTGTACTATATTTGGCGGAATATGATTTTTCAACACATTAGCGTGGATTTGATTTAGCGCATTTCTGAATGTACCTATTTATCTACTTATATATTTTACATTTGGCGTTGTACTTGATTAAGCGAACGCCGTTTTCCGCCAAAAACGCTAAATAGAATAGACAGCCAAATGTAATACGTTTAGGTTTACAGGCATATTATGTTCTTTTTTATTATTAAGTTGTTCGAAATGAGAAAAAATCAACTTGTTTCAGACCGTGTTAATATGCTATTGGTCATTTCCCTGAAAAATCTTCACAATACAGAATCTCGTCTTTTATCCGATGCCGCTCTTAAGTTGGTATGGGACACCTGTAAAAATTAAATGTTGATAAAATAACATTATTGTCATAATACTTTCACCAGTTAGAATTTTCAAAGAACTATTATATGCAGTATTATGCATTTCTTACCCCCAATTCAAAATTCTATAGAGAAATTTTAAAAATAAGGTTGAAGATAGTTAAATTCATATTGAAAATAAGTATGTATAAGGCTTTCACCCCAGTGACGTCATAATGTAGAAATGACATCATGAAGATTGACATTTTGTCATTGCGCTCTATACTTCCAAACTTAAGGCAAAATATGGAGGACAATTTCCATTTGTTTGCAAAATTGCAGGAATTATCCTATTTTAGTGACATCATAGGTGAACAGCTATTGGACATTTATGACTTGAGAATAATGTGAAAGACATCCTCTGTGTAATGTTTTATCAAGATTTAATTTTGATAAGATATATTCAAAAATTGCTTAAAATGGGTGGGGGGGGGGGGGGAAGATATTTGAACATATCAAATATAGTCCTTTTACAATATCTAACCTAAAAAATATGTTTTAAAATTTTTTGAAAGGTAAAATATTTTTAAGCACTAGCGGGATTCTAACTCATAACTTACAGATTGGTAGTAAACGCTAAACACATTGTGTTACGATGCTAGGTAACAATTTTGGGAAAGAAATCTATTTATAAGATTATATTTCATTTTATTGTTTATTTTGGTAGGATATACGTCACAATATGGAGTTGTCCCATGCCACCTTAAGATAAATGAATAAATTTTATGTCATTGCGGAAAATGCTTGAAGGTATCAAAGACTTTACAAACTTCAATATGCTATTTCAAATAAATTGAAGTTTTACCTGATAGGTCTACGTTTGAAGCTCTTATATCTACTCCTTTGTCATTCACTTTTTTCAATGCGTATGATACAACAATAGTAGAAAACAGCATGATGACCACGTTAAATGTCAAAATATTATTGTTGGTTTTTGGGGTTTTTTTTTTTTTTGGTTTTTTTTTTTTGGTCCTTAAAATATGTACATTTACTGTTATAGCAGTCGAGAAAGAATGAGATTTTTCACCAAATCACAATGTAACCCCTAAAAAACCCGTGTTTTTAAACAACTCAATAAGAGACAAGCATATACTGATAGAGTTGGTATTTCTTTTTCTTAAAATATTATATAAACTAATGGTCATCTTATACTAGTGTCATAAAATATTCCGTGGCGTGTTTAATTTACTCCTTAATTAAGATGCATAGTTTATTTATTGCGAAACCAGAAAATGCATAGAACAGATGTTTTTGAGTGGTGACTCAATGAGATCACTTGGTTATTTTTATGTTTGAATAGCATCATGTAGCAGCTATATTATGTATATATAAGGAAACTATCTCCTATACTTTACATTCTTACACTTGATAGTGTTTTCAATATCAACCATGGTGTTTCTGTCAAATACATGGACTGTTTCGTTTGCTATTGCATTGCTTAGCACAATTTGCCTTGTTCATGGTAAGAAGAAATACCTCAGTATAATTAGTAAATCGTTAAAATTGCTAAATATTTCATAAAAACACGCTCCTAAAATATTTTGTTTTATATTTGATAAAAAAAATTCAATACGTTGCATCAAATTTTGATAATTCGTTCTTAAGTAGATGTACCAGTATTAAATTTTAATACCGAGTTTTATTAGTTTTATACATTTTGTTTATTTTTTTACGGTATAAAATAACATTCTATCTTAATCTATATGTCCATGCACATTTTAGACTTGCTTTTATATCTTGCTATCGGCTCTTTAATTTGAAATTGATTAATATTCACAGATTCTTTTTCTTTGAAGATTTAAGGCAAATTAGTACGATTTCATTTATCTTAGAGAATATCAACTTTGGGTTGTGTAATATAAACTCGTAGAAATGGGTCATAATTAGACAAACAACATCGTTTTTAAAAGTTGGAAGCAGACCAACCTCAGATTTTTCCGAGTTATATAAAAAGCAAGGCACGTCGTTAATCAACAAAATTCTCACATTGAATTGGAGAATCAAAAAATCAAAAAAATCATTTTTCTTTATGTTAATTTAAAAAGTTTCAAAAAAGTAGGGAGAAAAGGGAAGGCAGTTCCCCTTGAGGCTGTGTCCTTGCTAATAAGAGCTTAAAATGTTATATTGTTGTCAAAAAGATGAGCGTCGCATTTAGTCGATCAACTCAACAACGTAAAAACACGGGAATATGTGTTACACAAACATTGACAGAACCACAATATGATGCTAAAACTTGCTTAAAAACCTTCATACCCTTCTTAAAGGAGATGTGTCTTGTTGGGTGAGAGGTGGACAATGTCAGCATACATCATATCCATGCTACCGGTACATATCTGGTTTGTGCGCAGGTCCCAGCAACCGAAAGTGTTGTATTCCCGGTTAGTGAAATACATGTATTTGAATCAATATGTTTTAACCACTGAAGTCAAAGCATTCAGGTAACAAATAAAATTTGTTTCGCCTTCTATGGACTTGAAAAAACTTAATATATATCCGTATTGAAATTTGCTGACGATTTTTTAAGGACAACTATAGTCCTAAATATTGTAAATATTTACTTTTAATCATATTTATCTCCATGTACTCCTTTCAGGCTACTATAAGGCCCAAATTAAAGCTGAGAAAGAATAAGTGGAACTTCCGAAGAATATTGGATTTTTGAAACAGTAATCAATAAAATGGAGTGTTCCAGACAGTACATTGCATATCTCGCATCAAATTGTAAATTACGTCTTCTCAAAAACATTAATTTCAAGAGTGCTTGTATGCCGATAAAAAACTAGATTGATTAATTAGTAAATATAATAAAAAGAAACAATATTACAGACAAAAAAGCCAGCAAAAATGTGTCTTTCATATGATCACAATCACAATTCAAAGAAGAACTTATCTGCATACACTTGGATTTGATTACATGTAAAAATATAAACTAGTCGCAAGATCCAAATATATTAATAAACATTCCGAAAATGTAATATAAAACGCAACTTTAACTTAGCATTATGCTAAAAATTATAGAATTAAAGAGCGCTATATTTACGATAAATGGTTTTTTTTGGTTTATTTTTCATAGCAACATCAATCTGAATTTTAAATTGATTTAATATAGTTTTAACATTTTGAAGATCTTTATGGAACTATTCTTTAATTTTCTTTTTCAACAGTATTCGAGTAGTTAATTATTAAACAATTTCTTAACAGTCCTCATAATCTTAACTATTTCAACAAGATTCTAAACTATACTTCATCGTCAATTTGATCTCGATACTTTAGACTAAAGAACCCTCGAAACTTTCTTTCCAAGCAGCACTATATTATTCATCGTCTTCTGATACTGGTCAATACTTGTTTCAAACAAAATTAAATGGACAAAAACCTTGTTGGTTATCGTGAATTTCTTTTCTGTGAAATGAAAAAATAGATATACATTTTAAATATGTAAATCTGAAAACAAAATATCATATTCCGAATATTAATATTAAAAATCAGGGAATATTTGCATATCTGTTTTGTACTATCTAAAGCAGGTTCTTCTAAAATTAACAAAACGATATTTTAAAATTTCATCATTTAGAACTAAAACGATAGCTATTTTATCTTTAAAAATGAATTTTAAAAAAAAAATTAATTGTCAAACTTTCGATAAAAAGTTATATAATCACTTATCCTCCCTGATAAGATGCGGATACTCCAAATCCATGTATTTATTTTTATATTAGGATCCTCTTCCTACAAAAGCCTGTTGATGGTACGTAAGGAAAAATGTTTTCTAGCGGCGGTCTGAAAATGATCTGATACCGTCTGAATATTATTAATACCAAATGTAATATAGACCAATAATAAAATAGGGATTCAATAAATGTTTGTCCACGTATAAAACACATTGATATATGATCCTCAGAGATATATCTCTTATAACAAAAATAATTATCACGGTGACCAAAATCAAGGTGATTGTAAATAAAGTCTTCTGAGGTTTCAAAATATTCTATTCGGTTGACGTTATGAATGACGGGGCTCTATTAGTTTTGTTTTCAATATTTGGATGACTCTTAGGTCATATCATAAAAACGTATGATGGCAGATCTAAACGATATTCTAGATCTATATATTTTATCGATGAAAAAAACAAGGGAGGGGGGGGGGAATAAACGCCTTCCATTTGTAATAATTGCCCTTGGTCTTTATATGTTGGGACGCAACAGTGCATCAAGCAAGTGTGTTGCAATGTATTAGCCCTGAATACTAATATTAAACGCATGTGCAAGCTGAAGACAGAATTTGATATGGCGGCCGCCAGATATCTTATGTAGCGTTCGTGATATAATTAATTGGCGACTGCCAGAAACTTATAATTATCCAACGGTTATTTGCTTCAGTAACTTAAAGAATTATATAAGAAGGTCGACCAACACAAGTTGGTGATGTACAGTAACAATTTATTGTTTACGTAATAATACACTATTTAAAGTATTTATTGTATTTAAAAGGTTCACGTATGTCCTGTTAGAAACATGTAATAACACAATAAACCTGTTTCTGTATTGTCCGATAAGTGTGGACATGGTAAATTTTGTTGAGTCATGCTAGGTAAATAGGCTTCATACAAAACGAAAATCTTTGTCTTTTTGTTACATAAGTATACAGAAATGTGTATCCCGTTTATGTCGTCTTTAAAGGGTTGAATAATTTTTCTTCTTTAGATATTTTTTCTTCCCAAAGAAAACTCAACTGGGTAGAGCACATTGACATTCATAACCGTGCATGAGTAGTTCTTTTCAATTCTTTCCATTAGTGTACCCGACAACCATTAATTCACCTGTTTAAAATTATGTAATCGTAGACATTGTATACATGTAAATATTTAGTTTATTCATTTTTCAAATGTTCACAACTTCAGTAATATTAACAAAAGTGACATTCCTCAACTCAATCTGGTCACACAGCCTGATGAAAATGATAAAGAAATTACAGTGAAAACATCCAATAAAAAAGATAGCATCATGTTTGCATAGAACCTGGTGAAAAAAACAAACTATTGCGTTCGAGATCAAATATTTTATTTTGTAACATCATCGTACGAAGCCCTTTTGAGATAATACACCAGTTTATCCACCTTTTGAAATTGTTTGCTATTTATAGAGTGTAAAATGTCTGAACACAGTTTAAATTTGCATATTAAAATAAGTAGTCATGTACTAGTAATTCATTCTCATTTAAATATCATACGTGCAAGAAAATCGAGAATACCCATGCAATCTGTTGATAAGTTATAAAAATAACTCTGTTTAAAACTCATCAGCGACATGATTTCATTGCTGAAATATTTTTCACTAAAATGATTTAGGTCACTAGTTACATGTACAACCATTCATAAGCACATAACAAAGAAAAATATAACACAAAACTATTAATCATATTCGTTTTACGGACAGCTTATAAATAGTGGTCCGTTATTAAAGGTAAGTTTAATGGCGCCTTATAGCTCAACGTTGACATCTTTTCACTTTCATACTACAATAACTTTAATTACAAAAGGATACAAAAAGTTCAGCATGAATTCAATTATTAAATGCTTTTAAATGAAACAGTTTATAAAACAATTAGGTACAAATATATGTCAACAACATATTTATTCAAAATAAATTGAAAGTACATTTTTCAGCTATATAATCAAAGATACAGAACAATTAAGGATATTCACAATGATAAATACCGGCACATAGCATGAATTAGCCAATTTCATTCAGTCTGGTTGCGTATTTCTAAACTCTAAACTTCATTTTGTTGACAACGCAAAATATATCAACTGCATAACAAATATGTAGTTAATTCGTTTACATGTAATATTGTATTTTCTTCACTTTACCTCTGTACTCGGCCACAAAGAGGTTGTCTCTGGTGTCCACACATAAACCTAATGGATTTTGCAAATCGCAGTTGTCAATGTAGCGGAGGAACCGTCCGTCTTGATCCAGAATGTGGATAAGGTTGTTGTCAATGTCTGCAGTCAGGATCTGACTGTGGCTGTCTGTAGTGATGCCGACAGGATCGAAAGATTGTTTGGCGGTAGAAGAAGGACCAGTGTAGGTAAACCGGAGTTTCCCGGCCTGATTGACCACCACTACAGCACCGGCCTCTTTATCGGACACACATATATCTAGGTTTCTGTTCTCACTAATGTATTTGATGTCACCAGTTGAAAAAAGAGGTTGGTTTTTGTTATTGAATTGAATAACAGTTTTAGGTTTAGAACCGGAGTAACGCACAACCCTTGATTGTTTATCAGCACTGTTCATGATAACCAAGAGATCACCAGATAATGTTTTGCAAATGCCGAGAGGACCCCAAGCTCGTAGTGTGATCACTGCATTTACCCTTGTATTCTTCACTATGTTAACAGTTTTGTCATCTTCATCAGAATAGACAAGTTCACCACTACCTGTGACCGCAATGTTTTGCGGCATATTCATTGATTTCGTTAGGACTGATTTCTTAAGTTCTCCCTGGAGGCTAAATAGTTTCATAATACTTTTACTACCACACGTCCATACTTCTGTATCGTTCAGACAGGCCACACTGTTTAAATATTCATACCCTGTGTCTATAGCTGTAATGACCCTGGGAACATCCATCAGTGAAAGGTCTTTGGGGGAGGACTTGGCTCCCTGGGTCGGCATGATATTATAATACGTTGGTTCTTCGTGTGTTATGGATACTGCTGACAGAGAGCCAAACTGTTTAAGTAGATGTTCTCTGTTGATTTCTTGAGGCTTGAAGTTTGAGAACGACACTTTGAGTTTCGGAGGCACTCTACTGAATTCAGCAATCCTGGATTTGTACTCAGAGACAAGGCAGACATCTTTGGAGTTCAGTAACTTCTTCAGTTCATCAATGATATGTGTAATTTCAGAAATGGTGTGTTTGATTTCATCTTCCTGTTTTTTGAGGACAACTACGTTTTTGGATTCCATTTCTTCTACCTCAGATTTCAGGTTTCTGATGATATCGTCTATTTCTCTGTGCCAGACTTCTCCTCTTTTGTTGATGGCTGTTGTCAATTTTTGGGAATTTCTTATTAGATTAGCTTTCTGCACAGGGATGATACTTGCGATCTCCTGATATTTAGGATAAATGATTTTCTCTAATTCTTCTAAATCATTCTGTAAATTTTCTTTCCAGTATTCGAGTGTTTTTGAAATGTCAATTTGTTTATGTCCCAAATGTTTCCCAGATGAAATACATTGTACACAAATAGGAATGTCACATTGTTCACAGTGGAGTTCACATTGTTTGGTGGGGTGTTTCCTACACTTGGGATAACGTAGAGTGGTACAATATTGTTTTAGCGGCACGACATTATGAACTTTAGAGGAATCAGAGAAATGTTTCTCTACAAAGTCTTTACACAGATGTATATGACAAACTTCACAGTACATGGGGGCCACAGACGTTTGACACAGGGTGCAGCGTACAACATCCTGGGCGCTGTTCGAGTCCATGGTTTAGGAACCTCTTCACTAAATATTAAGCAATCAAATAATTTGAAAAATAAATCCTGAATTTCATTTTTTTTTTATTTCAATTTTCATTTTTTTGCTTTACCAAGCACAAATGAATCTTTTTTCTTGTACCTATGTATTTTGAAAGTTTCATATCTACTACTTTTAAATTTGAACTGTCATCTTCAAGTTTGAACTGACACGATTACTTTAATTTTTGAATTGAGAATTACACAACTATAAAGCATGTAATTCTATATTTAAACTTCAAAACTATCAGCACATCGAATGTTTGTAATATTTGTCCTAGATACATATTACAAGTCACTGATTTACTACTTTTACTTTAATATAGACAGATTAACATAAATAATATATAGTCAGGAGTATACGCTTTCATACTATACAGTCAATATTAATCATTAATTTAGAATGTGTATATCCTTTTAAACATTTATACATTATAAACATATATAAAAAGATAACACATTTCCTCAATAAAATAAATGAGATATTATATGTTCTTGGTATTTCTTTTGTTTCATTTTGTTTTCAAATATTATGAACTATTATCCGCAGGAGATATAGTTTTTTACATCATCACTTCGTATTACCTCTTTTCATCAGCAGTCTTTCTCCTTGTTTGGGAGCTTTGAATATTGTGCAATATGTTATAAACAAACGCGAAACTCTATGTTCCGTTACTATAACTTTTAGCTGTCGAGTAACACAACATAGTGCAAGATCTTACCTGATGCAATTTTACTGCCAAATTAGAGAGTTTCGTGATTCAAAATGGCGGGCACATAGAAAATATCGTTCCGGATCCCGCTACCTTTACATGATAACGTGATCACAGAACTTATATACGCAACATTTAAATTCCCTTACATATAAGCTTAAACGTGTATGCCATACATTATCAATGCATTAAAGTAAATATAACCAGCACTCAAGTATTTTGAGATTTTTTAAAAACCATTTTCGATTGAAATATAACATTATAAATGCATTTGATGAATTTTGATCTGGAGTCTTGTAGCTCCTACGTATATGGTCACTTTTATGATATATTGAACGTTTGATGATACAGTTGTACCTTTTCGGCCTTGCTGTTTGAATGCAGCTCACATTTATGATTTGCTTTGAAAACAACTTGTGTCATGTATGTATCAGCCATGCACTTAAAGCCAAATAAACAGTAACAAATATTTCCTGTTCTTACTTTGTCCCATGCAATATCTGAAATAAAATGAATGGGTGTCTTATTCCATTTGGTAGGAATGTAATGTTTTTTAAATAAACTTACATAAACATATAGAGGAAGAGAAAGGTGAAGAAAAACATTAGCATTATATTTGTACACCAGTTGAGTTGCAAAACGATTATATATATATATATATATATATATATATATATATATATATATATATATATATATATATATATATATATACGTTTGAAACATTTCTTGAACAGATATTTTTATTTGAGCAAATGTCCATTTAATTAAGACCTTAATCAATATCTCAAAATCAACCGTTTGTTGAATCTATTCTAAAATCATTTAATTTCCAGGTGTCTGTTTCATATTCCACGTGTATGTTCAATTTCTCAAAGATCTTTGCATTGATTGTTAATCATATTAATTCATGCTTTCATCTGTAATTTATTGCATGTGTTTCAAATAAATAATGAATCAATAATCTATCAGTTCAGATGCAATGCATCCAATCGTGAAGTCGACAATTTACAAGACGTTCAAATGGTCTTACCTTAAATGGGTTGTTCATAACAACAATCATATTTTAAAACTGTTTTTATTTGTACGAGTTTGGTTTTGTTCTAACAATTTCTTAACAAATTGTTTTCTTTTAAATGCCAACGAAATATTAATGTAAAACAAAACAGTATGTTTTGTTCATAGAATTAATCATCTTATTTGTTGTAATTGAATTCAAAGAATTGATGTAATTTCAAAGACATTGGTCCTTATTAAGCACGTAACTTCGTTTGAAATTGTTGAGGAAACTCCTACTCTTGACAAACATCATCGTCGGAAACCCACGGTTAATTACGCGTCGTTCCTCTCTCCATTACCCGTGGGTCCGTTTGACGCTCAAATTGAAGCACGCAAGATGATTGGTGGCTCATATAACACCCCGAGTAAATTGGTCCAATGAACAAGTCGCTTTTAAACGCTGGTTCGTTACAGTATTCATTGAAACCACTGGATTTTGTGACACCGGCATAACTTTGCATACTAAATTAGCTATCTGTTTAATTTTATTTACAGACCAATCAGTTGAATGAGTTGCAAGGCATTGTGGGCTACTACAAGTTTCAGTGAATACAAAGCGTATTGAAAATATAAACATGTACCATTCTGAATTGTCATATGGAAACTCATTTTCAATTTTTTTACGGATAAATGGAAAATTATGTCTGATCTTTCATTTCTATGCTCACATTTAAAAAAGATATTGCTTACGAAGCCATATATCAACCTATTTGAATACCTCATTGTTAAACTTCAAAAGAGAGGTTTGTCCTATTGAATTAAAAGCAGTCAGTATGTTTTTCACGTAATACCCCTGGTTTGGGACAACATTAGTAGAATGCGCTTTGAAATTTTCTTCAGGGACACTCATCAAAATGCTTAACGCATAAAAAAAATTTCTGGTGCTAGTGTTCGTTATATTTCCAATGCCATTTCAAAAGCGATGTTCATTTCCCTCATAGTATTATACAAACACTAATTAATGATTTTATGAAAAAAGTAAATTAATACCACTGAAATTCAATAAAATACCTGTTTCAAAAGAGGAAGAAATTGAGCTAAATAAAGACGAAAATCTAATAGATGAAACTATTTCAAATTTACCCGAGGAATTACTTAATATTTTGAAGACGAGAAAAAGAAATTGCTCAAACAGCTTTAAAAATCTGTTTGTACTTGTATGCGTATGTTTGGCAGACTTTCGATACTGATCACCGATTTTTTATTAAAACAATATGTTTCAATGTGAGCATGGAACATAGTCTATGGTACATAATCGTTTCCTTTTTTAAGTTTTACCTTTCAAAGTAAAAAACGAGTTGTACCAATTTTCCGACAAATAATTAGATGTGTATAAAACTGACAAAAATCACATGTGGACGTAAAAAACGTAGTAGACCGTCATGCTTTGCGATTCATTCACTGGATTGGAGAACCTGTTTGACGCAAATATTGTCACATGTTAAATAATGTTATCCATATTAGGTAGTGTACCCTAAACAGAAGAGTTCCACTTCTGTAACGAATAATTTGATTGAATGATATTAAGAAATATTTGTTCACTAAAACGAGCGTTGAAGTTTAAACTGCCCCACGGGTAATGGAGAGAGGAACGACGCGTAATTAACCGTGGGTTTCCGACGATGGACAAGCATAAAAACAAAATTGCTAATTTTTGAAATTCTTATCATAAAATGTGTTTGAAGCCAATTAAGTTAAAGCTGTAGGAGAACAAGAAAATGTTGTTAACATTTTTTTGGAATAACAAAAGAGGCAATCCCTTGGAAGGAGTGTTTAAGACAGTATCTTCCATATAGCTCATCAAATTGCAAACTTACCTTTCTGAATCAACATACCGATAAATCTCAAATACATAACTACTTATGTCTTTGATGTGTCTGTACAGAAAACAATGCACTTGTTATAAACCACACATATCAGTTAACATGTGCATAAACATATGCAGTTTTTGCTCTCGTTCAAACAAGGTTTTACATTTTAGATAGGACAGCAAAAAATAATGAATAAAAAGATAAAGAAACAAAAAATGATGTAAAATTTATTTGGATGCAACGTTGTGTACTAGGCAAAATAAAACAGTGTTTGGAAACTTCACACCAATGTTAAGAATATTGTTAAATGGATTGTAAACTGGTTAAAAGGAAATGAAATGACATATATTTTGTGCTTTTAAAATGGGAACATTTTTGTTGTTAATAAAACCACCTCCTTGAATCACATTTATTGTTTTAAGTTAACATTTAAAGACAGAATATTTCTTGAAGCAGCCATTGTCGAGTTTTGATTCAAAGTTTCATTTGTTACATTCTCAAAATCTAATAACTTAGGGAAAATTTGGCCGCTTTCTAAATTTGAGAATGTTGTGTTCATGCCCAACGTTGTTCATGTAACTAGTGTCTAGAATAGTGGTCACGCAAGTAAATTTATCAAAGTGACATTTTTGGCTCTTTCGAATCCGTAATGATTGGTAATCCTTTTTAGTCAAATATTAAAACATGCAATTATATTAATATAAACATGAAATGTAAACACGGAACATATAAATATCGAATTTTGCTATTCGACAATATATACATCGAACAATTTTACTACAAATATTCCGTTTTAAAAGATGCCATGAAGCCTAAACACAGCAGCAAAATGAAAAAAGTAAGAGATGGCGATAGATAATAGGCATATTAAAATATGTACCTACGCATTTGCTTCACAATTTCATTCAGTATTTATCTAGATACTTTGATAAGCGACACAGGCTCAAAACAATTTCAAATAATATAGAGGACTAGAAAATGATAAACAAATACACATGTAAATGTAGCTCACTGGAGGCAGGAAAAGTTAATTACTCTTCAATTTCTAAACGCTGGAAAAGAGTAATGAAATTGTTTTATGTTGATATCAAAATTTGACATTTGATCATTTTTTCAAGTGTACCTATTGAAAGAGCTGTCGTGTTTGATAAAAATATGCGCGCAAAATATGTATTTTACCTTCATTACAGACATGCACGCAATGTGAATACAGTTATCTACTGTTCGGTGTATTTTTTGAAAGTGTGATACCCAGTATATTACTTTAAATTATTTTTTAATATTGAATCTATGGAACAAAGTGTTAGACAAATGTTTTGATATCAAGTCAAACTGCTATAGGTATTTCGCATTAAGAAAATCATATATTTTCAATATCGACGTAGGTTTGCAATAAAATATACAGTGGAGCCTCAGTCATCCGGACTCTTTCGTTCCCAAGTCCAAACGTCCAGATAGGTGAGTCTATTGCTGTCATAAATGATAGTTTATATATGTATAATGGGTGTTGATATCGTTTATGTTGCCTTTCATACTTGATAGCAATAAATTAGAGTTGTCCTATGAAATGCACCTTGTTTTTAATACAATAAACCCTGCTTTATATTGTTATTTAGTCAAGAAATATCAAGAAATATCAACCAAACTTTAATTATAATAACTAAATGTACCTAAACATATTGTGTCAATGTGTGAAATATGCCTTTTTACGTTATGTTTTTAACAATCTATATCTAGACACGTCAATTTGCAACCAATGCACTTCCGATCAGTTGAAATGATTTCCTTCTTCCGGTTTTGACATAATCTAAAAAGGCGTTCTTAGGACCCTTCATTTAAAATTTTTTTTTTAATATAAATACCACAAAGCTATGAAAAAATTTCCTGATTTATTAAGCACATTCTTCCTTTGAAAAAGAGGGTGTTATAAAAATAATTGCACTTGACAGGTGCACAGCGTAAAGATACTCCAGCCAGGTGCAGTGAGGCATGACTAATCCTGTCTAACCAGCAATGTCGGTAATTTGGGAAGTCAGAGTGTTTATACAAGTTACTCATGGGGTGAAACTCAACTGACAGGCGTAATTTTTCTATAGTGTTAATCAGAGTATCATTACATTTTATCGTCCGGTTAAATGAAGCAAAATTAGTTAAACTGTGTTTTGTGGTAAAAACAGACCGTCCAAAATAAGAAGTAAGTTGTGTCTACATTTAAGTTTACATTTGATTAAAAACAAGACTTTTTTTAGAAAAAGGTATGCTGACGTCGTCATTATTGTGGGATGTTAAAGAAATTTAAATTGACTAAAACGAATTCAATTTGCACATTTTGACATATATAAGAATTGTTGGGTTTTTTTTTTTTACAATTCGTTGTACTCTTGGTTGTTAATACCAAATTTCAGGAACAAAATCTTGGACAAATATTCAAACATATGCCAAAATGCTAGAATTCCGAATTTCGAACTTTTTCAAATCGGACATTTTGTTACTTTTTAATCTTTTTTAAAGAGTTGATTTGTAATGAAATATTTAGTGAAAAGGAAAAAAATGGCATGTCCGACTATATCTTTACAAGAGCCCTCGGTCCCGTTTGTAATGGGTGAGCGTGAGTTTTTTATGACATTGTATGCAATAGATAAAGAGGGTTGATCTAAGGAATTTCATGTTTATTTCATGTATTTGTTGTACATTGTAAACTACAGTTATCTAAAGCAGTCAAAAGTTAAAGCTGAGTGTGTGTGTTTTATCTTTCCTTTTAATTAAAATAATTCGTATTTCCCTTGTTGAATATCAATTATCACATCACGAGGAAGAAAACATTCTGAAATTTTTAGTAAAAGACATCTCTTTATGAAGAGTTTATTTACTTACTTATTTGTAAGTAAGAGATCTTGTTAAAAAATTTAATTCTGAATCTGTTTTTAATACTAGTAAGGTAAGTTGTTTCTTATTTATACCACAGGGAGATATGTTATCATAAATCAAAAATTTCTTAACTTTTTGGCAAACAAGGTATTAAAAAGACAGTGAGCATTTAATTACGTAACATGTATTTTGTGCTCTTTTTTGTTTTTGTTTTTTTGTTTTTATGGGGGGGGGGGGATTTTCGCTGATCCTTTGAAGAATACTTGAAAGCTTAAATCAACTAAATTAAAAATAGAGCTAATGACGTTTATGACGTTACGTTGTAAGCATTTTAAACTTAAGCCTTTCAAATTATTTGAACTTAAATTAGATGCCATGAAGGAGTAGATATCTCCGCACATTTCTAACACAAACATGAAATACAAATATTCCTTGTTCACATGAAGCCTACAATTAGGTGGTTTAGAGTTAACAATATGAAAAAGAGCTATGTAGTTACAACATCACCAAAATCCACGAAACGAATATTACCAGATGTTAATAAACGGCCATGGAGCGTTTTCTGAACCTTGCTGTGATGCTATGTTTTCTTGCTAAAGTCATCAAAATTGGAAAATGTGAATCTTCTCCAACAAATTGGCCAACCCAAGCCATAAAGTATACAAAAGGGTGGAAATTGTGGGATGGTCATTAAGCCATTAGGTCGTTATATTCCTTCATTAAATCGTCTGCTATATGCAATCCTCTTTTAGCATTATAATTTTACTGTTAAAAAATATTTCTTAAAAAAACAGTGTATATTGCATAATTTAGAGTATTGGGTATACATGGTAAACGCAATTTTATATGCATTATTATTAATACAAGAAATGACTTCTTTATGCTGTTAACAAACTCTAATTTTGATTCAATTTTTAGTTTCATTGCATTTTGCTTCATACGTTTATTCTGTGATTCTTAAAAGCTTAACACATGGGTAATACAAATGTAAAAGGCATATGTCGCCTACTTATAGCAAACTTTGTTGCATGAAATATGCCGAAAGGGCGAAAAAAGACACTGATACCCAGCAGGTGATAAGACCAGAGTGGTGAATGTAGCCTAAAAGGAACTGGCAGCAGAAATCATCAGACAACAAAATCAAGCAAAATACATAGAAATGAAAATTGAGATCCCGCTTGTGGAAATAACAGCAGATACATTTTTTTCAATCTTGATTGTAATACTAGTATATTCATGAGTGTCAGATACATATTATTCCATAGACAAAATATATTTCAGCCTATATTCATTTTTACAGTGCCTTTTTGTCAGTTAATCTATTTTCTGTTTCAGAGTTAAAGTGAATCATTCCACAATATGCAAATAACCTTCAACATGCATTACAAGCAATAAACATCTCGGCTGGGTTGACACTATCTTATTCTTTTTAAAAGGATGAAGATATACGTCTGATGTATTTAACAACGTCAAAGTTATTAAACGTGGAGACTTATCCACATATGTTATGAGTTATTGAACTTGAAAAAAATCGACAAGTATATTTACAAAATGTCTAATACTTCCCAATTATCGACGGGCCTGTACGTGGGTCTTTGTGATTGTATTGGGACACCGACAGAGATCAGCATGAGGAGGCAGGTGGTAGACATAGAAGAGAGGTTATTTAATAAACTATATGAATTGAAAACATTGTTCAGCGGTAGCTTTAGAGAAGGTTTTCGTTTTAAATCGTCGGACAAAGACTACATGGTCTGGAATATCAAGGATAAAGTGATCACTGACCTATCTCAGTACGGTTTTTATGATCTCTCCAAGCATTCCATTTTATTAGTAGAAGATATAGACACACCTCCAGGGTTCGTCAGACTAAAGCTTATTTCATCCCCCTCCGGAGCGCTTAACTTCTCTGCTATTCGTAGAGTTGATAATAGGTACATATCAAGTTCAATATACAAAAATCTGCTTGCAAATAGAGCTAATTCATGGATGTCCAAACCATTTTCAATCCATGGTCCGTGTTTACAAAGGTGTTGGGAATATGAAGAAACTGATACTGCTTTCTGTTTCAACTGTATTTATTGGCCTCGATTAACTAAAAATTGGATTCAGAGATGTATTCAGCATAATTGGCCCCCAAAAATTATGTTTGGCGAAATTCTTAAAAATGGTTGTCATTTTGTTCCTGTCGGTAGTAAAACTTCATCAGGTGAAAATCCACTAGAATGGAGGTTGTCATTCTCACAAACAGAACAAAAACTAGCCTATTCCATGAATCATACTCAATTTCTGTGCTATGGACTTTTGAAAATATTCCTTACGGAGATAATAAATTATGGCAAAAAAGAGCCACTCCTGTGTTCATATTTCATAAAAACTACGATATTCTGGTTAATACAAGTAGAGCATATAACATGGTACCCGAATAATTTACTGTATTGTTTCTGGAAATGTTTCGAATATCTGTTAAATTGTGTCCAGCGAGGAGTGTTTCCAAACTTTTTCATTCCACAAAATAACATGTTTGTTAACAAAGTGGTTGGATTTGCACAGCAATCTCTAACAGAACAACTAATGGGTTATTACGAATGTGGTATGTCTTGTTTGCTCCAAAGTCAGACGCTAAGAGTAATTATTGAAAAACTTACAGCTATAAACGTTTTTGGAATAGTACCAATCATGGGAGATGAAAAAAGTGTGGTAGATATGGATATATCCATCAAAAAAGAAGTATTTAGGGTGTGTGTTCGACCATACAATTTAAAGTCCTGCTTCATATACCTAGAATCAATACTCAGTCTATCACAGTTGCCACTTTCTGAATATCAAGCATTGGCTTTACAGATATGTACCGTAGATATTCTCGTACGTTCAGCATTCATATATCTTAATGCTTCGTCAGATTGTTCCAATCAGAAGGATTATACATTAGACAGATATTGTTCGAACATGCTAAAGCAGGCAGGTACTCTTTGTGATGAGTCAAATTTACTGTTCCTTGCAATGTATTTCTACAGAACATGTAGATATCGAGAGGCACTTCAAATTGCAGTGACAACTAAATCAAAACTCATGCAGCGAAATATGATGTGTTTTAAAGTACATCTGAGAGGATACTATGAATCTGTAGTCGGTTTGTCTCTATCCAAACGAATGAAACGTTATTGGTCGGATAACATTCGTATCCACTGTGATCTTCTTTATATACAAAAACTAACTTTAGAACAAGAAGCAAGCCAGCACAGTTTTCATGCTTTATACATTTCACCTTATGTTATGCCAGACATGTTAAGTGTGTTATGTAACCACAGACTAGGTAACTGGTCCCAGTGTCTACAGTCACTGACAGACCTACAGGCACTCTTGCTCTATGACGACGGGAAATATGTAGAATTAAATACCAGAGACATATCGTGGCAGATACTGGGGATCTGTCAGCACGTTGTGGGGGACCTCCGTGGTGCGTTACGGTCGTATCTTCAGTCACTTCGACAAATACCATTTCATGGAATACAAAAAGCTACTATGATCAGAATAAGACACATAATAAATCAACTGCAAGAATAATAAGGTTAAAAAAGAAAGCTGGTCTCTGAGTGAATGTATAGATCATCTGACAGCTTTTTGAATCATTTGATTATCCTAGTGATTTTTTAGCTTTGTCCATTGCAACTTCAAGTTTTGCGTTTGATTTGATATTTACATGTATGACGTCCCTGTACAATTGTAATTTCCATAAACATTGGACGAGCTTGAATCGTTTTGTTATCATTTTACAAATCTATGTAAATTTTGCCTTGTACTAAAATGTAGGTAGATGCACTGAGAACAAACGGGCTATACTAGTAAATTGTTTATAGCAATATTGATTTAATAAACATTTTATTATCTCTTCAATATTATACAATTATGGACTTCATTGTAGGTCGATATGTGGTTCTGTGGACCCATGTCAAGTGATATTGACCGAAGACACAGAAAGTGATATCGACCGAGCTTGCGAGGTCGATATCACTTTACATATATGTGTCTGATTTATATTATATAATCACTTGCAGCACCGTTATGGCCGTCAAGAACTTCGTTTAGACAAAAAAGTCAGGGAATTGTACATTGTGACGATAAAATAATCTGCTATCCCACTAAACGCATCAATTGCCAATTCAAGCTATCCCCATTTTAATAATCACTACTATCATATGGCATTTTATCTCATACGTGTGGTGTATACTACCCGTGTGATAAACCTTTGCTTTATCAAACGGGTGATGCTTTATCAAATACTTCCGGTCCGAACTATTTTTGACACAGACCCTCGCTCCAACGCTTCAGTAACCTATTTTCGAAGACTTTCTAGTATTTTCCATATAGCTGTATCTACTACCCAAAATTGATTTTAAATGGATTTTGTCGAAGATTTAAATTACAGATATAAAGGAAAACACATAACTGTGAAGTTTATAAAACTGCAAATCACGTTAGCTATCAAGGACGCAATGCAAACAGAACGCTTTGGTTGTGTTTCTATACAAGAACGTACCGAAATAATGTCTCCCAAGACTTTTATTTCACCATCAGTACGCATCCTTATTCAATATTTTCAACTTCGAATCATTATTTCGTAATATAAAACATCAACAACTGCTCCTCGTTCGAGTCAATTCAAACTAACGAGCATTCGCAACTTTGTGTATGTCAACAAACTTGATTATTCAAGTCTTCTGATCAGTATTTCCATTTAATTTAGTGATTAAGCTCTAAGAAAAATTATTTAGAGATAAACAATTATTTCAAGGTTTATTTCAGTGAAACTTTACATTAAAACAGTTATATTTATCTCCGAAATGACGTACTAAATTGTATTGCGCAAGGTCACAATAACCGCATAACACAACGTTGCATCATCGTTTAATCTTTGAAAAATCAATTCAGGTCATATTAGGGGCTGTCTCAAAAGCTTCATGATATAAATCAAATTGTATGAAAGAAATAGAACATCTATAATTGTGTGATTTTATATTTGCTTTATCCAACTCGTTGAAATGGTTATATTCGCTCTGCAAGCCTCGCAAATATATACACCATTTCAACTCGTTGGATAAAGCAAATAAAAAATCACACAAAATAGATATCCTCTATATTTACAACGCCGTCATCAGTTAAAATTGTTATATTCAGTAGTTTATTCTCACTATATAACTATATAGACGAATAGTCAACAATTGTAATATTAGCTCGTCCGAAAAATATTGACCGGTCAACATTTTTTTTCAATATTGGCCTGCTAGGAATAATATCTAGAGAATATTCCCTCTATTTCAATTAATCGTTTCTGATTCGTGGATTCGTAAACGGTGACGTAAATAAGTCTTTGCGACTCCAAAACAAGGTGACGTCATGATAGGCAATCAGTCAAGGCAAGTAAACAATTTCTGAAAATAACTAAGAATATTTAAAAAGCCAAAAATAAGGTGAGCGATCTGGTCTATGGGCCTCTTGTTTGAAATGCACAACCAATCCGAAGGTTGTGCGAAGTGTACTCTGTATTGCCTATTGCTTGCCGTGTTTTCTATTGTTTAAAGTATGGGATGGCTGTACATACTCCGCACTTTTTTAAACTCCGCCCACTATCTCAGATAAAACCAAATTGTTTTCTTACACGTCCATAATTCTATCCACTCTAAGAGCTCCAGATCAACATTAAACACGGATAGCTGACTCCAATATCCTAGGTCAATATTTTTCGGACGAGCTAATATTACAATTATTGACAATTCATCTATATAGAGTTATCTAGTGAGAATATACTACTGAATATAACAAAAATAAATAGTTCTTGAAGACATTAGGTTTCAAAGAGAGGCCACTGGCTCATGATATATGCCACGCTGCAATATTTTCATTCCCCTGGCTTGCGTGGCTATGAAGCGGAAGGGAAACTCAATATTTTTATGTTGGTCCAACGCTTAATTCTATTTTTCTCTTTTTAATATGATTTATTTACTTTTGAACACTGTAATTTTTCAAAAGTTCACCTTTTCATATGATAAATAAAAAATGTGGAAATCGTGTAAAAATTCGATATTTGCTAAATCATGGGTTTGTGCGTCACCATGTCTCTTTAAATTATTTGAATTTTCAAAAAATAGCATTTACATGTAGTTCACATTAAATAGATTTTATTCTTTACGTATACAAAATTTCAATTGAAATTTTATGTAAAGTAAATACATTGCATATGTGATACCCTATGTAGGAACAGATTGAAGTCTAGTGTGTTACCTTACACAGAGTTCTTTGGGAGGCTGGGTGGTCAACAAATTAACGATCAGAACTGCCCTTTACTTTAACATAATATAAGATATTTTTGTCCATATACAAACATTTAGTAAAAAAATAAAACCGAAAACGTTAGCTTTAAAATTTATTAGTTCCCTATATCTTTATACACAGTTCTTCTTCTTAGAGATTTCAATACTATTAGTTTAATAATGGCCACGACCATCGAGCCCTCTTAATATTCGATTTAAGGTTCCTCGTTACACCAATATTTTATTTGATGGATCGATAAACAATCTTTTTTGAAATATTATTTCACAAAACAGAGACCAATATCGGTTTTGAATTATTTTATGTGCATTTTTATGCATTTTTTTAAGTGCAGCGAAAAAAAATTGTTTTGACTGCGAACAATATATTTTAGAACTTAGAATTAGATAGATAGATAGATAGATAGATAGATAGATAGATAGATAGATAGATAGATAGATAGATAGATAGATAGATAGATCATTCGAGTAATCATTCCTAATAGTGGAGTAAACTTTTTTATAATTTTGGTTTAATAAATTCTGGGTTCTGCACTTGCATATCCAGTAGTTAGTTGTAGGGGAAAATTATTAGGGAAAAATCATCGGCTTAAATGTAATCTAGGTATAAACCTTAAACTGAGGTATTGTCCTTGTGCACTCACTTTTACTGATAAAGTTTGTGACAAAAGGAAATAAAGATTTACAGGGTCCTTGATATCTCGTCGAAAAACAACTCGTCGAAAAAAAATCATCGATGCGACAACTCACAGAATGGACAGCTCATAGAAAGGACAAGTCATGGAATAAACAACTCATGAATACGACAACACATCGATACTTATTGACAGTCATCGAAAGTGAAAAATAAAACATAATAATTAAGATTTTAATTTTCATTGACATAAGCATGTATATAAGTAACTAAAATTGTGGGCAAGCCCCTCAACGTAATTTAAATAGTTGCTATCTTTGATCGTCCCCCGACGGTTAACATGATTGTAATATATTTATTTTACTTCGATTAGTTGACTTTCGATGAGTTGTCGAATTCGACGAGTTGTCTTTCGACGAGGTGTCCGGTACCGAGATACTCAAAACAAAAATTCAATTTGTTTATTTTTTATTTTAAATTCATATGCATATATGTACAGTATTTTTATTGTTTTAAACGCTACGAATCTTACTTAATCAATGCATCCGCATATGAAAAAAAAAAAACCTGGCGTGGTTTGTAAAGGTGGTAATGTCAATATGTCTACGGTCTTTTGTAGTTAACCAGGATTTTTCTTAAGCAATGCACGTGCAAAAAAAATGGTTGATCTTCATGTTGCTAAATGTCCAATGCTTAAATGGGGAACATGAAATCAAAATACCTGTACTTGGTTTTGACACTTACACACAAACGACTAATACAGTTTGGTACTTTCAGAATTGCTAGATTAATTCACATCCATGCAATTCAAAGATTTGTGGCAAAGTTAATATCTTTTAAAAAGTGAATCCAACATTTATATTCGAGTAGGTTTTAAGGAAACACTTAACTGATGTAGCAGTTGACAAATTGTTTATCATTTTTAACGATAAAAACATTATTATCTAAAAGATTGCAGCGGATTTTAAATTTTTCATTAATTAGATACCCATACTTAAAAAGACAAATTGACATATTAGATCTTGACTTATATTTACTCAACATCAATCCTGGATTTCCCACGCAATCAAATTATTAGGGGACATTTTTAGATAACTGATACGTACCAAAAATTAAACAAACAATCCTATGCACAATGTTACCCCAGACCAGGCGTTGTAGATAAACGTCGATACAGCTAGGCAACATGGCGGCTAAACTTTTATTGGTAATACTCGGATTTCTTTCTCTCGCCTTTGTTAAAGGTAAGAACTTCATTTTATTTTTCCTTGTGAATATTTATTTTAATTATAAAGTATTCTAGTAGGTATAATTCTCTAGACATCTCATACGTTGTTGTCGAAATATACATGTATTTTCTGGGTGGCCTTTGAATTCTGATCTGCATTTATTTCCATTTTTCAACCATTAGTATTGTTTTCATTTTAAAACTTGTTTTATTAAAGAATCATATAACAATAAATCCCATTTCAATGGTTTCCATTATAACCAGTATATAAATATTATAAACTTTATAATTAAGCTTTATTACAAAACTTTATGCTTATCTTTTTATAAATTTAATTTTCAAATGCTGGTTTTGTCTTCAAATAATACATGTAGTACATGTACGTGTATTTAAAAATTAATAAAATTGAAGAATGAAATATCAATTTGTTGCCAGCTGACACCATATCATTCAATAATTCAACTGGCCATCTCTCCATTGTGACCTCTTATCAAATTAGGTCACATGTTCTTGTCACCAGCTTGATAACTTATGAATACTGAATTTCAAAATGTTTGGCAAATAAAATTTTACCCTAAATCTATCGGGAGTATTTTGACTCTTCCTGGTTTTAATTTATTATTAGGGAAATAGTTGTATTTTTTAAACAAGAATCGTATTTTCAAAATATTGCCTTGTATCTTTGCGACTGATATGTAGATCCGTCTTGATTCGAAGAATATAATTTTGTTTGTTTGTTTGATTGGGATTTTTTTCTTATTGAAATATTAGATAAAGTGATAAACACTGACACATGGAACACTGTATGTTCAATATACTTATAAAGCTATAGATTTGTGAGATTCTTCAGACACGATCAAACTTGTGCGTCTGTGTCACGTGTACAATCAGTAAATTGATCTTTGACCCCTTTATCTTTCAGGTGATTTGGCGTGTTATTCGGACAGCGATTGTGTGTTATCCGGGTATCATTGCTGCTCTGGGTCAATATACTGCTGTCCTGATGGGTACATCTGTACCGGAACCTTGACTTGTATCAGTATTGGGTACGTTCCTAGTTATTTGAAAACAACACACTACTTTCTATTTGTTGATTCATAAAAATATGATGTTGTTGTTGTTGTTGTTGTTGTTGATGATGATACTGGTAGATGATGATTGTTGTGTTGCAAAGGAAGAAATAAACCTGAGCATTTCACTTGTAACAATAAATAAATCCTTTGTAGCATTGGTGAATGTTCATTGAATTATATTTAAAATGGTTACTGGTTATTTTTTTTTACATTAAATCTGCAATGAAATATATATTTGGTAAATATTAGTTATTTACGATTTTAAACTGAAATAATAAAATAAAGAAATGGTAATGTAAAGACAGGTATATACTTTAAGCAATATAATAGACTTTATGTATAAAGCCTCATCATTTTAGCAAATTGCATTATTACAATAAAAACAACATAAACACATACATACAGGGTCTGTTGGTTCAATCATCTGTCATGTTGTAAATTTTAAATTTACCGGGTGGCAGTAAATACAAAATTTACATCATGATAACTTACCGGGTGTCAGTAAATACAAAATTTACAATATGACAACTTGTCATGATTTAAATTGTATTTACTGCCAACCGGTAAAATCAAAATTTACAACATGACACATCTAGCATAGGGGAGATCATACTAGGGCTATTTTGTTGGACGATTTTCTTTACAAAATGAAACATCCTAGCACAAAAGGTATAAAAGTGACGATAACGTTCCATAATTTAATGGTAATAATCATTTCCTTAACTGTGTTATTTTAATGAAACAGCTTTCCGCGAAGTTGAGAGGTAGGTTTTGTGCATTGGAATACTAGTATTTTCCGCTGGTCCCGAATTTGTTTTTGTTTGTTTTGTGGGTTTTTTTTCTTCTTTTTTTTTGGGGGGGGGGGGGGGGGTGGTGGGGGGGGGGGTTATGTGGCTGAGTTACTTCAAGTAATTTGGCATAATGTCCTTCAGCCATTTTGTTTATTGGTTTTGAGTTTAGCAATAACAAAATCATAGTAAAATCAGGCTATTTCATTACAGATCAAATAATATTAGGATGATATTTTTTTAAATCAAATTATTATTTTTTAGATATCTTAAAACTCTTTTAAATGTGTTTGCTTTTTGCAAAAATAACTTAATGTTCTTTTAAAACTTGATTAGATATTATTTGGTATTTCCTTTACCGGTATTGTTATTCTTTCTCCAGTTTGTTGTTTACTTAATATAGAGTCATTGTCGGTCCAATAGTCGGCGCCATTGTCCTCATCATCAGCTGTGTCGTCTGCTGCGTCTGTTACCGTAAGTACATGTAGTTGTATTGGAGGTATGCCTTGCTAACATTCAAAGAGTGACCACTGGCAGTAAGTGAAATCTACAAAAAACGTAATGCCTTGTGGTCTCAAAAATGTAACTACTGTGGAATTATTCAATTTCGAGGGGCCAATTTTCGTGGATTGTGGGGTTTTTGCGTATTCATGGAAATATAATATCGTGGATGCGTCGATTTTCAGTTTCAGTAAGAAAGATTACGCTTTCTAAATTTGTTTTCGTTGAGGATGTAAATTCGGGGGGAGGGCTACCCACGAATACCACGAAAATTGAGCCACCACGAATTCTAATGATTCCACAGTGTTTCTAGATGGTATATTTCGTTATCATCTGAAATCTAAGAATGTTTTACACGTTTTTTCTACGATTCAATACGTGTATGGTATAAACATGGTGGCATGATGTAGAATTTCGTGATTGAAACGTCTTCTCGTCTCAAAAACACTATTTTAATGACTAAAAACTAAGTATCTTTTATCATCTTCATCTTTTGCTAAATAGATTGAATACAACCAGCTTAACTTACAACTTCTTATATTATAGAGCAATATTTTTTCTTTATTTAAATTCACCTTCATCACCAAGTCACGTGGGTATAACTTCAGATATACAAGCTCTCTCCCAGTTGCGCGTTTATTGTTATATTGAGCCGAAGTAGAATTTTATAAAGTATGGTTATTTTTAGCAAACTTTATGTATATGTCAGGTCGTAGAAGGAGTTTGCCTGCAACGTCATCATACGGACAACAAGCCCAGCCTCAAGTAGCAGTCAGCTACGGACAACAAACGACATACGGACAACCTCAGGGGTACGGACAACCTCAGGGGTACCCACAGAGCCCTCCTATGAAACAATGAGAACAATTCTTTATAATGGATGGATAAATGATGATTGAGTGACACCGTTTATTTTTTTTCAAAAGTGTCCATTTTAATTCAATTTGATTTGATGATTCTAATGTAAGTCGACCATGTTGTGTGCTTTATACATTGTATGTCATACCTTTCATGATAGACAAAATGAGAATTTGTGCGAATGACTATTTTTAAGTTTTCAAAATTATTCACTATGGTTTTCATATGTTAATTTCAAATAAAAAAAATTGTGTACGCATTGCTTAGATCTTTTTTATTTACATTGTGTTAAAAAAATATGATTGTAAATTTTTTTTTGAACTGTTTAGAATATAAAAAACAAACAAACAAACCAACAAAAACTTTAACGTTAAAACAAAGAAATTAATTTAAGCTTGGATATTAATGTTAATTTATTATATATATTGACAGTTTTCTTTTTATCAACTGCTAATATAAATTCCAATCTGAAGTATGTGCCTAATGTACGTGCAAAGACCCTAACTCGAAATAAATAACAATTAGAATTCAGTTATAACTTTTAAAGGGGGCATGGTCACGATTTTGGTCAAATTCTATTTTTTTTTAAAATTATTATTTACAATGTTTTAGGAATGCATATCTAATGATCAAATGAAATTTGAGAGTCAGTCGTAGAGTTATAAGCGAGATACAGGGCTCACAATTCTTCGTCATGTAAACAAGGCTCGTGTCCTGTTTTTGTTTACATAGGTTCAATATAACAGTAAAAATCTTTTTTAAACTGATCTGTCTATCTTCTTATTCATTTGAATCATAAATAAACAGTTCATAACGTTTAACACATTCGTTTTACGTTTAAAACTGAAATTTTTACTTCAACATAAAAATTGTAAACAAAAGCTTTGTTTACATAGCAAAGAACTTATAACTCAACAAATGACATTCAAATGTGGGTTGCCTATTAAAAATGTCTTACTGAAGTATTGTAAACATTAAAATCGGGAAAATAATTTTTGACCCAAATCGTGACCATGCCCCTTTAAAGTGTTCGACAAAGAACTATAAACGTTTTCCTTTTGCCACGCACTGCTTCTGTAAAAACCGAAAGGGCAACAAAAGAAAAGATTTATACACCGCTAACAGTACAAATGTGGTGTACTAAAGAAAAGTGACGGGTTTGAAAAAGAAAAAAATACGCCAAATTTATTTCTGTTGATTAAAAACCAAAACAACGCTTGGCGTCCAGTGGGAGACGTATTTTCTTGTTTTCTCGACAAATCAAATTAATGATATCGGTAATATTGGTTAAACGAGGGTTTTGTCCACTACGCTTACTATAAACCCTTGACAGAACCCCTGATTCGCTGCGTTCTGTGATTGGATGCTGCTATAAGATTTGCTGATCCAGTCGTAACGTTTTAAGCATGATCTTGTTTATGTGCTTTTAGTGAAAGATCTGGTTTTTCGAAGCAGTTCATAAGTTCTTAATTTTAGTGCCCTTTACAACGATATTTAGTTTACAAATTATATTTGTATATCTGTATATACAAGTTTTGCAGATATTCTTCATAGAATACTTATTTATAGTCTGTCCCAAGATATTTATGCAGCGCATTTTCTTAAATCATTTTATATTTATAAATACCTCTGGTTTTAAACGATGTTTATTCAATAGTTTGGAAATTTCCCAGGATTTCTCTTTTGAAAGGTCCCCTCTAGCTTGTCAAGTTTTGATACACGGCTAAAATAAAAAATCTACGGGAAATTTGCATTGCACAAAAGATAAAAGTACCCGTTGAAAAATTGTGCGAGGTATTCCGAGTAATTTCCGAATGGAGAAACGATGTCAACATTTCCCATTATAAATCTTCTAAAGAAATCCGTTTTCGTTCCTGTGAATTTTTCCGAGTGAAAAATTATAATGTGTCGATAAAGATATCTTGGATATTTACCTTTTCATCAATTTCAATTGCACTTTTATTTTATTTTAAAGTTTTAGCTCCCAGTACATAATTCAAAATTTTTAATTCATGATATTTTTTAAAGAATTATTACTTTTAGAGCTCAACACGTCATCATCGTTCAATTTTGGTGGTCAGAAAAACTTTATTGTACGATTAAAGAAGGTCTTGTAACATCACACTATCAATAAGCCTTTAATATGATTTAAAAGCCCTTAAACAAATACGACATAGCTTAAAGCACCCGCAGCAAACCTTTTGCACATTACTAATTGGCTTAAAACAGCCATGTTTATTCCTTTCTTAATAATTTCGAAATGAATTATAATGTGATATATATCAGATGAATTTTCAATATTGAAAGTAAATTGCACGTGAAGCAAACATATCTCTTAGCTTAAAATATTTTTTCACCAAAGATTTTAACGATGTAAACCAACTTTTATTTTTGCGATTAATCCAAAATAATCTGGTTCGCGGAGAGAAGAGTTCCAAATACTAGTACCATGAGTAATAAAACAAAATAACGTTTTTTCCTATTGCAAGTGACAAGAATAAGAGGTAAACACATATACATTGATTTGTGTCATTTGTCATAATAATTTAAAATTCACAATTTAATCACTTATTTATATCCCAACCTTATGCCAAAAGGAAATTTCTACTTCCATATGTTTATTACCCTATTTTTAAGTTTGTATTGAGTGGAAAGGTGAACAAAATATACATTGAGTTAAACGTGTATAAAATCATAAGAATGATATTATACATTTGCGCTATTCTTTTAATAAACACAAGAATTTACTTTTTATTTTAATAAGCACCCATAATTACCTTTACGGGATTCTAATTACTCAGTACTCAATTTTAAAATCCAAATAATTCTTCTTCTATTGAAGCTCTAAGACAGGTCACTGGTCAAGAAAAAGAAATCATCCTAGGATTTAAGATAATCGAACAACAACAAAAAATCGCACAGGATCATCTTTATTAATGGTAACACATTCTTTATCAATATACAACTATTCCATGGTCGATAGACATATAAACAGTTGTTGATTCATTTTATTCTGAATTATACATGTAGACGTTCTTCCGGGGATATCAAGCTACATACAGTTTCCGGTGTGTACTTTGATTTGATCAATAGCTAAAAGGCCGCTGTCATCAGATGATGTCCCCTTGATAACCTAAAATGTGGATTTTTTTTTTTTATCTATAATGCATTTGTTTCTTTACTGTATATTCCGAATCAAACGCGAAAAATTAATATTCTTTGAAAATTTTGAAAAGCACCGCTCGCAAATTTTAAAATCTCGCTTTTATTTTTCGCACAGATGTAAACTTAATGAAACTATGATAAGAATCCGGCGATCGCGATTTCATATTCTCGCGATTTAATGTAAAACGATTTCATTGCGGAATTAAGTACTCGCATAAAGTAAGGAATCTTCAGGTACCAAAAACCATGCTCATATTTATGGTTGTAAACTGATTGAAATATTATCATGTAGATGTTCGCATTGCTACATGTATATATAGAGTGCATGTCTTGATGTATTATCCGCTATGTATACATGAGGGAAAACTTTAATATAAGTTTCTTGGACATGTGTTACGTAAAACTTCAGCAAAACTATTTGTTCCTGTATAAGTATCTGTAAAAATCATAACTCATATTTATTACAAATTACAAGCTAAAGTAAACTGAATACATGTATTGTTTTAGTGTCTCTTTAGTATTCATAACAGCCTAAAAATTGTTTCACGTGTTCAGTTTAGCTCTTGCATAAAATACAAAATTATTGGAAATACATGCAGAACTTTCAAATGTAATATGCAATTTTCGGATTAAATGACACAAAATAAGATACTAAATAACAAATACGCCTACCAGGTCTGACTTAGGCTTTCCAAAGAAAGATAATTTGAATTCTTTCCAACCAAAACTCCCAAAAATGTTTGGACTTTCGAAGGTCCACAACAATGTTTCAGAACCATCTGATGTGTTTTTCTGGATGACGCACAACTTTGTATGTTGTCCTAGCATGAAGTATCCGAACTGTATACAATACTTTATTTCTTAAAAAAAAGAAGTTAACATGAGTTCACGTGATTTGATAAGAAATAAATACCCAACGGTAACCTGAGCAAAGGTTTATTACTGTTAAGATTCATGCATATTATTTGTGTGTTGTAATATGGGTTACGTAAACAGAACGTTAAAATTCCAGAAGACTTGAACGACAACTGATAGGGTAGGAATATCTCCTACATTTCTGCCATCACATGCATTTGAAAAGTGTCCATGAAATATTATGGAGATTAATGTTTGAAAAATTTAAGTTAGTTTCAAGAATTTGTTATATTAACTAAAATTATCATGACACCGTTAAGCCATTATAAATCCAAATTAAAGAAAAAATGTTCTTAAACATTTAAAAAGCACTCTGCTTGGACGATTTGTAAAAAAATTGTAATTGTAAATTCAAAAAACATGTCTTTTTGTACTGGGGGTATCTAATTTGAAAATGACGTATAAACAAACAGATTTTTTTTCTTCTGATGAACTAAATGTATGCTCAGGATAATCTGTACATACCAAAATCGCCAATTTTGTTTGTGTGAAGTTCGAAAGAGGCTCCTAATTCAACCTTGCCGTAGTGAGAGGTATCCTCGTAACCTTTTTTTGGATTCATGTTAGAACCTGCCTACGTGTATATAAATAAATAGCATTGGGTTTCATGCAAGATACCGAAGGAGTGTTTTGTAAACAAAGCTCGAGTCTTGTTATTGTTTACATATGTGTCTGATTGGTATAATTTCAATCAAATGTTGCTTTCTTCTGTTGATAATATTATTTATGATACATTGAATCAGTTTAACCTGTTTGCCACGAGTCATGTGGTCAAAGAAATGGTAATTCAACACTTTACATTCATTATTTGTAAACATATATAAGACCCAAGCTCTGTTTAGATAACAATTGTTTTGGCCAATCATTCAAAGGTATATATATATATATATATATATATATATATATATATATATATATATATATATATATATATATATATATGGATATATATATATATATATATATATATATATATATATATATATATATGGTTACATAAACAAAATGATTAACAAAAACATGCATACGGCCAGTATTTGGATAGGTTTATAAAAATCCGATGTGCAAATAGGAAAAATTTGACAATTCATCTATGTTCTTCCTTTGGTTTGTTTTAATATTTTTTTTACCTATATATAAAATCTTAAAATACGTTTTGGTACAATCTGAAAAGTTAAAACAGTATATTCAAAACATACATATAACATTTTCATGAACTTTTATCAAAATAATCTCAAATTTAAGTATCTAATACATCTACTACTTTAAATCACATTTAATTCGGATATTAACCTATATACAATAATTTGACCCCACACATTTTTGTTTATATACCATGTGTATTTTAAAGTCTCACGAAATGCTTAGGGATGCATCAATAACACACAAATAATGTACATAAAACTTGTAAAACTTATGCAAGTGTTTAGGGAAAAAACCCACTTGTGCTAAGATTTGAACTCAAAATATATCTTAAAACACTGACTATTGCCAACTTACTGGTGCATGATGCATGAGCATCAACTACTTACTGTTACCAGCTTCAGATTATTGTCTGTGTTCTCAAACTGAAATTCGTTTTCAAAATCGTGCCGCAATTCTTGATTGACTGCAACAGAGAAAAAGACGTTTCAAAGATTTCGTTCCTACATGTAATGAAAAGAGCAAGTGTAATTATTTAATTCTTACCAAACAATGATGGATAATATAATATATTCGGACTTTACAGAGCAATGCATGAAATGAATAAAGTACATTAAAAAGGGACAATATTACATTTTTATTTTTGCAATGTCAAGTTGATTAGTTTTGTCAAAAAGAACCTAATGTACAATGTTGGAAATTTATTTTATTACAATATTTTGCATTAATGCATATGTAGCTGAATAGAAATAGGGTTGATCAACAGACACAAAACATGTACAAACTTTCTCTAAAACACAACGTCCATTAGTTCAATCACGAACAACATATTTCTTATTTTGTAGGGTTATGATATCTAAAATTTTGATGGGACAGAGATATTGTCGATTCTGGTTAAAAAAAACTTTCTATTTTAACAATTTATTTACAGATTGGTAACAGTTCGGATATATGTATGCTTTGATAACTTTAAGTGTTCCACGTTTAACTACTCAGCTTACCGTTGCAGTACTCTCCTCCCCAACCACTTGGACAGGCACACCTAAAGCTGAGGACGCACTCTCCGGAGTTTTGGCAGGGACTGTTCTTACAATAGTCTAACGCTTCCGTCATGGTAATCACAATGAAACAAGCGACTGGAGATTGAAGACGCATGTACTTAAAATCAAGCACACTGACATATAGAGTACTTCATTGACTAATCTTGAATTATTGATACATTTTGCTTTTTGTATTCTGAGTACTGTCAAAAACATGTGATTTAAAGTGTAATTTTAAAATGTTTGACGAATCTGAATACCATCCCCACGATTTGGAGTTTTCTACCTTCTTCGAAAGAACTAGTTCATTGCATGTATCGATAGTTCAGTATTTGAATAAATTTGAAAAAATAAATAATTAATAAAACATTGCACAACATCTTTAAAGTCAAAACAATAAATCAGCATTTGATTGTTCCAAAATTATAGATGAACACGTTACTTACATGGTGAAACAAAACACATGTATAAGGATATTCAAATACATGTCATAATACGAATGATTTAACGTTCCGGATGATAATGTAATATTGTGAAATTTCTTACTTGAAAAAATATGAAGGTCCATGTTGTTTAACGTTAAGTATTGGAGTGGTATAAAGAAAATGCGCCGAACATATATGTATATTCCTTAAGATCGATTGTAAAATCATTTTCAATTATCAGTCATGTAGCTAAAATTGATTCCACGATCCAGCCATGATAAGAGATGAAATCTGTATTTACAGGTGACACTCGATGGCTCGAACTTCGATCTCTCGAAGTTCTTGATCTCTCGAAGTGAAATCACGGTCCCAATTTTTTTCTCTATATAACTAAGCAAATATACTCTTGATCTCTCGAACTCCCATCTCTCGAAGTTCTTGATCTCTCGAAGTAAAACCTTGGTCCCATTATACATATTTCATTGTTTTTCACTCTTGATAACTCGAAGTTGGCTGTGTATACACACGACCGATCAAGCGTATAATTAGCTCCGCGTGGACCTTACCTGGATGATCGAGTGAACACCTGAGGCTAGCGTGGTAGTGTTAATTGGTTGATTAAGTAAGTGACACTACCCATTGCTTCCTTCAAAGGGTAGATAGTTAATTTGTAGCTGATCTATTAATTTCAACACCTGTGAAATTTACGATAAATTAAACTGCTCTTTATTTAAAATATTATGTGATTAAGAAAACATATAATGCTTAAAATTGTTTAAGTTAAAAAATAATAACACTTAAAAACACACAACTAAGTTCTGTTTTGTTGAAATTGAAGTAGAATAGCAGAAAATACGAATGAAACCATGTTAGACTATCCTTCCATGTTATGAATATAAACTTCCGGCTACTATAATTTTAGAACCAAAATGACCGGAACAAAAATTTCCGGATTTTTTTAAACTTTCGATCTCTCGAAGTCTTGATCTCTCGAAGTTTAATCATGGTCCCCTGAAGTTCGAGTTATCGAGATTCACCTGTAATAGCACATTCAATGGTTGATAATGTTTAGATACAATTTTTGCGTGGTCACATTTTCGGTTGATCTTTAGTTGAACGCCTTAATGACTGGTTACAGCCAGATGATACTGATGATAATACGTTATGTAATAACTTGTTGTTTTACATAAAAATGACATGGTCGTAGTGGTCAATTCCAAATGATTGGAGTTTTTTTTTTTGGTAGTGTGTAAGATCAGGGTTTTTTTTAGTATCAATTAGTATTGCCTCCTCATTTTTATAAATAAGACTATTTCAAATTTTAAAGGTTAAGAACACTAACACAAAGCAAGGCATCAAATAAGCGTCATTCACCTGTTTAATGTATTAAGGAAATAATTATGATATCAGGGTTTCCCAATATTGGCACAAAATAGTTTGTCCTTATTGTCTGGATGAATGAAACGTTGATTTCCAGTCAATGAAGGCGACATGGAAATATTTCATAGTCTATGTAGCTTATCTTTAGATGAATTGTTGTCAGCAACGATTCAATCAGTTTGGGGATGAAACGTCTTTGAATATAGTTCAATACAGACAACATGAAACATTGCGTTGTTTTCATCTAGAATGATGATAGTATTCATTTGTTGATTAGGTATTATTGCAGGGGACTTATCACATCACTCAAGGAGTATGAACGTATTTTGTAGCACATATGAGTAAAAAAAATCATTTGTAAGAAATAAATTTGAAAATATTGGAAATGAATAAATGTGTATGCACTTAATGAAATTTATCTAACTATCTGCAAACTTAACATGTTACAGAAGTCTGATTCAAAATCAAACACAAAACTCTTCCTTGAATAAACAGTTAAGATCGCGATAATTATTGTTTGTACAATATAACATTCAGATATAGTTGTCAGTTGTTCATTAACAAATTAAGTATCTGTTAGTGAATTTCAGAATTCAAGAATTGTTTTTTCTACACAAAGCAGGTTGACCAACAAGTTTTCTCATCGTTGCATGACTGCTAAAGATATCAGGGAGATATGAATTTTTGGGGAAATATAAGACTAAAATATTTGCAAAAAATTATTACCCAAAATAAATGTATCATTGGTTGCAGAAACTTAAGTTTATGTAATTGATTTTTTTATTTCTGAAACAATTTCTATCAATATCCTCTATTTTGTCCTGTAAAATTTTTCGCCAACCATTCCCTTTATTCATGTCCTTGTACCTCTGCTTGCTTTCAAATAATTTCGAAACTCGTGGGTCACGTGTGAAAGGAATGGCGGCCGATTGCAGCGCCTCCTCGAATTTTATAACGGATGCCGTGGCAGTGATGACTCGGGCTTTCTTTTCTTCTCGATTCCTGTAAATAGAACTAACAATCAACCTAAAACATGTAAAACAATTTCAGGCACCAGAATTCTTTTGCTAATAGATTCTTGTGAAACAAACATAAAATATGAGTTTATATCAACCAGGAACTTCAAGGTGAAACATAAGCATCAGTTAAATTTCATCGAGTAAAATCGATAGAAATATTTGTCACTCAGTATTAACTTGTGTCTGAAACAGTATCCTAAATTGGGATTCACATGTAGATTAAATCATACAGCAAAGAATACTAAATCTTATCTTTTATAAGTCTAATAGAAACTCTTTATGTCAGATCGTACGAAAGTAACTGATCATGTAAATAATATCGATTCATACAAATTCAAGATATGAAAAGTCGCTTTACTTCTTTAGCTTCATTGGTTGTTGGTTATATATATTGGGCCACCCCTATTGCAACCCCTATTGCAGTATGAGGACACACCAGGTAACTATGCGTGTCCCAGGTTTGTTCAATCGTCAGCCGAATTTCATCATCAGACACAACCACAGTGTCAACAATAACCCGCTCACAGCTGCCTTTTTTATTTCATTGGCTACCCAGACGCTTCATGTGTCATTAAACTCCGCCATCAGATTCTCTATCAGATTACACAATTTCCTTCGGTCAATATATACCCAATCTCTCCATATTGCATGGAATCTGATTTTTAAGAACACATTCTCTTTAACTTTCGTTCTCCCAAGAGATGATCATTTTGCAACGAATAAGAATATTGTAAGGATAATTATACCCGCACTTTCTAAAGAAAGTTCGGGTATATTGTTGTTACCCTGTTCCGTCTGTCCGTCCGTCTGTCCGTCCGTCCGTCTGTCACGTTTTACTTTCTCAAACTGCTCTTACATCTTATAAACCAGCAAACTGAACTCTTGGAGTATGATTTGGGGTGTCATGTTGTTTTGTAAACAAGTTTCAAAAATTCTCTGGTAGTCCTGGGGGTCAAATAATGGGTAAAAAATGACGTTTTTTGATAAAAAACCTTCTTCCTCGAACTCCTTTTACATTTTCAACAGTAGACAAATCATCTCTTGGAATATGTTTTTGGGTGTCCTATAGATGCGCAATAAGGTTTCGGAAATTTCAATATTGTCCTGGGGTTCATTAAATGGCTGAAAAAAGACGTTTTTTTTTTTTACAAAAAGTCTGGTTTCAAAAAACGTCAATTTCTTTTTGCAGTAGCCTAATGATCTAACAGGATATGCTTCGGGGTGTCATGTTGACGTGTAATCATGTTTCAGAATTTTTGTTTTTATCACGGGGGTCTGTGGGCATCAAAATATGACGTTTTTTGCCAAAAAAATATTGTTCCCAGAACTCCTCTTACAATTTATCAAGTAGCTATGTCATCTCTTGAGATATGATAGGGACTGTCCTATAGATGTGCAATAAGGTTTTAAAAATTTAAATTTCATTCAGGGAGTCAAATAGTAGCAGAAAATTGACGTCTATCACTCCTAAAAAAACCTACTTCCCAGAACTCCTCTCATGATTTAATGAATAGCCACATCATATCTTAGGATATGATAGGGGCTGTCATATAGTCATGCAATAAGGTTTTAAAAATTTAAATTTCATCCAGGGAGTCAAATAGTAGCTGAAAATTGACGTTTATCACACCTGAAAAAACCTACTTCCCAGAACTCCTCTCATGATTTAATGAATAGCCACATCATTTATAGGGATATAACAGGGGCTGAGCTATAGATTTGCAATAAGGTTTAAGAAATATAAATTTGATTCTGAGGGTCAATGCTATCTGCAAAATGATGTTCCGTCCCATAAAAAACCTAATTCCTGGACCTCCTCTTATCTCTTGTGATTGAAATAACCAACCATAAGATGCATAAGGAGGAAGAATATATATGCTTTAGGGGTGGGGATCACAAGCATTTTTTTCAAGTTATTTGATCATTTCTGATTTTGGGAGGGTGGGGTGGGGTTAAGGTGCCCCCCAGAGGCCATGACCTACTAATACCACAAAAAGATTTGCCTTGACATGGTCATGGTTGAAAAAACAAAAATATATATGGTTTAGGAGTGGGGATTTTGATGATTTTGAGGATATTTTAAAAATATTTAACTATTCATGTTTTCGGGGGGTGGGGAGATTCAGAGTCTCTTCTCACATTTTTACAGTAGCAAAATCATTTCTTGATTGGTATTTTTCTGTATGATGTCAGATGTACATAAAGAGATTTTGGAAATTGTTTTTTAATCTTAAAGATTAACAAAATGTTATATGCAATTGTAGAAATTGTAAAGTCAGTCAAAAAAAAAACTAGAGCTTGCTGTAAAAAACAAAGCAGGGTCAACATTGGGCTAGGGCTAGGAATTACACTACATATGAATAAGATAGATTAATACTTGATTGGTTCAAACTCTGGAAAGTCACTGGGCATCTCAAAGGGGGCATAACCTATATACATGTACCAATTGATGTGCAATGACACAAGGATGAAGAATAAATATGGTCTAGGGTGGGGATCTCAACAGTTATTAAATTGTATTATAATTTTCTATTTCAGAGGAGGGGGGGTGGTTGTTTAAAAACAACTCCAGGGGGTGGGGGGAATAACCCAAGGGGCGGGGGCCAATTTGTCTTAAATGTATCTAATGTATCTTGACATGATCAACAGAATTGGACAGAATGATCACTATAGGGCATCTGCAGAGTGGGGCCCTAAATAGTTACAACATCAATCTATTGATAATATGTTATACATGTATTTAGAAATGTCTTTATTTTCAAAGTGATTAACAAATTAATCATTCAAAATGAGTTATAAATAACCGATTGGCAATTCTGCAATTTATTGCATGATCCCTAGTAAAATACCACATGTATTTTTTTATATACATGTATAATTATAAATGTATGTTAACAATCAGGATTTAAATGCACAAATTTTCATGAGTCATAAATCTTGACATACCACATATCTCTTGACAAAAAAGAATAAGCAATTTAAAATAAAAGAAAATTAGTCATTAACTCTTTTTCTATTACTGGTGTATGATGATGGGGTAGGGGGTATAATGGGAATAAAGCTGCAGCATGCCTTCAATCTCACTAAAAATGTATATCTAATCCATACATCCTGGGGATGGGGAACGGTTAAGGCCCCTTCCCCTTCCTCCCTATTATAACTCATATAAACATGATATTTAATACCCAAATTTAATACAAAATAGGGTCATTATGGAGTCAACTCAATAGTGTAAGTCTGACAAATGAAAAAATAAAATAAAATTCTGCAATTAAAATGACAGAAACTGTAGATAAGCTTATTTAAATACAGATGATGTTACAATATGCTGGCAAAGGGAGATCACATTTTAGAAAGTGAAAGTAAAACTTAACTGTTTTGTCTCATAATATTGCGCTACTACATGTATTATACTTACTTATATTGGTCAACATCATAATGATAATCCAATTAGCACAATATGAATTCCTTTAGCTGATCACCACAAAAGAAACGTTTATTCATGTTAATTAATCCTATTCTGCATATCAAGAAAACACATGCATGTACACCACGTGAAACCCATCTAACCAAAGAGCTGGGTAAAACTAGTACCCGATGCAACCTGTACACCTCTGTTGTGTAAGTAACTTCAGACAAAGATCATTTAATTGAAACATATTGCATGTGGCCTTCTTTTTGACTAAAACTAGTACAAGAGAGTGTTATTTAGAGGCAAACACTTGGTGCGGGTATTACTGTCTAATGACAGCATCTAGTTTTTCTTCTCTATTTTATCTGCTTTTGATTAAACTCAAAAACCTGGATATCCCTGGCATTTGTTAAAGTCTGCCCTATATGGTCTGCAGTTGCGTAATTTCCGGTTTGAATTTTGCGTGCTACTTGATTTTGGTACATATAACAAACCATTAACACTTCTTCTTGTTTCTCTAGTACTTACTTAGTTTACATATCTAAAAACATTCGTGTATTCTGGTGTCATACCCTTTAAAATTTTAAAAGCTAACAAAAGTTTTCTTTATATAAAATAATCCTGAATAGGCATATTTTATATTATATACTTTTGAGTGACATTTTACATAACGTGACATCCTAGACCAATCTAACTTTGTAGGGTTTTTTAAAAATAGTTTACTAGTTGTAGTGCTTTGAACCTTCAAAAGATATATCATTGTGACTTTTTGGAGTTTAAATCCCCGAGATTCATTGCATAGTCATGATTTAAGGATAATGTGTGGCAAAGGACTATTTGTTTAGATAAGGGCCTAATACACAGGCAATTGTGCCTCACAACCTATATTCATGTTAAATTTGAGTTCTCGTTAATCTCTTTGCACTTGAATTTTGTGGGACACAATTGCCTGTGGGTCCACCCTAATATTAACATTATAATCTTACTGTGTGTGTTAAAGCTACACACGCTTTATTAACTAATTAAGAATTGTTTTCACCTGTAAATTAAGATAATTGCGTAAATTTAGAAATTTAAAATATTGATTCGTATGATATGATACTTTCCACCAAGTATTACAACATACGTCATTGTCATTACAAAGAAATTTGTATTATTTGCAATCAGGAATTCGATACCTTTTTCATGGGTTATGATGAAGGAAACAAGAAACCAACCTTACTGCGCATGTTCGCGAGAAATGGTGTGGCTGCTTTTATTTGCTTAAAACTCTAAATAACATATCCGCATGATTACGAGTATGGTTATCATGTTTTAGATAGGACAACACTCGCACGACCTATAAAATTGTTAGAGGAAAACACATACACAAGTATTCCATATTAAATGAATACGTCCCTGAGTCTTCACATACTTCCTTTTTGTTTTCTTCATACTTGTATTAGGCTAGGATCAACTCATGCTTTAAGGATGAAGATATACCTTTCTCCTTTAAAACAATATAGCAATTATGAATATATAATTATTTACATCCACCAAGTATGATTCCTTCTATTTCTTACGGAAATGATTAATTGTAATTCATAACTCTGTAGAAACTGACAGGACTGAAATCTACATACCCCGTTTATCAATTGGTTGAAAACTTCAGCAACCTAACAAACATCACGGACTGCACGAAATAATCATGATGATGTCAGACTCAAATTCCCATGGAAGACGAGTTGGCTGTTTCTTTTATCTAATGTGCTGATGTACAATGACAATAATTTAGTTAATTTTTATTACTTTTTACGATGAATTTATTAATTTGTTAAAAGATAGATGTTAATATAATGTTAACAATAAAATGCTTTCTTTGATGATTCATGCGGGTTATGAAGGTAGCAATCATCGCAGAAAAAAAATTACATAACCCACTTACGCGGGTTATGTATTTTTTCTGCAAATGTCGCCACCTTCATGTCACGCAGGAATCACCAAAGAAAGCATTTTATTGTTTAAGTTGACACTCCATTCACGAGAGTATAGTTTCATGGTCTAAAATTAGCTTTCGATGTCACGTGATTTATTGATATTCATTTGGATTATGGAGATATTAGTTTCCTGGCGTGAAAGTGTTATTGTTAAATCTTTTGTGGAGAAATTCTGCTTTGTTATTGCAATCAAAATATACATTAATCATTTAAATGTTGAATCATTGAGGCTTTATCTATCTACGATTTTCAACGAACATTGGTCAAGGGGTAAAAGTTGACATAATACAACCTCCCGAGACCTATTTGTGACAAAATTAGCTGGAAAGAGTGACTGTTATGCAATTAATAAAAATGATTGTCTTTCAGATTTACCACGTTATTTTAGTATTTTGAGAAATCCCAAACTCACTAACCCCTAAATTCGGATTAGAATATAAAAACAATACAACACAGCAACAGAAAAACAGAACAAAACGAAAATTCTAATCACTTGTCCACACAAACTTGATCAGTGAACGTGTTGAACGAAATCAAGAGGTGATGTTTAAAGTTAACTAGACAATGAATTTTCATGCTTAAAATAACACAAAATCGACACTCGTGATGAAAAGATTTACTTCGTCATTTAATTAAAAGAATATTCCCAACGTAAACTAACCATTACACGTTACACATGTAAATGGCAAACAGTTTGGCAGCTTGATACAGGAACGATATTGTTTTTAATTTATTTATTTGGTTTATGAACTTCTGTTTAAAACTGAAAACTTAACATATTTGACTTAAAGTTATTTCGTAAAATAGGTCGTTGAAACTCAAGCGATTTGTAAGTTTTCGTGGAATGTGACAAATATCGAGTAGGGAAAACTAATACATGTCAAGAGTAAAGGTTGTATAGGCCTGTACGTCTGTGAACCAAACTATTTATTGGACAGTTATTAAGAATAAAACAAAACAATCATGTACTGTCTCATATTGTTATTCCTTCGCGCGGTCTCTATCGATAGCCTCTATTTTGTCCTGTAACATTTTCAACCAATTATCCTCTTTCTTCATGTCCTTGTATTTCTGCTTGCTTTCAAATAACTTCGAAACTCGTGGGTCACGTGTGAAGGGAATGGCGGCCGATTGCAGCGCCTCCTCGAATTTTATAACGGATGCCGTGGCAATGATGACTCGGGGATTCTTTTCCTCAGGGTTACTTGAAATAAACATAAAATATGACATCAGTTACTTTCAAAAATGAGCAAATGCTTTCCCCCAAAAAGCAGAAACAACATCTTACATGTAGCATAAAAAGGTATCGTTTGCTTGACACTAGTTGTAAACAAGATAAATCTCGGATTGATTAAATGCATAATGTAATGAATGCAAAAATGAACTGGTTCGTCTTACTTCTCGAGCTGTTGATAATGGTAGGCCACCCCAGTAGCAGTATGAGGGCACACCAGGTATTCATGTGCGTCCCAGGTCCTTTTCATCGTTCGTCTGATGACGTCATCGGTAGCGACAAACGTGTCCACAACGACCTTCTGTAGAGCCTCTGTGATTTCCTTGGGGACGAAGACAGTCCCGGTTTCTTCAAATTCCGTCATCAGTTTTTTAATTAGTTTACAATCTCCCCCTGTCAACACATACCAGATTCTCTCCATATTGTATGGAATCTGATTATTGAAAAGAAATTAATTTAAATCTCAAATGAACGTTTGTCTTACATGACTGTAGTCTTTCCATTTCTGCTTAGAAAAAAAAATGTTGCTTGCAAAAAATAATTTGTCATATTTTTTTAGTCCCTCTTTCTTGTTGATAGATCATACGATATTTGTGTAATTTAGCGCTGCATCAAAAATTGATTTTTTTTTTCTTTTTTTTTTTTTTGGCTATTAAAATTTACCTAAAAGATATATTAATACACTTTAGTTAGTAATACATACTCGGTAAGATTTTATCTTTCAAGTAAATTTATACTAATCGCAATTTATCGGCTTTTCGGTCAAGAAGCACTCTAATGGAAAGACCCAAAAAGTTGAGATTGTATACCTGGATATCCATAGCTGGTGCCAAAGTCTCTATCACGTGGTCAGCAATTGCGTAATTTCCAGTTTGAATTGTGCGTGCAACGACGTCGTTTTGGGTTACTGCGCAAACAAACTCTAACTGAACCCCCATCTCTCTGGCAATTATCCCAGCTGAAACATTATGGTAGCCTATAGTATCACACTAAGAAATCATCTTGGTGAATTTAGATATTATCATTAAATTTTTGGAAAGTGTTTTTAAGTTTACAAACATGTTAAAATAAAAAGATATCCATTAGGCCCATGAATTATATGTAACACTTCTGACACATATTCCACTTTAAACCAAAAATAAAATTATTTATAAATATAACGAGTCTTTTAGCTCAAGTTGTATCAGGTCTATAATAAATTTCAAAAATAAGGATATTCTTACACTTTGCGATTAAGGAGGCTGGATGGTCAACAAATGAGCCATCAGATCTACTAAAAACTGTCAGATATGGTTTGTTTACCAATAAATTATTATTTAGTAAAGAAAAATCCATAAATTTTACATTCCATATTTTGGTATTTTTCTATATTTTAATCTATAAATCTTCTTCTATAGGAGATCAATACAGTCTAAAAAATGGCAACGACCATCAAGCCCTCTTAATCGTCCATTATTTTTTAACTTACCATAGAGTTTTATATATATATATATATATATATATATATATATATATATATATATATATATATATATATATATAAATCAAATTTGCAGACATGGCAGGATGTTTTAAAAAAGGAAATATACGTATTGTTTTCTAATGTTGTCTCATAACTGCTAATGCACGTTACTTATTTTTTACGCACGCGCACACCGTTGAAGTTATAAGATTACATCTTTTTAAGAAAAATAAGGATTTAATTATTTATTTCAATCCAAAAACATAAAATATGAAAATGAAAATATGGTGCCATTCAAACTTAAGGAACGTATTCAATATGACTTAATGCACTTACAAGTTATATTGCCAAGAGCACCTGTAGGCACAACAACTTGAACAACGTTGTCACACTGTGGGCACATCTAGAAGATAATCAAGATATAAAAAAATATCTACATAGAATGTATTATGATTATAATCAAAATAAATTAAGACTATACAATGTTAAAATATAAATTATAATTAATTCATTTTCTTAAAGGATAGTGGAAAATGAAACATCGCAACTCCAGAAACATCAGAATTCAAAGATCCGGTAGCATTATTAAAAATAATTTGAAGTTAAACGCGCCGTAAATAATTTAAAAGTAATAATGTATCATTCTTGTATGTATATCGGGAGATAAATACGGGTTGGTACGTGATTGAATCTATCATAAACTGGACAATTTTAAAAGATTTAAGCAGTCTTCAAAGCATCGATAACGATGTGGGTTTTTTACTGTCTTGTTCAGGTTTACGTTTATTTTAGAGACAATACCTGTAAGTAGGCGTAAATATAGTGCACTGTCTGAACCATGATCCGCGCCCAGTTTATGGAGTTAATGGAGGACAGGTTATGACGTTTGGTAAAAGCGTTGTCCCTGAAGCACACTTTGATTGGTGCATCCAGATCATCTGACGATCCATCAACTGTCAAAAGACAAATCTATCAATTGGCATTTAGTTGTTTATATTATGTTCCGTTTATAATCATTAAATTGTAAACATATACATGCAAAGTACAGTGTACCTCGTTCGTAACAAAAAGGTGAGCGTTCCTCAACCTTTTTAATGGATTATTCATCAAATTGCAGCTGACTTTAGAATGAGTTTTAACAACAAAATCTACCTTTGGTCAATTCGACATCATTTTAAACAAAGGTACTGAAAAAAAGCACTTCGGCTTTTCAAATTACCACATCTAAGTAACAGAAAAGCGAATTCATCGGCAATGGCAATATTCTCTGATTATATCTGTCAACTTAATTGCACTTGTAATTCTAACATATCCCACATCGTAGTTATTCTGTAGTTAATAAGTTCAAATTAGTCTAAGCTTACAGAAATTATAATTCACACTTCTGTTTACCCATTTCTCAGTTTAAAAAAAACACATTAAAACAAAACATACAGTATAATATTCAATCTTGCAACGTAAAATCCTTAATGTCGTATCGCATATTACACATCGAAAGCAAAGGTGAAAATAAAACAATTAAAAACTTTCTGAACTTATTATCTTGTTATCATTTAATCCGACTTCGCTAGCTTAAAAGATAAGATTGTTTTACTTCACCCTGCTTTTCGACAATCAGCTAACAATATAATTGCCCATCAATGTCAAACAAGTATTACGGAAGATGGTTTAACAGTTATTGGCTTATCTTTTAGATACATGATTTATCTTTGTTTTCACCGTTTGCATCCTTTTTATGTGCATTATATGACAAAGCATTTTTAAAAAATAATTTTTAAGAAAGACCAAAAGATGGACACTTTTCGTAGAATTCCTTCTTACAGTTCTCAGTATATGTATTTCCAGAACAACAAATTTCAGATTAAGGTATGTTTTCTAGCACCTAAGGAGAAACATAAGGTCTAAATATTTTCCTTATTTGGACAAGCGTACTTCCCTTTTCTGATTTTATCATTTTTATCAATTGAATTGAAAGCATTATTGTATTGGCTATAAGAAGGGTCCACCTCTATACACATGTACATTGTCTTCTATCACAGTGGTCATCTGAAGTTCCTGTATCTGTGAACACCGCCCTTTTGGGAGAAGCACCACAATGTCGATCCACTTCTGTCCTCTTACGGCTTCAATGGCCGAACTTCCTGTATCTCCGGATGTTCCTATAAATAAATAAATTTCATAAAATCAAAATCAATAAAGAAATAGATTAAAGCGATGTGGTTAATTATTTCTTTGGTTCAATCTTATGTGACAGTGCTAAGGACTTGAGAATAAAAGACAAAGCAGAAGATTTAGTTCTATCCATACCAACAACGATATTAAAGTGTTTCTTTCTCTTTGAAAGAAAATAAGGTATGAATTGTCCGACGCATGAAAGAGCCATGTCCTTGAATGACCAAGTAGGTCCGTGAAACAGTTCCATCACATTCAATCCACCGGGAAGTCGCTTTATTGGACTAACTTCCGGTACCGAGAACCGGGAAAAAGCTTTGTCGATAATATCTATAAGTAAAAAGTTGAAAAAATCTTTGTAGGATTTATATGTTGTAGATATAAATAAGTATATATTATGCAAATTTACTGTGAAACAACCTAAAATTTGTTGTTTAATTAAAAAAACTGAAAACTGAACTTTATTTATTTTACAACGATTGATAAACAAGTTCTACAACTTATATTTATATCTCTCGTTGGCACGGATTGTAGCGCGAGTGGGTCATTAATGTGGGAAGAAGCCGGAGTACCCGGAGAGAACCCACGTGTCCAAGCGGGCGACCGCCATACCCTATCACATACAACCACCGTCGATCACGGGGATCGAACTCAGGTCGTTTAATGGTTTTTGTTGTGCTGACGCAATTTTTACGATTCATCAAAGTAATGCAAGTAGCAACATTTACAAAAACAAGTTTTCAAATTAGAACGACATTGCTTCATGCTTATGACATTAAACGCTAAATCATGAATAGTTAGCAACAAATAGTTGGGGGTGGATATAATAACACGAGATTGTGATTGACCACGAATAAGTGCTAACTTAGGGTTTCGATCTAAACCTGTTAAGCTCGCAACTGCTTTAAAAAAGTGTTCGAAAGGTATGGAAAATCAATGAATCAACAAAACTGTGTATTACAATTGTTATCGGCTATGAAAACAAATTGAAGGTTATAAATTTTAGCATGATAGGACTGGATAAAATATCTATAAATAATCAATATCAAACCATTATAAACTTACCACTTAAATCAGATGATGGAATCTCATCCTCGCCTACATACAGGGGAACTATTTTCTTTGCTAGTTCTACGTATGATAGTTTGGCCCATGATTTTAGCTCATTCACGTCAATCTTCGGAATGGTTTCTGGAAGAAGCAGTCCGCCATCTCCTGCATATCCGGTAAATAAAGCTTCCTCAAAAGTTTGTCCCGTGACGTCACCACGAGTACTCTTGTATTTCATTGTAAAACTGAAAGTTTTGGCATAATTTAAAGTAAGCTTAAAATACAATGTTTATAGAATACCAAATACGACAGCCAATTGTCAGCTGCAAACTGTCTGTCTGCTTACTGCCAGCTGCTCATTACCTAATGCTTACTGCCAGTTATATACAGCTGACTGTTTACTTTACAGGGCCATTTTGCACTCAATAAATTTATATTGAGGTTATGGTCATATTCCAAAGAAACAACTCAACTTTATTTCAGCCATTTTCACGTTAAGTGTTAAAGCTAGACTAGAATGGAATAACATGTAAATCAATGTAATTTTCTATTGAGTAAAAAAACGAGGAGGATAAAGTTTTATCACTGGCCGCCATTTATAATATGAAAGTAAAAACTATAGCGTTGCGTTTTTGTGGAGCTATTATTAACGTCTAGTTCAACAAGACGCTTTGCATACACACAAGCGCAAGTGTACGCCATTCATATTCTGGTTGTGGGGTGTCATATGTCATAAAATAATGACTATGCATTGAATCAATTTCTTTCGTTCAAGAGTTTCTAAATAAAACTTATAACAATGTATAAGTCAATACATTTCAAAAAACAAACAAACAAGTATAACTCTGATTCAACCATATATCACCGTTATTTGAATCAGAAATATAAAAATTCCATATATTGCAGCATGCTGTCTTAATGGTTTTGCATATGCAATAGGGTCGCATTTTTGCACCCGTCTAAGCTGCATGTATCGAAAAATTCAAATATGCCATATGATAAGACTACTGCTTAAAGAGTTAATAACCACCTTTCTTTTTAATGTATCTCACCTGTCAGGTGAGATATTTACCTTTAAAAAAATAAATTCCTAGAGGAAAATAATTTTTCCTACAGGAAAAACAATTTTTCTATAGGATATTCGGAATTTCCTACTGGAATAAAAGAACTTCCTATAGGAATTTAAATTCCGATAAGATTTGAGCAAAACTCCCATATAATTTTAAAATCCGATAGGAAATCTTAATTCCCTATAGGAAAACTACCTGTCAGAATCAAATTCCTGTTGGAAATACTTTTTTCCTATATGATATTTAATTCCTATAGGACTTTTAGAAAATCCTATAGGATTTTCAATATTTCCTGTAGGAAAATTATTTATCCTATGGTAATTATTATTTTCCTACGATATATTAAATTTTAAAGGTAAATATCTCACCTGTCAGGTGAGACACACTAAAAATAAAAGAGGTTTTATACTCTCTAGACAATGGTCTATCATTTGGTATATATGGATTTTTATAAAACTGCGTCTTAAGCGGGTGCAAAAATGCCACCTTGGCACTGGCATAATTATCCGGCACAGTGTTAATAGCAATTGCAATTAAGATTTGTATATATAACAACAAAGCTATGTGTCAAAAAGATGAACATACATTTTTGCATACATGCAGATCATTCTTGTTCCTTTTGAACCATATAATCCATTTGAGTTTATTACAATAAGATGTTTTAATCCAAAACCGTTTCTCAAACTTAAAGAAAATTAAGAGGATTCAAAAATCAGACTGAATTAGGAAGACTGGATCCATCTTATTTGAACCAAGATTTATTCTGCGTGCCATTAAGCTGCATGCTGAAACTTGTCTACATACATGCATGGTGCACTCTAGTCAAGTGAAACCTTTTCACCGACTGCTTAAATGACCGGTAGTTAGTCCATACATCATCTATATCAACAGTATACGTATAATTATACCGGTATGCTAAGTAAGCTGAAACACAGTTTTTTCGGTATATACTTTGTACATTTCCTAGGTTTATTCCCATTTCGTCTTAACTGTAATTTTGGCATTCTCATTTCGCCTTAGTAAGCTCAAAGGTGAATTAAGGCGAGGTGAGAACTTATATAAACATCTAATTGGGTGTAAATATTGTTTGTATAGCAATATCGCTATTACTGTATTCATCGTTACATGATGTGAAAAAATTGATAAATTGTGATATAAACATTTTGATACATAAGCAAATTAAGCTGATCAGCTATTGGCAATTTTGAGGAAATCTGAATTATGCTCACCAAATTGTACAAAGATCTTCATTTAAAATGATTCATAAAAATTTGGTTATGAATTTCGGATGGCATTGATAAAGATTTAAGATACTTACATGTCTCATATGGATTCAAAGATACTTTTTATCATTTTTAAAATCGCTGTAGCCATAAATGAGTTCAATTTTACATGTGAATTATATTTTATAACAGCTAGCTAAATATTCTAATGTAAAATGGCTGAAAAATGTCGATCATTTTTAATCATTGTATTAATGAATTAATTCAATTTTACATGCAATAACATGTGGCTAATTATTCTAATATAGAATGACTGATAATTTTAAAATGAATCTTATATTCTATCATCTTCAATATTCATGTTCATAATATTACATTCATTTTCTTCATTTTCCAATCCCAGTTTTGTTATCTGTTTAATTAAGTTCTTATTATTATCAAAACATCTCACCAATTTTCAAGTTTTGTTTTTACTGTAGTTTTATTAAGAAATTCCCATTTCGCCTTACTACTTTTATACCTTTTTTCCCATGTATTTCACAGTTAAGGAAAATGGGAACACACCCATTTCCTATATATCATGGTAACATAATTCATGTTTTAAAAACTGCCTTTATAGCATTTTTGCACATACGCAGATGCAAGTACATGGTAAGCAGTAGGTAAGTAGTATTACAATACAAGTACATGGTAAGCAGTAGGTAAGTAGTATTACAATACAAGTACATGGTAAGCAGTAGGTGACAGTTAGTCGTCCACAATTGACAGCAGTTGACAGCCGACATTTAGCAGTCGACAACTGACAGTTAGCATTCAATAACTGACATGTAGTCGTCCACAGTTGACAGTTAGCAGTCGACAGCTGACAATTGGCTGTCGTATATGGAACTCCATAATCTAGAGTTTCGTGCCACAAGCTTATTTGCCAATTTTTAATAGAAAAGTAGATTTATATTATATGTAATTTATGTACACCTGTTAATACATCTCAAATTTAAAGTACAGATATATGATAAGTATAAAGATATTTTAGATTTATATATACTAGTAATACTGGTATGATAGTGTGGGTTTTATTTTTTAATTCAAGATTACAGTTTTGTGGAAAAACTTGCTCAAATCTCTATGTTGTTTAAATGTTTCTATATTTCTTGAACTGTGTTTCAGAGATTTTAATTTGATTTTTGCTCTCTACTATTCTTAAATGTTATCAAACTATGTTTAGCATCATTTAAAGTCTTGAGAAAGTCTTGGCAAAACCGTCAAATATCAGTATTTAAAGAGGTTCGTTCCTCTGTTTTGGGGTAACCATTTTGGGTCACCTCTAGTCTGAAAATTCTGCATCATATAATAATTCTACTCGTATATTTATATTTTACAATGCCAAATATACTATTTTGAATAGAATATTTAGAGAAAATTATATAATTACAGGGTTTGGTAAGGGATTATATTTTGTGGCGGAAGGTTTTTAAAAAGAAAATTAACATTTTTCATAACTCAATAGTTTTAGAGTACTGTTACTTTAGCTTCCTAATTTTCAGTTCAGACCAAACTTAATTCCAGAAAGTTTGTGCATTACGATATCTTCATGTTGTTCCGAAAAACATATTTTAACATTTTTTTAATATTTCTATCGACATACTTTGGCATATTTAGCTTATATTTCATAAAAATCAAGCAAAATTAACTCCAATTTTGCCTAAAATTAGCTTGTTTCAGTCCATATCTCAAATTTTTGAAATGTGACCCGTACTTTTTTTAAATTTTAAATTAGGTTACTGTTTATTTGTATGCAAAGTTTCGGAAAGATGGCATTACTAATAATTTTTCTAACTTGCGTTGTAATTTGATTACTCCAATATTTTGTAACAATTTAAACATTATGCTCTTGTGTTCATTATGTACTGGCATGCGAAGCCACCAGTAAGACAAGTTTTTTTTTTAATTTTGATATCTTACTTATACATTCACTACATGTTTTCAATTTCATAGTTATTGTATTAAAATCATACTTAAGTAATAGTTCAAATTATAAATATTTGTTTGATATCTTCAAATAATCAATTTCCATGCCAAACTTTAGCAATAAATTCAGGAAAATTATCATCTCTGTTTGGGGCCCCATATTTGAAAAAAAAATGTATTGTGACATGGGTCACAAATGAAATAGATGAACATTTTAAGTCCCAACCTCTCTATTTAAATGGTTTTCGAATGATTGACATTACTTGTATTTCAGGTGCCAGCCTCCTTAAAATGAGACAAAAAAATAACTTTATCTTCACAGTCTCAAATAAACTACTGGAGGTGCACATTTATTTTTGAAGTTGTGTCATAGGTACAGAAAACAAGTTGCGTGCGAGAACCAACAAATTCCCGGCAAACATAATATTTCCCTCAGACCCCCCCCCCCCCCCCCCCTTTCCAACCAGAGAAAATACCTGGATCCGGTTAGGCATTGTATAAAAACCAGAATTTAAACGATCAGATTATTTCAGTACTTAAACAAACAATAGACCGCCATAGATCGCTTGTTCAATTTACAACGAGGTCTTCCAATGCGATAAAATTTACCCAAGCTCGTAAACATCAATGTCAAGGAGATATCTACAATGCTTGCATGCGTCAAAACCAGAGGACACCAATAAAACATTACAGGATTTAATCCCAATTCATCTTATTCTAATTAATAGAAACAACAAACGCTATCGTATATGATCGGCATGTATGTACATAAAGTTATGAATTACATTGCATTATCAACAAGAACATGACACATATTTTGTAAAGAATTGTCTACTTACGCGCTGTATTCTCTTCTTGTCGTGAATCAAGAAGTGTGTCCCCCTTATCTTGTTGCTGACCAAAGCAGGCACATGTATGGAAGCTTGTATTAAACATAAATATTTTTCTTTAACTTGACTGTGATAGTCCATTCATTCATATCTCTTTTTTTTTTTAATTTCACTGGATTATTGGACGAATTTTATCGAGCCGTTTTGACAAGAGCTTGTACTTTGGGCAGTACGTGCCAAAACACCGATTTGATGAAGGCGGGATCTACTCATGGCAATGACTCTAGCCATTACCGACCGGCGCCAGAAGACGGTCGGTTATACATGTATCATATGATGTGAAAGTAAAGTTGAAGGTCTTGTCTACGCAATGTGCATAGCCTTACTCAGAGAGAGAGTGTATAAGTGAAATAAATGTGTTGTTTTTCCTTTCATTTAAATCATTTTCAAAAATGAAAAGAATTCAATGTAAAAGAAAGATTTTTACCGCTAGGCATAGCTAGGATGTAAACATGGTATTTGGAATCATCTAACTTCAGACAGAGTTTTTATAATTAATTAACAAAAGTGTTTCTAATATCTTTTAAAATAATTCTCCCAAACGTTAAGCTAACGTAAGCTATATCTGCCTGTAATTCATGCATTATGTCTGCATGTAAGTGGAGTTTTTAATGCAAAACAAAGCGGTCTATTTCATTTGAAATCAACGTTGTTTAAATATATGTTTTTTCTTTTAAGAAAAAAATGGTTTGCAGCCGTTCTTTTGAAGCTTGCGTCAATTATTTCCTTATTTACTAACAGATGTGAAACATTGAGCGCAACGACACTTTTCCGACTTCATTCAGGGCTGTATGTGTATTTCAGTTGAAACGGCGTAGAGAAGATCTTAAGGAAAAAAAGTTTACGATTACGATTTTGACAGTATGTAAATATTAATGAGTTTCTTTTAGCGAATCAGAAGAAAGAAGGTCAATATTATATGACACCTTATTTTGATGAGCAAACTATAAATACTAACTAAAGTAGTTACTTACATCCCACGCAAAGTCCAAGCTCTTGTTAAAACGGCTCTAATTTGTAAACCAAGAGTTGTTTTGCATGACTGGATAATTTGGTCGTCAAAGTTATGATATTCATATCTTATCAAAACCTTTGTAACGGTACATAAATGACTTTTTCTGAAATCAAATAACATATTCATAACATCAGAGTTTTCGTCGGTGCTTTCTACACTATTAGTTACATACTTCTGCTGATGTCAGTTAATGGAATATCACAACTTCTCGGACCTTTCCGGCAGAGATCGAAAAAATGTGTTTTTCAGAGCTCTGCGGAAAGACTTGAAAAGTTGCGATTGTGCAGGATGATACATCTTTGGACTATGATGTGCTCTAAGCACCTGTACGTCTTAGCTATAGGAATTAAATGCCTACTAGGTCTTTTAAGCTTGGAACACTGTTCGTACAGGGAATCTTCCGCCATGTTTCTCTTTCACCGCCGTAATCTCAGCGAGATTCGTCGAGACTGAAAAAGTTTGACGGACGTTTCTTCCGAATCTGAAAAATCCGGAAGAGACATCCGTAAAAAAATTTCAGATTCGGAAGAGAAGTCAGTCAAACTTTTTCAGTCTCGACGAATCTCGCTGAGTTGATCTCCGCCGCTATTCCTAACAACCACTATATAAGCCGCAGACCTCCCAAAGCAACTGATGACTATTTGAAGCATTTAGGACGATTATGTGATATTCTTTCTTTATAAGAGTTTAGACGGGAATAATATATGAGAATCGAACGAACAAATCACTCTGCCCCAGATGTATGGATTTACCCATGGACATTGTATTTACGCGACCCACCTCATCCAATCAAAACTTCGGATTTTGATTAAACTTTAAATCATTTTTGAAGGCACGGTTAATAAAGAATACATGCATGCTTCTCTCTTTTACCTTTTCTTTAAATATCTTCAAACCACTGAATTTTGATTTTCTTACACGGGTCGTTGTCCTGCCACATAAAAAGGGGTCGTTTTTGGTCTAGTTTTTTTTTTTTTTCGAAGTCCGCCCATACTTACATCAGATTCTCTGTTAAAACTGCACCCTTTTCCGCCATATTTATTCTTAACTTCTCTACACCATGTATACTACACCATTTGACATGTTTAAGTGCACTTGATATACAATGCAAAATGTTTGCACCGGTGTACACCCAGTTGAGCTAAATCAAGCGCGCCCAATATTATGGTTTTTGAGCTCGTTAGACCAAAGACATATACTACGGAAAAAAGGTGAAATAATCATCATGATCATACATTTGCATAATACCTCACAGGCACCTGACGTTATATATTTTTCTCATAATAAAATATATAAGGTAGAGGATATATATTTTTACCACGAGGTGTATGACCTATTATTACCTGTGGCATCGTCGAAAATGGATCGGACTCGTAGTTTAGATGTCATTGAATTTCCGGTAAAAGCACAAATGGAGAAACACGTGTGAGAATGTTGACAATGTTTTACTTTTGATTAAAAAAAGAATTATATTTTAAAAAAAAAAATAACTAGAGGTATTGAAATGGGATCGAGAAAACTGCAACAGAAGTTAGTAAGTAAACAAAAGAAGGGGAAAGGGAAACGATGGAAAAAAGGTCAGAGTAGCAGCAGTAATCCAGACATCAAAACGTATCGGGAGGCAGCTAAGAATAGATTCTTCCAAACATCAAAAGGTATATTTCCTATAGAGTACTATTTTAAGATGTATCAGGTTGGGTCCCATCGCCCAAATGGGATATAATAGTTCAATTGGGATATTGTGCCCCAAATGGGATATAAATTTGAAGTGCAAATTAAAAAAAAATTAATTTGGTAATTTTGATATAACATAAATCAGCTTAAATGTATATCAAATAATCAACTTTTGGTTAGTAAGTTTTCCTAGATGCCTATTGTTTTAAAGATTTATCCTCAAGAAGTTTATATGAAGATTTTGCCTGAACTCAATGAATAATCTTTTATGGACATGATGGATATCATTGAAAAGTGCTGTCCCCATTAAATGAGTATTTGTCTCAGAAATTTAGAAAACAGTTTACTCAATTCCTACGTACATGTACACAACTTATTGTTCATGAATTCACCTAAATCCTCCAAAAGCATAAAATACAAATACAAATGTTAAATTTTGAATATGATTCTACTGCATTCCAAGAATAAAGATTGAACAATTTTATGTGTGTATTTACCTAATACCTTCATCAAATCTTGCACAGGAGAAAGTAGTTTGACTATTGATGCCTTGGCTAAACATGATGAGCAACAGATAGATAAAGATGGAGATGTCAGTTTCAAGGCAGAGTCTGATATTGTCAGTGCAGCTGGAAAAACATTTAATACTTGGGCAACGAATTGGACAGAATGTACGAACACAACATTTGGTCGTGTACATAGATACTGGGCATCAAACTCGGCTTTCCACAAAGAGGTAGTTAAGTTAAAATAATGTTCCTGTGTTGATCTTGTCTGTTCACTCTGTTGGAAGGGTTTTATAAGAGTTGGGTTGTTTGTAGACTATTTCTATGTACAACTTGTTAAATAAAGTCATGTTGGATGGCGCGAACAGACCTCTATTTCCCTGGTTCCCTTGTTGAGGACGGATGTGTGCTGATAAAAATGGCAACAGCAGCAGTAAAACCTTATGGATGAACCCACATTTTATGTGATATTTGTATAGAGTTTTGTTTTGCAATAAACACTACAGAGTTAAAGATAAAAGTACATGTACTCAACTTACATGAACAATTATTTGCATCTAAATGATGTGTTCTCACTTTTTTCTTCTCCCAATTTATGTAACATAAAGACACAAAAAAATCCATGGAAAATGTACAGAAATACTTATAATGGGTTTGATTTAATGCAAATTACAATACTTTAGAGACTGCTATTAAGGCCCGAAACTTAATCGGTTTTGTAACAAATTAATTATAGCAAAATTCTGAAAAAAGGCCAATATTGTATCAATATGAAAACATCCACAGAAATATCAGAAGCATTCTTGTTTTATGAATTTATAGTGATAAAAAAATAGATATTTAAGATTTACCGGTATTTTGATTTGTCTGTAATCATAGCTCCTTTGTATATTCCACAAAAAAATAATAAGAAAACATGTGTAAATGATAATCACCAGTCAGTTATGTTGTAGAAACTTTGTTGTTTTTATCACTGATTTACCGGACTTTTCCTATTAATGCACATATTTTTAAGACATTTAAAAGAAATCATATCAATATTTATTAGAAGTCACTATATTTGGTCCGATTTTGAAGATATGTTGATAGTGACCTAAATATGATGATATGAATTTGTTATTTAGGGAGTATTTACCCAAACAATTTGTTTGACTCAACTACCCAAAGCCCAAGCTCTTGTTTTAAAAATGGTTCTAATACATGTATGTGTTTATCAACTTAGGTGTTAGCGGTCCTGGCTGCTGTGACAGAAGTTATTAAAACCCAGGGAGGCTCCGAATCAGAGACCGAATATTTTGCAGCTTTAGTGAGTGCTTTTTACATACATTTGCAATAATCCCCCTACCCTGCTCTCTCAAACTTTTTCTGTCTTCAAACCAATATACAGTAATTCATTATTGTTGGTTTTTCTTTTCTTTTCTTTTCAAAATTAGAATGTTTGTTTTGTCTCTTAATTTTACCATATTTAATGTTGCATTCTGTTCTACAGATGACGGCACTAGAGACCACCGACTCTGAGGAGTCTTTAGCAGCTGTCACGTATCTGCTTAGCTTAGTGTTAAAAAGGTCAGTCTGTATCTCTATGTTTTATTGCAGGTATTTTAGAGCCAATCATTATACTTTTGATAGACTCAGTATTAAACATGTATCATTTTACAAACTTAAAATAAGTTTGTAAGATGGGTATCAATGCATAGGCAGACAGTCTACTACAGTTGTCAGCTTAGTACCCAGAGAAAGCATTTACACTGTAGAGCTTTCATATCTCAAACATTGATATCTTGTATACCATAGTTCATCAAATTGTGTCGGAAGTTCTGCCCTTTGGTTTTTTTTAGTTGTATTTAAAACCTTGATATCTAGAATACTGAGATATCATTAAAGTTTTTCACTGTTTCTTAAAGTTGGAGATAACAAAATTGGACTGTTTTTTTGTTTTGTTTTTTTTTTTTTGGGGGGGGGGGTCAATTTTCATCAACATTTTGTCCCTTTTATTAATGGTCAATTGGTCATCATCAAATTCTAGAGTTTTGATTTCTCACAAATGTGATCTTGTAAAGCAGCCCTATACCTGGTAGAAATCTGAAATCAGACTTCTGAAGTCTGAAATCAGAAATGTGAAGTAAATCTGCAAGAACTAGTTTATCATGCTCACTGTCCATCTGACTGGCTGCTGTGCCAGTTTGATCACAAAATCATTTCAACTAGTAGAGAGAGAGAATGTGATTGATAGAAACTGAAAATTTAAATTTCTGCTACATTTTGTGATGTAGTGGTAATTAAATATATCATTACAGTCTAATGAAAAAAATATTGGGGATGAATTTTAAACCACTGCCTAGAAAAAATGAATAGTTACATTTATTAATAAGATCTGTGATTCAGTATCTTTAATTTACCAGAGTTCCCGCCCCGGTACTGAAGAGTCGGTTCTCAGAGATCGCCAAACAGTTCCTGGATATCCTTGTGAAGCACAGTGAGGGTCAATCCACAGCGCTGCTTAAATCGGTGAGGACAATCCCAAACATCAGTTAACAAAGCAGTTCACTCAAAGCCCATCCATTTTGATTTTGAAAAAATAAATGGGACTGGTTCAGAGTTTTGAAAGATATGATAAAGAATGAGATTTGTACTTTAAAAAAACTTTAAACGTTTCAGTAATTTTCTATGGCAAATGTGTGCAGTCCTTACTTGAAAGTGCAAAAAGTTAAAATATTAGATGCTTTACATGGTTTCTGATTGTCATTGCTAGAGTTTACATTTAGATTTTTGATTGCGCTCTTTTTGACTTTTTGTAACAGTTATACTTGTTAAACAGAAAAAGGTTTTTATACATGGATTTCTGTGTTTTGTTCATTGACAGTTGTTGCTGTGCCTGGCCTTGTTGCTTAGAGTCCAAGAGCAAGCAACCTGGAGCAACTCCTCCACACAGCGAGTGTTTCAGGGCCTTCTAGCATTTACAGTCCACAAAAAACCAAAGGTACAGTATCATTTAATGCATCAAGGTCAATAAATAGATTCCACAAAATACCCCAGGTATTGTATTACTCAGTGTATGGAGACAATTACAATTAACAGACATATCATTCTGACTTATGTATCAAGGCCTTTAGAGAAAAACTAACCTTGAAGATGAGTATATTTTTTTTCCTGTTGTGAACAAAAGAAGCTGAGTAATGTCCACTGTCTTGATTTATTTCACTGTTGTTTTTTTAAGGTCAGGAAGGCTGCCCATCAAGGGGTGAATATCATTCTGAGGGGGAGCACCTTTATGACCCAGGGAGAGATGGCCCCGCCCTACCACCCCGCGGGCTCAATGACCGCCAAGTTCTGTATCCAGGTCATAGAGCAATGTGGAGGTAGACTGAAGAGATTTTTTTACATTGGTTTTATAATGAAATAACACATGCATAGTTGAATTATCTTGATTTTTGTACTTAATAACATACACCAGATTTGGCTTTATTAGCAAAAATGATTTGAGAAGAGATATTCTAGAGATATTAATGGCCCCCTTACAAATCTTGAATTTTTGTAGCATTCTCACACATTTTCATTAACTCTATGCTATAATCTAAGATGGTGTGTATTTATAAGCTGTGTGATTCCATGTCCCCCCCCCCCCCCCCATACAGTGCAGTCTTTCTCCCACAGGTTCTGGTGAGTCCTCGGACACCCTTCACATACTGACCTTGTTGAAAGACATCATGGGTACATTATCCCTCAACAGTGTCAAGGCCGTGTGTGAGACCATCCTCAGGGTCATGACCCTCAGCAATGTGGTGAGTACCTATTATCACTCTGTTCAGAAAAATAATACCACTTTGATATTAAGTAATGGTTTACCGGTAGTTTACTCTCAAGAAATATTTCCTGTTCATGTTGATATCATATTAATCTTGATTTTTGCAGAGTTAGATTTGCAGTGTAGATGTTAATCCATCCATTACTTGATGAGAGAAATAATGAACGACAAGACCAGGATAATAACCCTGGGGCCAACTGAGCTAGCTGGTGCCTGGTAATCAAACTCAGTGCCAGATAGCTCAGCTGATATAGGACCTGACTAGAGATTTAGAGGGCCGATGTTCGAATCTTGGTCTTGGCCTTCATTATTTCTTCCATCCAGTTACACTGTGTATGAATTCAAACTATTGAATTTTCTTATTATTGGCCTGTCTTATTTTTGGTGTTGGTTTCTATTGTAAACTTGAAAGCAAAATAAGTGACTGTATATACAAGTATCTTCTGTTCTCCTTAAGATCTTTCTTAGGTCGAATAAAAGGGGGAGGGGCTATTGAATGCATTTACTTCAACCATACCAACAGTACAAATGTGATGAATATGTACCAGAACACAAGGTTATTTGTGTATTTTAGATATAATCCTTTAAGGATGCAGGGAGCTGTCCAACAATTTTTAAACTGCTTTGTGTCTTTCAGATGGTGACATCATGTGGAATGAAGGCTCTGTATGGATTGTTCAGTGGGACCCCAAAGCCAACCACCCTGAATCCAGAGCTGAATGCACAGATTATTACCGTCAGTAAAATAGAATAGTGTTATACTACCTTAGACTTATTAAAGTTTGATAAACTTTCATCAGTCAGTTCCTGATCTTGTATGGAAATGTCTAGCTGTCAATCATCTTTAGAACTATATGACTAGCTGTCAATCATTCTTTGGTTCTATTTATAGGCTCTGTATGATTACCAACCATCAGATAATGATGTACAGCCCATGAAGGCATGGCTAGCTGTGATGGAGGCTGCACACAAAAACCTTGCAAGGTAATATTGTATCTCTTTGAAAGAAATAGGGCATCATGTTCAAATGATACATCGAATCAGTGTTCAGTTACTTAGAATATGTTCAAAACAGACAATTCATGTGCAAGCAATGTGTACTTTTGTCTGTGCTAAGAACATAATACAGTTTATTATATACCCATCAATTTTCCTTACTTAATACTGTCAATTTTACAGAGTGTGATCTGATTTTCCGGATCACCACACTGTGGGTTTCCGATTCCGTATCACCACTCTTTGAAACTGATGACGTAGTACACATAAAATAACGTCTGTATTTCAGTGCGTTTTAAAAGAATTCGTTTAAAATAGCTTTATTATATAAGTAAACATCATACAATTGATTTTAAAAAGATAGTTTTGTGATGTAACAGTAACTTGATCCAAATAGCCGGATCACGTCTTGTTGCTTCGTGTCTCGTTTAATCTGATGATCAGCGCCTGGCAACTCGACATGATCCGACCTTTTGGATCAAGTTACTGATATAATAATATACATGTATATGTACCGGTAATACTTTTACATTGAACTTTGACCTTTATTTCAGACTGGATGAGAAGTTGTGTCTTAGCCATCTGCCCCGAGTTTTCTCCATCTGTATGACCTGTCTGCTGTCAGAGAGAATGGAGGTGGCTTGTAGTGCCACAAAAACAATGAAAGTTTGTGATTTTACCTCGAGAATGAAAATTTCAATTACGCCTCATAAAAGAATTTTGCTTGAGAGAAGATTTGGTATTAGGAGCTTGTGACAAAATGGTTAAAAACTGAATTTTTTCTCATTTGTTCCCTTCCAGCAAAATTGGCAACAAATACACTTGATTTTTTAATGATAAATAAAACTATTATTGTAAACAAATTAAGATGTACATGTATTAGTATACAAATGTGTACATGTAAGCTAGTTTCACATATTAATAAGAATAACTATAAGATTTGAATATACATGAAGTCTACAGAAATAATTATTGTCCTAACTAATTTACCATTACATTATTTTGTCTTCAAAATGTGATGATTTTAATGAATCTATACTTATTATAAAATTGGCAGCATTATACAAAGATATTTTTGTTTACCTGTTGCACTTGTGAGTACATGTTACATCTAATTGAGTTGTCTGTGTGCTAGTTTGATGGAATATCCTCTAATCTTCAGTTGGTCCTTTACTTGTAGGAGTTGTTGAAGGCCTGCCTGTCCCCTGCTATGGACGGCATCAGTGTATTAGTGACCTCAGCGCCATCTGGTGCAAACACACCTCTACATAAAATTATCAAAGCCTTGGACACAGGGCTGGGGTACCAGTTTCATGCAGCATGGGGACTAGTCTTACAGGTGTTTGCAGTATTATTTGAGGTAGGTTGCTGTTATCTCACAGTTCTTGTAATGGAGAGTGAAATTTATCATGTACATGTAAATCCAAATCTGGATATTTTAAACTTCATGGGATCTTGAAAAGACTGAGATAATCAAGGATTCTAGCTATAATGGTATCAAATAAAGATTAAAAAAATAAATTTAATGAAGTGTTTGAGAAATTAAAATCACTTTGATATATCTATTTTTTATCTGCAGGTTGCTGGAAAAGAGTGTCCTCTGCTTTTCAAAAAGGTAAACTTTTGTGAAAAAGAGACCTTTATTAACTAATAAAACAAGATTGAAGAAAAGTAAAGAGGCTTTCATCATCAAACGAACAATGTAAAATGAATAGATTTACAACAGTATCAAGCCACTTGATGCCTTCTATAATTTGCCAGAGTTGATTTGTAATCCTTGTCTATACATAGAGTGTGCTGTCTATTGCCAACTTGCGGGACAGTCCCAGATTTGCTTACAAAGCAGAGCTTGATCACGCTATCGGAGCAGCCGTCAAATATCTCGGACCACGACACATCCTGGAAGCTGTGCCTCTCAACATCACAGGAGACGAGTAAGTAGCCAGTGTAAAACAGAGGAGAATGGCCAAATTATTCTTCCTTTATTTGTTGCAAAAAACTTATTTGATTACTTTCTTCATTAATATTGCTGTAAGAGTATACACTTGGTTCATTTATGAAAGCAATTGAATGTTTTTGTACATTCTGACTTTTAGCCTTTTTATGTGATTGGCTGCACATTTTAGTTAATATGTGAAGCATAAAACCTCCAAATAAAATCTCAAAGAAAATAGATCTTAATAGTGTTGGATGTTTAAGTAATTACTTATTTAATAAAGAATAACTTAGTTGTCCATAAGATTTTGTCTGTTGTTTATTTCAGTGATGACTACACATTTCCTCGTAGTTGGTTGATTCCAGTTATCAGAGACAATGTTGGAAACACGGAGTTAGGATTCTTTACGACCTACTTTCTCCCCCTGGCTGCTAAACTCAAGAAAAGATGTAAGGCTTCTTCTGTATGCATTGAAAAGTTATCATGCATATTTAGATCAAGTTGGTTGTAGAATACAGAGGGTTCCTCTTAATCTGATAGCGGTTTATCGAATAATTCGGTTAATCTGATATAATATCAAAACACCGAACCATTTCTTATATATCCCTTTATGTTTTTTCCTGATATTCTGATAGGAAAAAATGTCATTTTCAGTTAATCTGATAGGATTGTGACCATGCAATAATGATTTCCCACCCTCTTACACCTGTATATTCCTTTGTTTAATTGGTTGACACCCCTCTTGTGTACACAGTAACTCTTTACAGGGCATTAGTTACACTTCAACGCACACAGGTGGCTCCCTTCTTCGTAAGATGAAAGCTACTGACATCAATAGTTGTTCCGGATGACCGCACACAGGACTGACCTTACCTGTGTACACATTTTATTGTTTGTTTATTTACCTACTGTATGTGTTAATTTCAAGCAGGGCATGCACCATTAAGAATCAGTTAAACATGGAGTTTCTGAATCTATTTAGATTTGCTTAGGAACATGTGACATGGAGGAAATTCTGATTACTTTCAATTTTACATCGGCATAGACAACTTAGAAAATAAAATTCAAATAAATATTATTATGCATAATTAAGCATTTAAGAGCATTTTCTATAACAGAAAAAAAAAGAATTCAAATAAATTTTCCAGGTAAAAGAGGGGCTTTCAGAAATTAGCAATTTCCTCTTATTACTTCCTATCAAAATGATGGCCACTTTGAAACCATCGTAAAGAGAAACATTTTCTTTTGAGCATTTACAAACAAAATAAAGACTAAAATGCTCTTTCATTGCTAATGCAAGGTAAATAATTTCATTTCAAACTATTGACATACAGAATATATATTTTCATTGATAAAGTATGTCTACAAACAAGTTATTTTATTCTTTACCAAAATCAAAGACCACGAAAAAGCTAAATCGGTTAATCTAATAATCGGTTAATCTGATAATTTTTCTCTGACAAATTGACTATCAGATTAAGCGGAACCCTCTGTACTACAATGGCTTGATATAGATAAATGTAATGGTTTCTTCACAAAATCAATTCTGATTAGGTTTAACAGTAAAATTGGCCCATAATTTCTAGTTCATTTGTGTTTGTTAGTCTGGGCTATGATTGTTGAAAGCTTTTATCGTAACTATTTGTGATTGGTTGTTTGGTTATTATTTTATTTGAATAATTCTAGAATAATTCTAGAAGTGTTATTATATCACTTTTGGTTTATGTTTGCTTTGACAGCTCTGGAGGCTGAGTCAACTGGTAACCAAGTGGTTTGCAAGTCTTACGACGCTCTACAGAGGCAGATCTGGTCCCTACTACCTGGCTTCTGTAACCAACCCACTGACCTCACTCAGGTAATACAACCTCATACAGGTAATACAACTTCACACAGGTAATACAAACCTCACACAGTAACCTATGGTAATACAAACCTCAAACTTTAACCAACCCACTGACCTCACTCAGGTAATACAACCTCACACAGGTAATACAACTTCACACAGGTAATTCAATCTCACATATGTAATAATACATCACACAATAACCTATTGTAATGCGAACCTCAAACTTTAACCAACCCACAGTCCTCACAGGGGTAATACCACCTCAACCAGTAACCAACCAACAGACCTTACACAGGTAATACTACCTCACACAGTAACCAATCAACAGACCTTACACAGGTAATAAAACCTCACACAAGTAATACAACTTCACACTGTAACCTATGGTTATACGAACCTCAAACTGTAACCAACCCACACACCTCACACAGGTGATACAACCTCACACAGTAACCTATGGTAGTACAAACCTCAAACTTTAACCAACCCACAGACCTCACACAGGTAATAATACATTACACAAGTAATACAACCTCAAACTGTAACCTATAGTAATACAAACCTCAAACTTTAACCAACCCACTGACCTCGCTCAGGTAATACAACCTCACACAGGTAATACAACCTCACACAGGTAATACAACATCAAACTGTAACCTATGGTAATAAAATCTTCAAACTTTAACCAACCCACTTACCTCACTCAGGTAATACAACCTCAAACTGTAACCTATGATACATAAGTACAAACTCCAAACTGTAACAAATCCGCAGACCTCACACAACTTCAAACTGTAACCATTGATAATACAGCCTCAAACTGTAACCTATGGTAATACCAACCTCAAACTGTAACTAACCCATAGACCTCACACGGGTAATACATAACGATTATCCTGTTATTTTTCAGTCCTTTAAAGGAATCTGTAAGATCCTTGGGTCTGCCATCAGTGAGCGAGAAGACCTGAGGGTGGAGGTCATGTCTGGCCTGAGGAAGCTCATCAACAAGAGCAAGGAGGATGGTGAGATTTCTGTTTTTTAAGCTCACGTAGTAAGATTTGTTTGAGAAAAATCTGAAGTGTGAGGTTGAGGAAATAAACTTTATTTGCCAATGTTTGTGAAAGTTAGATAAAGAAAAACTTTCTGAGAAATCTCAGATTTGAGAAGAACTTAGCATCAGTTTATACCACGAAGCCAGCTCTGTTTACACGGTTTTAAAGGTAGACAAATGTTTGGGCTTGATCATGGTCTGCTTTAAAAGTTCTTTCTAGACTAAGGTACAACAACTCTCTTATAAGAGAGATAACTCTCATATAGCTCTCTGAGATTTAAAATTGACTTGTACCTCAATGAAAATGTTAACCCAACATTTGTTGAAAAAGTAAAGAGCAATTGCAAGATGCTATTGATGCTATAAAAATAATTGTTATTCTGTGGAAGAGTTTGGTTACATATCATGGACAGTATTTTGACATGTACAGAAACAGTTACTGTATAATATAAGTACATATGGAGGAGATGAGATTTCATTCCAATATCTGGAATTGTTAGATGTACATGTAAGTCTGTGAGAGAGCGTTGCTCTTACAATGCTCTGACATCTATTGGAATTTTAATGACATGAGGGAATTTTATTTTACAGAGGAGTGCAAGAAAGAGGTGGCAAGGTTTGCCAAGAACTTCCTGCCTATCTTGTTCAACCTGTTTACGACGGAACCAGAGAACACCAAGGACACGACACGATTGGCTGTCCTAGAAACCACCAAGTGCTACCTATACATAGCGGACACCGCGGTATTTATTTTACAGAAGCAATGTCATCCGTTCTTATGTAGATTCTTATTTAAGATTGACATGAGATTTAGCAGTAGGAATACATGTACTACAATTTCTGTAAAACACTAAATTAAATCAACCATTTAAAACAAAATTGGGTCTTGATAGCTTTTTTGTGATTGTTGATCTCTCTTTCAGCTAGTGAATACATACTGTGATAAATGTAAAGAAAAGTTCCATGAAGAAGGCATTTCATCATTTAAAAGGTTGGATGCAGTAATTCTTTGGTTTTTAAGTTATAATAAGATAAATGCTCAGTTGTATACAGTGCTATTTTTGCCAAATCAAAGTTAACGTTAAAAATTCCACCCCCATTTATTATATTTGCCCTAATGTGGTTTATTTTGCTTTCTGTAGGCAAGCTTTGCTGGATCTTCTTCTTGTGATGTTACCTATTGTAGAGGAAATGCGGGTAAAGGAAATTTTCCAACTTGTGACGGAGTTTCTTTCAGTGAGTTGAAATTTACAGTCCTTTTCCAGATTAAGTATTTCTATTAAGTAAGAGTTGGAATATTTTAAATGATTTAACAGTTTTGTGTTATTCACATAGGCTGAAATAGTGAAAGATTTGATTACCGTCATTATCAAGTTGTACAAATGATCGATCTATTTTTAACAGTGTCTGTGTAAAGCAGTAATGTTTAACTGCATAACTGGATACAAAGTAAACAAGTAAAATTGAATCATAACGATTGCTGATCTTCCTGCACTTGAGATTCCCCTTTGAAGTCCTTTGCATCATACACTGAGTATTTTACATGCAGTTTAATACACAATTTTGAAGCGATAAGATCAATGTATCATCTGCATCGACATACAGTGTATCTAAGGAATTTTTTAAAATTTGGCCTAAAAATGAGCAACTCGACTAATAGTCCACATCGAAGTATTGTCCGAAAAATACGGTAAATCCAATATTTTTGTGCTGATTTTATGTGGATAGGTACAAGAAGTGATCTGGTGTACCTCCTTAATAGTACTATCTTCTGGTCTGTTTCTCCTACAGGACACAGACAAGACATTACAGAAGAAGTGTTACCGGGTGTTAGAGGACCTGTGTGGTAGCCCCTCCCCTGCCTGTCAAGGGTTCCTTACCCAGAACCTTCCCGGTATCCAGGGGGTGCTACTCCAGTCCCTCTCTAGCTCCAGTCCCTCATCAAAAGCGGTAAGATCCACCAACTCAATGCTTTTAACATTCTTATTAGATGATATTATACTCTTTACAGGGTTGATGTTATCTCAATGCTTATAACATTCTCTTTAAATATTCAGCATATTTAGATTTAACATCACTGCTGTGCATGTGTGTGTATGTGTGTCTCCTTCAGCTTATGGGCAAGATTCAAAGAAAACCTTCGCACGAATGTTTATCAAACTTCCTATACCTATTTTGCATGGTAAAAGGACAAACATCATGAATTTTCAAGTCAATTGGCTAAATATTTGTTAAATTATCGTTAAAATAACAACATTTTAAACAAGAATTTTATGTAGGACTTAACAATAGATATTTCCGGTTCACGTCTGCGAAACTAAAGTGAAAGTAAACAGTTCAAATCAACAACTTGATATAGTTTTGGGTTTGGATCTTGTAAAGGTAATAAACAAACGCTTTATAGTAATGAAGAGTTAGAAGAATGTTAAACGTTAAAAATTGAAGCAGACAGGAGATTAAATTAATCCCATTTTCATCAAAACAAGCAGCCAAATTTCAGGCACTATTTCCCGAATTACTACGAGTGGAACTACTCCGAAATTTAGATAAGAAGTATCATTATCTAAATCTTGTTATACATGATACTGTAAATATTCTGACTGGTCCATTGAAAGTGTTGATGAATTCTGCAAAATAAAGAGAGGACATGTTTGTTGTGTAGAACTCTCATTTTCTTTCTCTTTCTCTCATGCTCTTTCTCTCTCTTTATATTAATTATAAAACAAAATGAACTTCAAGGTTACCGGTAAATTAACAGTGTTTTGTGTCTTTTCCAGCCTCGTCTGCGCTGTTTAATCAACATATTCAAGTTATTGCCAGAGGAGCAGAAGGACTTCTTGTTAGCTGTTGTACCAGAGGTAAATGTCAATATTATTTAAGTAATGATCTCATAGAGAAATCTGCCTAAGGAATGTCAGGTAGTCTTAGCTGTGATGAGAAATGAAGTTTAATGTATATCTGTATTGATGTTTTGGTAATTGTCAATGAATACCCGGTATGTATAGAAATAACATTAGATGTAAATGTATTTTTTATTGATAGAGAAATAAATTGTCATTTTTATTTCAATAGAATAAACATGTAAACAGTCAGGAAAAAAGTTCAATGAAATTGTTTATATATGTAGAAAAGGATGCATTTTATAAGGAAAACTTTTAGGACAAGCAGTCTTGCAGAATAACTGCACTGTTGTATTTCTCAACAAACAGCCTACATTTTATGGCCAGATAGTACACATATTGTGCTGTCTTCATAATTTTCTCTTGAATTGTTTGACAGGCAATTCTGTGCACCAAAGAGATAGGAGAGAGGGCTCGCTCTGCATCTTATCTACTGTTGGTGGAGATGGGTCGTGCTAAAATACGATGGAATAAAGAAGAAAACGGTACGTATGTGTCCAATTGGTTTCTTTAAGAATATATTTAGAGCTTAGATATGAAATTTATGTAATTCATTTACTTGAGACAAGTAATCCAGTAACAAATACCTAGTATTAACGTATACATGTAGGATTGAAAATTCAGTGTAGAACAGGTACTTGTTGTTTAATGTACATGTCACTGTCCATTTCTATAACAGGTTTTTTTTTCTATGTAGCAGTTTTCCATTTTATTGGGTGTGACAGGTGTCCCCAACTCCTCAATAACAAGTGCTTACTCATTAACAGGTGCCCTGGAGGACTACTTTCAGATGGTGATGGCAGGACTTGGAGGTTCCCCTCAGATGGTTAGCTCCACCTTGCTGGCTCTCACCCGTATTCTCTATGAGTTCAAAGGTCAGTGCCTGAAGATAGTGTACGATTAGAAATAAAGTGAATACTTGTTATAATTTGTCATTTTGGTGTTATGAAGATACAGGACACAAATCACGTGACTATCATTGCAATGATGCTTTGATGTGCTAATTCTATTATGACGTCATAATTAATTTGATTGTGTGATGCTATGATGTTATTTATCCATGATGTCAAACATGATTTGATAGATCTTTTTAATTTCCCGTACTTTACGGCTCTAAAGTAGTCATTGTCACAACATGAGTTGGGGAAAATTTAACATTTTTAATTTTAGAAATGTAAATGGACAAAATCATAAGCAGTAAATATATTCTGATTATTATTCTGTTCGTGTGAATTAATAAATGTAAAGAATGTATTACTTTTTTGATGGTTCAAAACAGAAATTGTCACAAAAAGTCACAATTCCAGAATAAGGGGTAGGGGTGATTCCTATTGTAGTATTTCCCTTGAATGCCAAGAAAGTTGCCATGAAAATTAATTCATAATGCCAGAAAATGGGGACAATTCCTATCAAAATATCTCCCTTGCAAGTTAAGAAAAGTAGTGACTAAGAAAGTAGTCATGAAAATAATATATGTTTACTTAGATGATTGTATATAACAATGTTGCTGTCTACAGCCTCCATCAGTTCCTCATTACTGGAAACAATCGTGGAGAACTTGTGTATATTACTGACGTCCAAGACGAGGGAAGTGGTCAAAGCAGCTCTGGGCTTCATGAAGGTCCTTCTCTCAGCCTACCCAGACACTGTGCTGGCACCGCACTTAAAACAAATTGTAAGCTCAGCTCTTGTACCCTATCCACTTAAATCAAATTTCAAATTACTGTAGATTCATTATTTTATGCAAGTACTTGCATGTAATTCTGCGATTCAACAGTTTTGCATCAAATCGTGAGAATATAAAATCATGAACGCCAAATTTTTATCATATAGTTTCAGTTAGTTTACATATGTCCAAAATATAAAAGCGTGATTTTTAAATGTGCAAGATGTGCCTTCTTGCCATTATATGCGGATATTAATTCCTTGAGTTTAATTAGGAATCTACAGTATTCTAAATGTATTTTAGCAGCCACTGATTGTTTTGCTCAAGTTCTTATGAAAACCAATTGTAGTTCATTAGGGTGTAAACATGAAGTAATCTTGTTTTACTGAATAGAGTCTTTAAATCTGGTAAAAATCAGCAGCTTCTACTGTAGGATAACAAATATGGAAATGTGTCATAGGTCAGATATTCACTGGCTGATTTGTGTGAATCATATTTGGATATGTCATTGGTCAAATACTTGTATGCACTTGCTAATTTGTGTAAATCACTCTTGTTTTTTTCCTCTTTTCTAGATGTCTAGTCTTGTATCACAGAAAGAGGATTGCAAACACCACTTCAGGTTTAAAGCCAAGGAAATTTATGCCAAACTTATCAAGAAATTTGGGTAAAACTTTGCAATTTTTTTTACCTATTAACTACTTCATATGGTTACTATTACATACAGTTACACAAGTTAAACCAGCTACCATGCATGATACTCCATTAGAATCATTTGCAAAAGCTTAATAGCATAGAACAGTAGATTGTGTAATGGAGAATTATTGCTAAGGAGTGTTCAGTGATGGATTGTTGGCTAAAGATTTTTAAGTGTGACATGTGTTGGGAAGTTGTGTTAGAGCAAGGCTAGGTAGTTCGTTAATGATGAAACTATATCATTAAGATGACCACTAATGCAACTTTATATTATTAGTGGATACTGTATCATTAGAGGTAACTACAAACTAGTGAACCTTTAATGCAATAGATATATTTACACATGAATACAGAATTTTGTATATTTGTACATTGTATATTCTTAAATTGATAACTGGTTCCAGGTACCAAACAATCTTTGGCCTCTCCCCACCAAGTATTCACAAGGTGTTGGTAAACATAAAGAAGACCCAGGAGAGAGCGAAGAAGAAGAAGAAGGAGAAAGAGGAGGAGTCAGAAGAAGAGAGTGATCAGGAGCACTTCAAGTCCCAACCAGAGAGGTACATTGTACATGTATACATGTAATTTTATGTATTAAAGTTTTCATTTTTCCTCAGCATTTGATTGGTCGATTTTTATCAAATGATTGTGTTATAGATTCTGTAATAAACCTAAGGCTTATAAACCTTACTTTACTTAAAAAAGAAGATTTATAAACTTTACTATATATATAATTAAAATAAAATTTCATCACAAAATACAGGTTTTAAAATGTTTAACATTGTGATGTTATTATACATGTAGTGACATCAATACTGATGTATCATGAGCCAAATATTTATAATAAAATGATAAGACAGTTATAGCCTTTTGATATCCTTCATTCTCATTAGATATATTTAAAAACATGCATTAATCTCATTAAAAAGCTATAACTGTATATACTATAGAATAAGGGTATTGTACAATTAGCGGGGCATGGTCACGATTTTGGTCAAAAATTATTTTTCCAATTTTCATGTTTACAAAGCATCAGTTAGGCAACCAAAATTTGAGAGTCATTCGTTGAGTTTTAAGTGAGTTACAGAGCTTACAATTCTTTGCTACGTAAACAAACTTTAGGAACTGTTTATTTATGCTTAAAATGAATAAGAAGATAGACAAATCTGCTTGAAAAAGACTATTTACTGGTATATTGAACCTATGTAAAGAAAATCAGGGCATGAGCCTTGTTTACATGACAAAAAATTGTGAGCCCTGTATCTTGCTTATAACTCTACGACTGACTCTCAGATTTCATTTGATCATTAGAAATGCATTCCTAAAGCATTGTAAATAATAAAAACAGATAAATAAAATTTGATCAAAATCATGACCATGCCCCTTTAATGTGAATTTGTTATAAGTGTGTCCAATGTATCAATGTTAACTACATCAAGATTTCTCTTAATCTCTCTCTGAATTCCAACAGCATGGATGAGCTTCTGAGGGACACTGACTCCGAGGAAGAGGGAGAGACAAAGGGGGCACGCAAACCAAGGGACAGAACTCAGGCTAAACTGGCCTGGCTACAAGAAGGAGGGGATATCATGGACTTCCTGGACCCCAGTGCATCTAAGAAAGTTCTTGGTAAGTCACAGGAAATGCTCTGTCTTAAAGGGAAGGATTGTTTTATGGGTTTGAAAAAACTGATATAAATAAAATGAGGCAAGTCGTTTGTAACAAACAAAAGACAAACTATGATTTTTTTTGTAAGATTAACTCTATGATTTGATTGAATAAAATAAATATCGATTCCTTGTCGTTATTGATGATGTTTTTATCCATATTGATAAAGTGGTCATGCATTTAATTGCACGTGATGTTGAAAAACATTTGAAGGCTGTCATTGATGTTTGCAACATCTCATTGATAGCTACAAAGCCAGGAGAAAAGAGAGAACAAAAGACAAAGAGAAAGGAAGCCGAGTTTAAGACCGCTCCCGATGGACGCCTGATCATTACTGAATCGAGTGACGAGGAAGGTAAGAAATCAGGGTCACACAGGCTCTTATTGGGTGCTAGAAATAGTGACAGAATAAGATCAGGGTCACACATACTCTTTATCATGTGTATGAGTGTCTCCAGATATATACCTATGAACGAAATAAAATCAGGGTCACACAAACTGTTTATCCTGTTATGGCTGTTTGAGGTATACAGCATGAGTGAATGAAATAAAATCAGGGATAATCTTCCTGCATCCCCTTCTAAAAGAGTCGTTCATGAATAGGAAAATTATATCCTGGTGATGCTATTTATATATGATAGATTTTCATACCAATTTATGTACTGGTAGTTGCTGGAGAACATTTGTTTAATAGATATACTTTATACTTTGTAATATCGTATTCTGATTAACGACTACATGTATGAAACTGTTCTTATACATGTACATGTACATGTGTAGTAGATACAGATTTCATTATCATTAAATGTTATTGCAGAACCTGAGAAAATGGCAGGTGATGATGAGGAGCTTGATGACTTATTGAATGCCATTGAGCAAGGCGCAGGGAATGTTAAGGTAAATAATGAAATCAGTTTATCACAAAAGTGCTGACTGCAGAAGAAATAATCTCCTGTCGTGTGTGTTTCTTCTAACATGTCATTTATGCAACAGAAAACCAAGAAGAGGAAGGTGGAGGATTTGGGATCTGATGAAGAAGGACCATCACCCAAATATAAAGGTATTGTTTTGTGTGGCTCTCCCACTAATGCCATCAGCATTGTATTATCAATATCAAATAAATTTTACAAAAATTTCATTACAAACAAACATCTGACAACATCATAATAACATGGTAACAAAATCAAAAATAGTCCACTCTCATATTCTTACTGATTAGTATTTGATTGAGTAGTATTTTGTGAATATCTATGTTTATTCCAAGTCAAGAATGATCCTATTTTCTTTAGCTGGAGGTGGAGGCATACACAGACCGATAGCGAAGGCCAAGAGGTCAGCTCCTCATGATCCGACTAGTGAGTACAGAGCCAAGAAAGCTGGAGGGGACATCAAAAAGAAGGGCAAGCCAGACCCCTATGTGTACCTCCCACTCAACTTCCAAGCTCTGAACAAGAGGTACAATACTTGATACTCCAAGGCCTGGGATGGATTGAAGTATTTGATGCAATATACTCAAGAAATTTGATAGAAAAGTTTTCATAAAAATTGTCTTTTTTCCTTGATACTTGCAATTTATAAAGACAAATTCTTATCTTATATTAGTGTTGCAAAATTACATTAAATACCTTAGATTCCTTATCTAATGCTAGGAATTAATATTCGTGTAAAATCGCGAGAAGCAACCCTCGAGGGTTTCAGAATGTCACTTTTATTCATCAGACAGCTTTAAATATATGAAATTACAACAAAAAATTGGTGCTCTCAATTTGATACAAAACAGCAGAATCGCGGAATTAATTTTTATTTGATTATTAATAATAATTGTTTATTTCAGCTGTTCAGATTAGAATTTATTTTGTGTAAATTATTTTTTAGGAAAAAGGCAAAGATGACTGGTCGATTTACTAATCTTGTGAAAGGAGCGAAAAAGGGGGCTAAAAAGGGAGCTAAAAAGAAGAAGATGTGATCAATACTGGACATCCACACCCTGTGTTATCACTGGATTGTTTTCTGTTGGTTCTGTTTTATTGACTATCTAAGCAAGATGGTGTTCAGCATGTGTTCTTGCATTAGTGATTCAAGTGCGGACTTTACATTCTGAACAATTAATATAAGTTGTTAAGAAAAAAAGTTGATTAAGTTCATTATACCATTTGAAAAATGGTTATCTGATATGGAAAGAAAAAACATTGAATTTTATTAAAGTTATGATATTTCTATATGCATTTAATAATTATGTTTTTTATTTAGTTGAATTACATTTACATGTTATTCTGGAGTGAGTTATATATCCTTGCAGATTTTTTCTGATAGTTTTTGAAAACACATTATAAAAGATTAGAATATTGCAGAGAATAATCATGGATTTTGTTCAAGTGCTGTTTAGGATTTTGTCCTTTTATGCACATAAACAGTTTTATTTTTATGCTAATTTTTTTCTACAGTAATAGTTATTTTACAAAAAACAGTAATATTTGTACCCATTTTAAAAATAATCCTAAACATCATTTAACCACAATATATAAAGTAAATGTAAGTGAAAACTTAATTTGCATCTATCTTCCCCATTTATTAAGTAAAAGAGAAAACCAGGTTGTTCTCATTCCTTAATATATTTGTTGGGGGAAATACCACAAAAATAATTTGAAAATTGGCTACTAGTACGTACCGTACAGCTTGACAATAAGGATGATTCACATGTTTACTCTCTTTCCATCATACAAATGCACCACAAGGACTTCCATACCAAGGTGATCTGTGGCAGAGAACCACCACCAGTCAGGACAATAGAGGAATATCCTGGACATTCCAACAATCACTCAAAGATCTTGATTTTGCTGATGGCAATTCAATAAAAGAAAGCGAAATCACAGCAAACAAAAGAATAGAAGAGGTCAAGGATTTTTTATTTTTTAGGACCGACGACATCCAAAAATAAGCATTCAATGCTTATATTTATATTCATACTGATGTTATTTTTATGAAATATGTGTTTTGTCGCTGTAAAGCCATTATATTCGCTCTCTGTCAGGGATATGAAACATACATGGAACAGCCATATTTACATGTTATTTAGTTCGCTTCCGCGACTAAAAATATAGTGCCAGAAACTTTGTAGAGGAAAATCTTTTTAATGAAGGAGTAGATATAATTTAATGATTATTTTTCAAAAGAATATATGAAATTGGTTATGTAAGATTGAACGTTTCATTTAATCGTACAAAAATAAATATACTCAAAACACGTGAAGACATATATTTGTGCACATGGCGCATGAATTATCAATATGTATTCATAGAAAATTGAACGTCGCATATTTCCGATGCAAACATAAGGGGAAATATACACTGAATGTAAATATATTTATATGACTCCATTTTGAAATATCGCTGTCGCTCAAGTTAAGATCGTTCTTTCTTGAAGTAACGGGATAAAATTATACATGTTTTGCAATAAACGATTTAAAGGGTTTATATCCAATTTATGTACAATAAATTACCGTTATTTTTTAAATGCAGTATTATTATTTTAACAGCCAAATTATAGATATCACGGTGGTTTCCAAATATCGCTATGTAGGCTATTGATCATGGTTGTGTCCATTTTTCTGCAAAAAAAGTATATAGATTTTTTATATGATACAACCCCAACATTTTAGAGACTAAAGTTTTTGCCACTCGTCAATATTTTTTGAATCAAGGATTGATATAACATGTCGCAATGTTAGCATTAAGAAGCGTTACCAAAACTTACCCTCCGATAGAAATTAAGCTAAAAAAAAGGATCTTATGTGAATCAAGTTTCATTTAAATATATCAGATATATCAGTTATTCTAATTTTTAGGCATTTAAGTATAAGATTCGTTTATACTTTATGGCTTTGCATTGTTGAAAAACTCGGCATCTGTCCGATTCTCTTCACTGTCATATGATTAAGGATTAACAAGCGTTACCGCTTTTTCTCTGCGTAAACAATGCTCTGAATAATCCCACCGTATATATCTTCTGCATAGTTGTATAGCTTTATGTTATGGCGATTTTCGAACTAAAAAAAAGCAATCATGTAAAGAAAAACAATAAAATATTACACTTTTTCTTAACAAGCGTTACCGTTAAAAAGCGTTAGTATTTTTTTTTTTATTTTCGAAACGAATGTTACTTATCGGGAATTTTCAAATATCTAGGCAACCATGATGTAAAAGTAAAGTAACAAACACGAGTAAGAACGAATTTACCACAACAGCACCATTTTTGAAAGGTCACAACATTTTTAATTTAAAGCTTACATCTTAATCAATGTATATATCGGTATTCGATTATCGATTATATAAAATATATAAGATTGTTGTTTTTTTTTTGTCAATGCACATAATTGAGTATATGTACAGTGTATATACAAATCATAATAACGACATCCATTGAAAGCTGTGTATATACATGTATATTTGTTTTGTAAAAATATTCAAATATTCATTGACTTGAAGTATTTAAAAAAAAGAGTATAGGTAACAGATGTTAAGGTGCTTTGTATTATTTCAAGAAGTTATAATACAACTGCCGTTGCTGGCTTTATCACACAACGATTCAATTAAGTTGTTTTTATCAGCAAAGTGTTTTATTGTTTATATAGAAAAAGACACATTTCAATATTAATGTCTTGTATGACGATTTAAGCAATTTCTAAAACAAGAAAAGCTTATTGTCATATTTACATAATGAATTTACCGGAAAAAAGGCCTTGCCCCCCCCCCCCCCCCCCCACCCCCTGCAAACAAAGATACATAGATATCGCTCGGAAACCCCCCCCCCCCCCCCGGAAAAAAATTCTGGATCCACTCCACTCACGTTCATGTTACATTGTACATGTAATGAAGACTAATCAAATTACATGTAATACCTGATATTGAAAACGGCATATAAATTCGTCTATTAAATTTGCATTCCAAAATGGTTAAATCGATAATATGAATATATACTAGTTAGTAGTAAAATGAACCTGATTTAATTAAACATGAATATCTTAATTTTTTCGATGGTACTTTATACAGTGGAAATACAACCGCCGATATCGGGAAAGAAAATCAAGGACAGGTTTACATATATGAAAAGGAAAAGGAAATACTATATGTTTTAAATTTTCTGTCAATTACCATTATTCTACAAACATAATAATATTATTAGTTAAATTGAATTACTTATTGAAGAAATACTTGTCTTGTATTATAATAACAAATGTATTTTGACGTTGATTTTAACATCCATTTAGCTTTCAATTTTGTAACAGTCTTTTCATTTTATGTTTTTATGAACAATATCCTTTCATAGAGATTTCAAGCCTACATAAATTCGCTTTTAAAGGCAACTATATGTTTCTCTAATTAAAGTAATTATCATTAACAGACTTTTCAGATGTTCGGTGTCGATAAGCAAATTTTCCTCCATTTCCATTCGTGCTGCGCATTCGGTATTTTTGCAGTTTTAAAACAAAATTATCACACTATTCAAGGTCTATAATTTGAAATAATTATAGAATTAGTGAATCTTTTGACTATATATTTATTTATTGCTGGAATAAAGCACTGCTTTATGATATTAACATCCGTTACTGTGATTTAACCCCCCCCCCCCCCCCTGCAAAGAATCTGACCTAGTTTTTTAAATACAACAGGTAGTATGTGGGAGTAATTTTCAGGAAAAACATCATAGATGATGTTCTTTTGGAAAACCAAATTATTAAAACAATCTGGCAAACTTAATTTTTTAACAACGTGACCAGTGTATTGGAGTAGCAATTCTGAGAATGTCTGATAAACAAAATGCATGGACGCTCATAAATTAAATTTTCATTAGAATAGAAAAAAATCTGTATGGTGCTTTATTCAGTTTTAACTTTTTGATTACTTTCATCATTCCATGCTTACTACGCTATAAAACAGAATTTTGCACCATACATTGATTATAAGTCATATTTCAATGTTCCACAAATAAGTATACCTCGGTTTAGAATGATAAAAGTTAAATAATAACGAATTTCAATGTTGTTTTTTTTAAATCCATGTATTGCAATACCGGTGTTGTATAGCAGCTTTTCCCCCATAGTAGCTTTTCCCCCCGGAAAACCTACTATATAGTAGCTTTTCCCCCCATAGTAGGGTTTCTCCCTCACGTTTTTGGTTCATATTTTATTAAAAAATATTTATGGAAACCCAGTAAGGATTAAAATCAATGTTTCTACACACCCATGTTGCATATATCTGCATTCATCTGTAAAGGTTAAGTTTCGTTTTGCCGATTTATTATTTTTTATAGACAATGCTGAAAATTAAACATGTGTGTAATGGAATTATACAGAGAACTTAATTTAGGTAATTAATTGAAAAAAGTACTTGGTTTTACAAGATATACACTTATATGCATAATTCTGTATTCTGAATTTGTAAGTGAAAAATGTTTTGAAAATTTTTTAGTAAATCTATCAGTCCGTCTGTCTGTTTGTGCAAATTTTATCCAGGCTAAACCTCTGTTTTAGAGAAATTTTGTTTCCGATGTTTCAGAGCCCGATGTTTAAAATCCTATTATAATGAATATAGTGCATATTCTTTAGGGTCCCATATCTCATAAACCAGAGATGACCACATCACCATATTTTCACAGTGGCATTGGTTTACCACTTGTAGTTGACTCTGAAAATTTCAGCCCTCAGGGTAGGGACCCTCGATGTTTCAGGGCCCTATGTTTAAAACCCCATTATAATGATTGAATAGTGTTCTATAAGTGGGGGCCCGAATCTCAAATTATAGAGATGACCACTTAACCATATTTTTATATTGGTAGTGGTATACCACTAGTAGATGACCCTGACAAATTTAGCCCCCAGGGTAGGGGCCCTTGATGTTTCCGAGCCCGATGTTTGAAATCCAATTATAATGAATAGTGTATTCTTTAGGGCCCAATATCTCAAAAACTAGAGATGACCACATCACCATATTTGTACGGTCATTTAAAAGTAAAAACATCATTTAAAAATACACATTCAGTCATATATTTCTTTATCAAAATGGTTGAAAATTACGTTTAATTCTGCTTTTCTTTTTAAATTTACGAATAAAAATTTTAAAAAAAAAGGTACGCGGGTAAATTCATTATTCTTCAAAGCATTTAATCAATTCATAAGATGACTAATGATATACTAAATAACTAGATAAATAAATCAAGTTTTTATTCATAAAAGTAGCAACCGAAAAAACAAAAATAAATAACCAACAATAGCGCACTTGATATACGACTTTATTTTACTTGCCAATTGGTTAAAGATCAAGCTTATATTTAAAAAAAATAAGTCAGCTCATCACAAAACAAAAATGTGTTAGTTTTTATTTCTAATCACCCTTGTTTTATTGTTCGAAGAAATAATATGGTACACAAGTAAATCTTTATTGCAAAAATATGAAATAAATAGTATGGTGAGATTTTAGGTAAGTGAATCGTATATCTTGTTTATAGGGCATCGTTTTCAAAATTGTATATTTATAAATCACGTTGCAAAATAAAAAGCGGAAAAATTAGCACGCAGTGAATGATAATATATACATAAGGTTAGTTCAAGCTCCATTTCACATTTTCCAAAGTAATCAGCAAAGATACTGACTTTGTTCTGGTTGTGAAGCCATTTCATTTTTTTTTTTTAAATGTTTACATCATAAAACCTTGCGTTTCGTAAAAAAAATGTGCTTAAAAACATGAATATGAATATGCATAACTTTAAAACAAAATTGTAAATACTAACTTTACACTTGCCTTTATTACATAATCAATTATAATACCCCTTACCCATGATTTAGAACCCCATCAATCGAAGTAAAACATTTCAGTTTCTCATCATATCATCGCACCCTGTCTCTCGTTTGATATTAGAAGTAGAAATGTATGATTATATTTAAGATCGTCAATTCTAACGGTATTAAATTAAAATTAATAGCCTTTTGGACGAAGGGGGTAATACATTTCCACTTCTTATTCCCTTCCTCTACAAAATTAAGTCAAGATTAGTCAGTTAGTTTCCTGGGAGGAGCTTATACATAGATGATAATACATGGGAAAATTAAAGTTCTAAACCGGCGTATTCTGACGTGTTCTGTGAAAAATGTCAATGTCATAACGTCGAAGTCAACACTGTAGATAAGCATCGATTATATGAAAAAGATTCGAGGTATTCCGAAATCCGCGTAAAAGGTGTTCCAAAAAGGTATAACAAAAGGTGAAATAAATGGTGTGACACAGGAATGTTATGTAGGCCGTGCCTTTGTTCATATCAGGACTGAAAAAACCATGTATTTTATTCTATGTATTAATAAATGCCATAATTATCCTTTATTATGAGAAATTAATATAATATAAGTTATTGCAAATTATTGCCACTAATGGTCCGCCATAAACATGACCGGAATGTAAAAAAGGGGGAAAATCTACTATATAGTAGGTTTTCCGTGGGGGTAATCTGGCTATAAAAAGGGGGAAAACCCACTATATAGTCAGCTTTCCGTGGGGGAAAAACTGCTATATAGCCATTTTCCCGGGGGGAAAGATGGCTAGGGGGAAAAGGCACTATATAACACCCGTATTTACACTGAACCAATTTATTTTTCCAGGGATCCCCTGACATTAAAACTTAAGTAATTTTAGAGGGCCTATGGTAGCATTACCTCGAATTTTTCTGTACATGTATGGCTTTTAAGAAATCAAATATGTTTTTACAACAAAAAAATGTTCTCAGTTGAGTAAATGTTATATAGTGTTAGTTCCCCCGATAGCTTTAGCTATTTTGAAGAAACGAGTTATGCCTCTTGGCGTGTTAAATAAAATATGTAACTTAATCATATTCATGCAAGAGTGACTTAATGTTATACAACTTTCTATTAGTGTAAAAAGTCGTAAGTATTTCTTTCTGTTTGTATAAGGATCTTACATTATTTCAATCCTATCAGAGTTTACATTGAATAATGTAATGAAGTAAGTTCAATGAAAAGAAAAAGCCCTAGAGCTACAGATTCTATCGATGGGGAAAGTTAAAATTCAAAACAAAAGATCTCCCTTCTCGCAGGAAACATTTTTCTTCAATTTACATAAAAAAATCGAATTAACAATGAGTGTGCCCCTGACTTTTTTGAGAGCATGTAAAAACTGAAAGTGAAAATAATTAAGGAAATTAACAGTGAAGTTGGAGATATAGGTATACGCACACACACACCCCTCCCAGGGATTAGGATTTTTATGATTTGTGAATTTTTTTTTTTTTAACTTTTTGCTTGTCAAGATTTTTTTTATGATTCTGTCCCCCTCCCCCCTTAAAAAAACGATGCTACGTGCATGCATGCCTGTTTCCAAAGGGGTAAGGAGTGTTCCGAGGAATATATTTCTTTGCCAGAGGTTCCGACGTCTATATACGGTAACTTAACTGTGAATCTTATACGTCTTGATTATCCTAGTGGGGGGGGGGGGGGGGGGGTGGTTCCAGATGATCTGACCCACCTTCCCCTCTAGATCTGCACAAGCAGTGATTTTTTTCTTCATCCAAAATTTAATACATATTTCTGATATATTAGAAGCTAGTAATTGATTGCCTATAAATCAGATATGATAATTACACCAACTTTAATATATAAATGTTTGTTTAGTTAATTTTGTAAAGGAAAATTCTAAAAATAATCGGGGGGGGGGGGGGGTGGATCTGCGCAAGCAGTGATTTTTTTTTCATTCCAAATTTGATATATATTTCTGATATATTAGAAGCCAGTAATTGATTGCCTATAAATCAAATATGATAAATACACCAACTTTGATTTATAAATGTTTGTTTTAGTTAATTTTGTAAAGGAAAATCCTAAAAACAATCGGGGTGGGGGGGCTACTGTACATTTGAAGGTCGGGTTCGGGGTACAATTACGAAAATGTACTTGTCGTCTGGAGGTTGCAGATGGACATTTTTAAAGACTGGTACTTTATACATATAGGCCTATATTTATTTATTATTATGGATCATTTTAAATATCAACATCGTGCAGTGTCTTTACAAAAAAAAAAGAAATCCCCCGTTTGTTGTTGTCATACACATGTACTCAGGCACAGCAGTCAGAATAGGTCTACTAGTCCGAAATATCTGACGTTTTTCTGGCTTTTTTAACGATTTTGATATTTTACATGCAAGGAAAACGTCAGAACCGGCGCCATTACGAAAACTGGAAATTCACCGCCTCCAACTGGAAGCGGCATTCTAGGCTCGATTTTAAATAGATACATATTTAAAATCAATAATACAGCTTAAAATGTAATTTTACTGCACATTTCGATAATCACACTGATAAACATTAGTGTTGTCGACCTATTTTCTCACGAGATTTCAAAAATGCACGAAATCAAAACAAATCTCATCAGTTCGATAGAATGTGTTCAACAGCCTGTTTATTGGATGTAAGGACCCATAAAAGCGATATTAGTGCAATATATGAGCAGCAAAGTCATCGTTTTATTAATTAGTTGTGAGTGAAACATTTGATTCAACTCGTAAATATTTAAAATCGAGCCGAGAATGCCACCTCCAGTTGGAGGCGGCGAATTTCCAGTTTTCGTAATGGCGCCGGTTCTGACGTTTTCCTGGCATGTAAAACATCAAAATCGTTAAAAAAGCCAGGAAAACGTCAGATATTTTGGACTATAGGTATACATGCCGCATAAAAAAAAAACCTGAGTGTTTCTGATAAAGATGAAAGTTATTATTATTATTATATAAAATATTAAACATGTAAGCCCTTCAAAGATACGTTTCTTCTTTGAATCATGCAAACTTCTTTTGAACAAGATAAGAACACAACATGTATATTAGTATACTTCATGTTTCTTTGAATCATTGTCATTACGACAACAGTTTCAGTTTGATGGCATATGCGCGGATCCAGAAAGAATTCCCAGGGCGATCCGAGGGATAAAGATGTTTGCCAGCAGGAGGGTGGATGGGGAGTGCGAGGCCTATTTTAGGTAACTTTACAATGTGAATTTAAGAAGTTTGAAATTTTCAGGGTAAGTTCGTCAGGAACACCCCCCACCCCCCACCCCCCCGCCAGCCGCCAGGTCTCCCACCGGAGGGGATCAGTGGATGAACAGAATATTATATTCTATTAGACTTATAGAAAATGTCTGTGAGAGAGAGAGAGAGAGAGAGAGAGAGAGAGAGATACTTGTTAGATACTATAAATTTAATCATTTACAAAAAAAAAAAAAAAAATAGTTATATAATTTTGTTTGATTCACAAAACATTATTTCTCTGAGTAAAAGTTTTATTGATTAAAACTCATCCATACATAGCATAATCATGTATAAAAATAAACATATACTCATTGTCTAAAAACATTTTCAGGAAAACAACTGATCAGATCAGGAAATTAAACACTCAAAGAAAAAAAACAACAAGGACCTGAATATTTTGGATGTGGATTTTCTGAAGTTTTGAACATTCAGCAGAGAAAACAAGGCTGTTAAAAAATCACACACGACTACTCTAATTCTTCAGATTTAAAGGTAAGTAATGATTTTTAGCTAAGACAATGTGAATTCTACTTGGGTTAATATACCTCTACAACTCCTCTTTATAAGTAATGGGCCTCGGTCCCTGTGTGGACTTGCTCCATTGCTGGTAAAGAATTGAGTGCTACACGTCCATTAACCTACGTCATTAATACATGTAACAAAAAGTTTGTTCAGATAACCACATGTAAGTTAAATATATAGAGACCATTTCCTTGTTTCCTGTTAAAAAAAGAATGTTTAACATGTTATAGATAAACTGCCATCTTATATACCTCTAGTAAAAACAGAGTTTGTTTATATGCAATATGAATATTGAGTCATTTAATATACATGGAAACAATTACTTAAACACAGCCATTTTGTTTACATATACTGTACAAGAATAGTCAGTCTACAATGTAATATGAAAGAAACAATTTAATTTGTTTGCATAAAAAATGGGTGTTAAAACGCACATAGTTTGATGACATGCAATATCATTAAACACATGGAAACCTACGTTATTGTAATTAGATACAGTCAACAATTTGTTTATATACATCCAATAGATATGGTCAGGTTGTTTACATGTGATACATGTTTCATCAGACTCAGAGATATGAAGATAGTGATCATTGTATAAAAAACTTACATGACACAATAACACAGATTATATATATTTTATCTGTAATGATAAATACCTATACAATATAAACACACACTGTATTCTCATCTAATGTAGATGATTATATTCAGGCATAATATAAACAGTTTATTTACATGTAATATTTACACACAGTATATAATGTATACTTGGTTCATTTGTTTACATCTAATTTATACAGTTAATTGATTTACATGTAATATTGGATTTTCTTCACTTTACCTGTGAACCTCTCAGTCACAAAGAGGTTGTCTCTGGTGTCCACACATAAACCACATGGAAACTCTAAATCACAGTTGTCAATGTAGCGGAGGAACTGTCCGTCCTGATCCAGGATGTGGATACGGTGGTTGTGACAGTCTGCTGTCAGGATCCGACCCTGGCTGTCTGTTGTGATGCCATGTGGATAGAATGATCCCTGGGTAGTAGAGGGAGGACCAGTGTAGGTAAACCGGAGTCTCCCGGCCTGATTGACCACCACTACTGCACGGGCTCCACAGTCTGACACACAGATATCCAGGTTCCTGTTCTCACTGATGTATTTAAAGTAACCAGATGAATAGAGAGGTTGTCCTTTGTCATCGTACTGAATACTTTGTTTCTCTGTGGAGCCAGAGTAACACACAACTTTTGTTTGTTTACCATCATCACTGTCCATGACAACCAGGAGGTCACCAGAGGAGGTTCTACAGACAGCGTGAGGTCTCCACCCCTGTAGTCTGATCACTGTCTGTATCTGTGTATTCTTCACTATGTTCACAGTTCTATCTGTGTTATCAGTATAAACTAGATCCCCACTCCTTGTCACTGCTATGTCATGTGGTTTGTTCCTTGACTTGGTTTGGATGGACTCCACTAGTTCCCCCTGAAGGTTGTAGAGTTTCATTATGTTGTTATTACCACGCGTCCATACTTCTGAATCATTCAGACACGTCACACTATATTGTCTATACCCTGTGTCTATATCTGTGATGACCCGGGGTTCATCCATCAGTGACCGGTCTGGGGGAGAGGACTCGGCTCCCTGGGTCGGCATGCTGTAGTCTTGTTCCTCTGTTGTAAAAGATAATGCTGACAGAGAACCAAACTGTTCAATCAGCTGATCTGTGTGGATTTCCTGAGGCTTAAAGTTTGGTAATGACACTTTGAGTTTAGGAGGCAATCTTCTGAATTCAGCAATCATGGATTTGTACTCTGAGACAAGGCAGACATCTTTGGAGTTCAGTAACTTCTTCAGTTCAGCAATGGTCTGTGTGATTTCAGAAATGGTGTGTGTGATTTCATCTTCCTGTTTATTTAGGACGACCAGGTGTTTGGATTCCATTTCCTCCACGTTAGATTTCAGGTTTGTGATAATAGTGTCTATTTCTCTGTGCCAGACTTCTCCTTGTTTGTCAATTGCTGTTGTCAATTTCCGGGAGTATTTACTCAGATCAGCGTTCTGCACTGGGATGTTGGATGCAATCTCTTTGTATTTAGGATAAATGGATTTCTCAAATTCTTCCAAATCTCTTTGCAACTTTTCCATTTTGCTTTCAAAGGTTTTAAGAATTTCAACTTGTATATGTCCTAAATGTTTTTTTGAAGAAATACATTGTACACAAATAGGTATGTCACATTGTTCACAGTGGAGTTCACATTGTTTGGTGGGGTGTTTCCTACACTTAGGATAGTTCAAAGTGGTTAGATATTGTTTAAGCGGCACCACTTTATGGACTTTAGAGGAATCAGAGAAATGTTTCTCTATACAGTCTTTACACAGATGTATATGACAAACTTCACAGTACATGGGGGCCACAGAAGTTTGACACAGGGTGCAGCGTACAACATCCTGGGAACTGTTCCTAGGGTCCATGGTCAGGGAACCTTTTATTTACTATCTAGGGGTATCAACATTTATCTGAAAAGAATTTGGTACATGTATTGTCAAAATTACATGAATAGTATTAATGTAATATACATCAAATTATTTTTATGCAGTACGTGCATGCCATATATTAATTGATACTATTACATGCTATTGTTTTTGTAGGAACTTATCTATCAACATTAGTTTTAATTAACTTAAATGTTTATAACTTGATACGAGTCTTTAAAACCGTCAGATTAATTATAAATAAGTCACTTGAAGAACTTACTGAATTCAAATCCACTGGTAAACTACCAAACGTTGCAATGCAACATGGCGGGTTCAGGGTGTTTAATCTTTGTTCCTGGTCTCCCAGCTACCCGTTCGATTTAAAGGCTGCAATATTCTCTGTCCACAATCTACATGTAGATGACAAATTGTTGTACTTGGTCAACACAATAGGGTTATTTATATAAGATATTGTTCAAAATCAAAGAAAAAACCCCCCAAATATTCCAAAATAATTACTGGTACATGTATATGTGTAAGCTAGGCCTCAATCATTAATAATACATGTATATACATACACTAGCTATATGTAGTCCCTCTACTTCCCTCCCCCCACCCACCCTGGAAAAATAATTACCGGTCATAAAAAGAGAGATATATTTATTAAGAAGAAAAAACCCAGTTGATATAAAAAAAAAAGTCATACCAGCATGTTCAAAGGCTACCAGAGATCATTACTTCTATCAACAACTTCAGAACCACAATGTTATATACTACTGAAAAACTTCAAAAATCCAACATGGCGGGTTGCAGGATTTATTGTTCCTGGTCCACCTACCTGTACAGGATCACGTGATTCAGACTTAAATGTCAGGTACAAACCTGAAGTATGACAAGGACAGGTAAATCAGATATCCGAGTACTTTCAAATCTAGGTCACACATTGTTAAAAATGGAAACAGCATTCTTTATTTGGTGAAAACAGAGAAATAGTATAAAACATTTGGTTTAGATTTTGTATTTTCTTCTTTTTATCAACATGCATCCCTTCTCAAAAAAATATTCTGTAATTCTGTGTGTTGGAGGAGGAGGGGGGGGGGGTGTATATAGGAATATGGGAATCAGACTGATCCATTTGTTTTTAGAAACACTATTTTGTATTTAATAGCTTAAGGTTACTCTAGTGTTAAGTGTTAAGATTTTAAAAATGTTTTCCAAGGTCAAATTTTAAAGGTCAAGGGCACGAGTTATAAGTTTCTGTTGAAGAAGACCCATCAATGCTCCAAATTAAGGTCTAAGATTCAAATCCCTGCTACTGTATTAATGGCTTTGAGTTCTGTATATGATTTAAAAAATCTCTAGAGGAACTTGAATAGTGAAAGATCTATTTATTACCATGCAATATCCTTTGTAAAAAAAAAAAAAGCTGGTGTGGTGTAATGGTGCACACATTCTATTGAGAATCAAGAATGGGTTCAAATCCCATCATCAGCATAAACATGAAAGGAAATTATGCATGTGTATCCAAATTACATAATTATGAGCTTGAAGGCTAAACTGGCTAGCATACATTATTGATACATGTATACCTAAATGTCTTTGTAAGAGTAGTAGTTAAGATATAAGAATACACCTATTTGCAATTACATGTACTTGATATGAGGACAATTTAGAATATGTGTATATTAATATATTTAAACACGACTTTATATCCAATGACCAGAAAAGAGAAATGGGGGATTGATCATGTTTCATATCCCTTATTTGTCTTGAAAATTTGAGCATCAAATTGAATTAAGGGTCCTCCATCCCCGTGAATTATACTTTTTTTATGATAACTAACTCACATGGCAATATTGCATTGGGAAATTGTTTGTGTTTCTTACTTCGTGAGTACTATTGGATCATAATAGCATTAGATTACTGACCCGCAGATCTTGAGTTTGAATACGACTGGGACATTTGTTTACTTGTATGTTACAAATATTTTTAAAAAATCATGATTTTCCCAAAAATTGCTATTTTTTTTTTAGTGATTTTTCAAATTGTAAACATGCTTGAATATTGTACCTTTTAAAATATTACCAGTTTGTGCTTTCTAAAAAGTAATCAATTGCATGTACACGGTATATTAATCCAGGGATGTATATATATGTCCATGATTAATCATAAATTAAATTTTATGAAAATCCAAATATTTCATTGGGAACAATGGGTGGAAACTTCCAAATTAAAGAGGTATAGTGCACTTAGTATACAATTTCGTCTACAATATAGGACTTTTGCAAACATCAGACATTTTCAATATCATCCAATATTTAGTTAAAATATATTTAAAGAAACACAAATTACACAATTACCAGGCTAAAAAAGTCTTAATGATCTTACATAGCATCATTAAAATCTTCAGGTTTTGTAAGGGATATGTAGGAAAACTATTTAAATAGTTGGTATGGAATAAAAAGTTGCCACCCTGGTATTTGAGCATTTGAACCACTTTAAACCAAAGAAATCATATTAAAATCATGTTCTACAGGTATATATTGTTGTACATGTTTACATTGAATTAATTTTGGTTTAACGTGGTCTTTGTACTAAATATTAGACAAATATTTCAATTAGTGACTTTTCTAATACATTCATGTGTATTAAACTTTGTACATTGAAAAGACAACGAAAAATGTGTTGAATGTGTGGCCTAGTGGTAACACGTAGGTATTTTTGATTTTGCGGTCACTGGATCAATCCCACCAAGCAGTAAATATTTCTTTTTCTTTCACTTAATTAAAGCATGATTAGAATAGAAAGTTTTCACTACATGTATCTACTAATCTTCTGTATTTTTCAAATTCCTGTGTATAATACTGAGTATGCATGCATGAGCATATCCAATAGTTACTGATCTCTTCAATAACACTACACTCTTTTACACTTGCATTCATTGAATTTTGTTAAAAGTCATCACAATTCAGAATATCAACTAACTTTATACAGAGATTTTACTATTCATTTGTCAATGAAGATTTCCTGAATTTATGTTAAATCAGGGCCGGGTTATAATGTCAGACACTACAATAAAATCTAGGTTTTGAAAATTATATTGTGACAGATACCTGTATCCAGACACATAAATAACTAATATATAAATGTTATTTATGTCTCTGCTGTATCTATATTTTAGTAAAAGTACTTTTTGTTCAAACATGGATCTATATAGGTGATCATGGTGATATAATGGGAAAATTAAGGCGCTATACCACTTACATAGTAAAAAAATTTTTAAAAAAAGTTTATAGATTTCTTTTTATGTAACGTACGTATTACTAAGTATAGCTAGCTTTTAATTGACAACTGTCAACAAAAATCTATTTAACACCCAGAAAGAAATTCTTCCTTGGAACGCACAAATTCCATTAAAAAAAAACACCATATGAAATACATGACAAAATACTGATAATCTGATTGATAATCAGTGGGTCTTTTTAACACCGACACCCCCTCCCCCTTTCCTTTTTCTAGATCCACATTTGACACTATAAAGGTTTAATCACCTAATCACTTGATATTTTCCATAAATTTGTCATATTTTCTCAATCATGCTTATTTCATGTCTATGGTTTGAATGATTATAACAGACCTTCAGTCTTTGCTATCTCATATGTTACGATCCGCCCCTCTTTCGTCATTTTAGATATTCGGTACGTTTCCGATGTTGTCCTTCGCTTGTATCAAATAGGGAACCCATGCGAGGTCATCCGAACAAAGTTCAAGCATGCGCAAACGATACTTCCTGTTTAATTTCAAAGGGAAGCGGTAAAGAAAAACAAGGTAAAGATTTTAAAAATTGTATGCCCAAAAATCTAGAGAATTGTTTTTTATGAGAATACAAAAGGTAAACTTGGCAATGGCTTACAAAATATTGTGCTGATTTCAACTGTCATCAAGATGGATTTCGATCCTTTTCGATATCGATAATATTTTGATTGAAACAGTCTCAGACAATGACAAGGACACTGGAAGTTTTTGTAAATAGATTGTATGTGCATGTATATCCTTTTTTATACAGGCACATACAATATATTTACAATAAATTCCAGTGCCTGTGGGGCTTCTCACAATAGTTTTGTCTTCTTACTTTTTTACCACATTGACTGGACTGTCACAAGCGATACTAAAATAAACACTATCAGTCAGGGGTGTGACTGAAATCCATCATATTGAAAAATAACCGATTATTGTCATTTCTACTATCTTACAGACTTACTAATTTGATAAAAAAACGATGAAATACAGTCATATTCATTTTTCAGAGGTCTATGTCATAAACAGGTTGGGACCAATCGCCCAAATGGGATATAAGGCTATTATATCCAGTATAGCCAGTTCGGGATATAATAGCCTAAATGGCAGGATTCGACACTGACCTTAGTCCGTTAGTCACAGACTAATAGATTTTCATGCGGACTAACAAAATTTCTGTCTAGTTAGTGCGGTCGGACTAACAAAAAGTTTTGCTTAAAAAAATGTGTGAATTAACGATGTGCGATTGTCGACATTTTACTGGAAAACCCTGACTATATTTTTATTATCTAGCATATAATACATTGCAGTGATTATAAAGTTACCGAGCGAAAACAACAGAGGTATGCAGGATATTATGGGTGACTTGATTATTTCTTTGCCCTAAGGGGATGTCTGAGAAAATAGGTGACAAGCGCACGTTTTCAGAACAACGGATTCGATAGGGACGCTTATGTGTTTATAAAAAAAAAAAGTGAAACGAATCTTCTGCGAGTTGTTTAATTAAATGAATTGTGTTTAAATCATTGTCATATGTCACATTGTTTATGATTTTAAATGGATTTTTAAAGAACTTAGAGAATGAAAAGAAGAAAGTAGCTCATAGCCGGGATCCATTGCACAGATCTATTTATAACATCTGTAATGGCGGCATACACCATATACACGGAGATAGTGAATAAGCAGCTCATAGTTATGTACGACTTAGCACAATACAACTGTAAGAAAAACATTATGTTTTATGCACCCCTTTCTTACAAATTCTAATTAAAAAGTGTGTATTATATATTAAGGCATATACGGTAATGCATTTCAAATTTATTTTTGACGGGCAAATAAAATTGCCTGCGGACTAGTTAAAATAAACAGGCACTAGTCCGGCTGGACTAATGCATAAAAAAGTTAGTGTCGAACCCTGAATGGGATACAAATTTAAAGTGCAAAAAATGAAAATTTTGGATTTGGTAATTTTATATATAAATCTGCATTAATGTATATCAAATGCAACAACTTTTGGTTAGCAAGTTTTCCTATAAGGCTATAGTTTGTAAGATTGATCCCCAAGAAGTATTGGATATGCTGAGGGATCAATCTCCATAATAGTACGGTTACAGAAAAAGTTGTTTACCAAAAGTTGTTACATTTCATCTATTCTAATGCAGATTTATGCTATTTTTATCACAATAAAAAAATTCTATTTTATGCGCTTCAAATTTATATTCCATTTGGGATATTATATCCCAAAAGCGCTATTATATCCCATTTGGGCGATTGGTCCCAACCTGTTAAAATAAACTCCAAATAGTTATGACTGTTTTTCATCATTATTCTAAAAATGATGGATTTCAGTTTTTACTAAAATTCAGTTTTATGACTAGAAATCATCATTTTTAAATGAATTGGTAAGTCTGGGCACACTTAATTATCTCATTTGTTTTATGGGGAGCACTAATTTATTTTGGTTTCAGCTGTGGGTCAAGATGTTTCTCTACACATGGGACCATATGGCAGGATAGTGTACTATGAGGCAAATGGGTTGGAAGAGTTAATTTGGGAATGGAAATATGATGAAAACAAGTCACATTTACAAAATTTAAAAGATGTGTACATTATGTAGTCAGTAAAAATGACAATAATCAGTTATTTATTAATATGATGGATTTCATGCAGTCACACCCCTGACTGATTATTAATATTTGAAATATTTAACCAGAGAGAACCCTCAATTTGAGTGAAATGTTTAGTGTTGTTACTCGTTAAGAGAGCTATTTTTGAAAATTTTATATAATGCCTTAATAATGTTTATAACAGAAATAAAATGGATGAAAACTTGCTGGAGTTGAGTGAGAATTGTGAGAACTCGCTGTCTGGGGATACTGTACCTCCTTTATTGATGGGCAAACCGCCGGTGGTGAAGAAGTCCATTCTGAAACCTTCACAGCAAGACAACCTCATCCAGCTCTGTACTCCTGTACACAAAGGACTCAAGGTAAAAACACTCAGGAAAGGTGTATATGTACTAGCACCTTTACTTTCGTTCTATTTTTATTTAAGATTAGCTAATTTAAGAGCTAATCAAATTTGAATCACAGGATCAGGTAACATACAAGATTTTTATATAACGTCATCCCCATATGTATACAAACAAAAATAAAAACATTGTATGTGACCATGCAGCCCCAGTGCTTTAAATCAGATCGGACATTAACATACCAAACATGGCTAAACACTTAAGTCCAAGTAATAATCTTGCTACTAATACTATTACATTTACTTATTAGGTTTGATTTTCAGTCCATGGGAAAACAATTTGACTTTTATTGTTTATATAAAATTTTCCTCTTTTTGAATTCAATGCTTTAATCATTCCAAAATGTAAATACTCATGACATAATAGACATATACATGTATGTATTAAATGGCATAAATGCTCATGAAACTTTTAGTAAGAATTTTTGAAAAAAATATCTTAATTTTGCATGTCAAATTATGTATACATCAAGTATAAATTATGACGTTGGATTTTGAAGGTGAAATTTGAAACTCCCCATAATGTTAAAAAGTCAACGCCCACTCGCTTTGAGGATATTCAAGTACTGGACGAGAAAGAGAACTGGCTGGAACGCACGGCTGTCGTCACTAAAGCTCAACACCAGGAGTACCTCAAGATGGCTCGGGAAATTATGCTGGAAGTTCTCAATAAATTATCATTGTAAGTCAAGTTCACATAACTTTTCATGTTGATTCTGTGATGAGTTTACTATATTATCAATGTTTCTAGGGATTTTTCTACAGGCAATTTAGGTCAGAATTTAGGTCCTTTCCCCTTGCAAGTATTACAGATTGTCCTAATTACACATTTTTCTCGCATTATCATTAATGTGAGATCGGATTATCCAGTGTGAGACAGTAGTGTGAGATTTTTCTGTCTTACACTGGGTATTACTACACCTTAATGTACGCTAAAATGTAAACAAACATCGTAGTATGTAAGTAAATGATAGAATAAGCTGATCCATTAAGTCCTTATTTGATTAATAATGACAATTTATCATGATTTTAGTGAAAAAAATGTTGGATGCTCTCTTCTTGACTTGCACTATTTGTAATACGCGGAGGGATAATCTGAAAGTAAACTTTTGAGCGTCATATCAGAAAGTTGTCAGACATTGTTTTTCAATGAAAAATAATGCGAGAAAAATAATCATTCATGATGTACTCATGTGAGATAGTGAAATTCCACCTTGGGGCCAAGATTCACAGTCTAGGACTCGACAGAGCCTCGTCCTAGACAATGAATCTTGTCCCGTCGGTGGAAATTCACTATTCCACACTGGTAATAATGAATGATTCTATTAATCTTCCCACACCCCATCCTATAAAAAACCAACAGAATTATGATTTTAAAAAGTAAATAAAATGAACACTAAAAGAAAAAAAAAACAACAAGTTAAAAAGTTCACTGGTAAATGAACTTGGTTGGTCACATGATCAAAACTTCTCAGAAGATTTGATCACATACCAACCTAGTTTATATCCCGGTGAACTTTTTAACATTGATGTTTATTATACCCGCACTTTCTAAAGAAAATTCGGGTATATTGTTGTTACCCTGTTCCGTCTGCCCGTCCGTCTGTCACGTTTTACTTTCTCAAACTGCTCTTACATCTTATAAACCAGCAAACTGAACTTTTGGAGTATGATTTGGGGTGTCATGTTGTTTTGTAAACAGGTTTCAAAAACTCTGGTAGTCCTGGGGGTCAAATAATTGGTAAAATATGACGTTTTTTGACAAAAAACCTTCTTCCTCGAACTCCTTTTACATTTTCAAAAGAAAACAAATCATCTCTTGGAATATGTTTTGGGGTGTCCTATAGATGCGCAATAAGGCTTTTGAAATTTCAATTTTGCCCTGGGGTCATTAAATGGCTGAAAAATGACGTTTTTTTTTTACAAAAAGTCTGGTTTCAAAAAATGTCAATTTCTTTTTGCAGTAGCCAATAGATCTTCTAGAATATGATTCGGGGTGTCATGTTGATGTGTAATTATGTTTCAGAATTTTTATTTTTATCACGTGGGTCTGTGGGCATAATAAAATGACGTTTTTTTGCCAAAAAAAATATGGTTCCCAGAACTCTTCTTACAATTTATGCAGTAGCTATGTCATCTCTTGAGATATGATAGAGACTGTCCTACAGGTGTGCAATAAGGTTTTAAAAATTTAAAGGACTAGATATGATAGGGGTCATATTTGGCCCCCTCTGCAAATCCATTAATTTTTCTACCATGAGTTGTATTGACCTCAACACTAAATATAAGAATATATTTTCCTTGGTAACCCTCCAGTATAGTTGCCTAGCAACACATTAAACCTGACAACGACTTCAGTCTAAAATTGGTATAAGAAAACCAATAATTTTCATTTCAAACCTTTAAGTTCCTAATACTGAAACTTGGTATTCCATCTGGTAATAAAAGAATGCCAAAGATATTATTCAAAATTTTACTTAATGTTTTATTAAGTGTTTCCATAGTAACAATGAAATTCCTTAGCAACAGGCAAAATACATGGTATTTCAAGTCCAATTTCACTCAGTTTGTACTAGTGAATAAAGACACAAATAGAACCATTTTAAGAGGAGCTTGGACTTTGGGTAGTTGTGTCAAACAGCAATGTAACGTAGGCCTGTATATTTCATTGCTGGTCACTTAGCCATGGCACTTTGAAATCAACAAGATTTGTCTGGCTTTTGAGCTAAGACTACGCAATCCGTGTATATTTCACATGAAACCAGCGTCATTTTTAACTTGTTTTGATGAAAGAAAAAGATAGTTACATCCTACCGAAAGTCCAAGGCCTCGTTAAAATGGTTCTATCACAACGCAATACACAATGTTACAGAAATACAACCATAAAATTATTTGTCTACATTTACATGTACATGAATCATTATGTCTTTGCTATACTTTCATAGCAACTATGCCAATACTAATTTTATATTCAGCATTTTTCATATATATTATCTATGATCTACCACGTTTCAAAAGTTTCAACACCAAATCAACGGTGTTTATGACTATAAAACATTTACATACACATTTACAATGCACCTGATACATATTAGAAAAACACCATTAATTCTATGAAGATAATTAATTTTTCAAATCAAAAAATCTTTAATGTTTTTAAATAATCAGATTGCGCGCATATCAGTTTAAAACTGCAGATGTCTTAAATATTGGTGCAATTGCATAAAATACATGTGTGACAAATACCAAATTCTATCTCAATTAGGGCTGTCACTGGTCACCGAAATAACCGAAAACCGCAGAACAATTTGTTCGGTTCGGTTTCGGTTCTGTTATTTCCGGATTTCGATTCCGTTCCGATTTGTATAGTAGAATCCGTATTCTAGGAAAAATGGCGTCGAAATTTAAACTTAAGGTTCATTAGTGTGGATCTGTTGTTTGTAATAAACATTGACTTGTATACAACTAATGTTGTATACCGATGATTGATCGCTCATCGTAAATGAAAATATCACGCAATTTACCTCTGTATAAAAGGGAAATACTAGTTCAATGACAAAGATGGCGGCTTACGATTCAGACAACGATTATGTCTTCAATATTTGTTTATGGAAATGTTTAGGATAAAAATGTCCAGAATTTATTAGTAGTGAGATTGAATGAAAAAAAAGTCAGGAGTCGAATCTGTGCAAAATAATGTAGGAAAATCTGAGTGGTTACAGAAAACAGAACACACGGTTTGCATTACCTGAAACTAGAAACATACTTTATATGAAAGAAGACCCGAACCGAAAACCCCCAAATCGAACCGAAAATTTTACAACCCGACCCGACCCGAAAAATGTTGGAACCGTGACAGCCCTAATCTCAATAATTTACCAAATAAATCCTTAGCAACAACATTACAATCATCAACGATATCTTTTTAAAAAGTCACACGAGAATCATAATAACCAATAGTACAGTTATCTATAATATATACATTTATATATATATATATACACACACGTGATAAAATCATTTGTTCCAAATAGAAAAACTGTAAAGATCATCAAAGTATATATTCAAATATATGCATGTATCTATATGTTGCATACAATCGTGCTTGTTTCAACTGATAGACGCCAAGTGTAATCTGCCACTGCCTGTCTTCTGAGAGCACTGGGAAATCATTTAGGATGTGAGATGAGCCATCTATCTCTGAATAAATGCTTCTCTTTTTCAACAATACCTCATTTTTACCATGGCTTTAACAAGGTTTCCCCGTCTACTCTTCTGCAGCATAATAATACTTTTTTTACATAATGCAAAACTTTACCCGTTGCTATGATGATATTCTACCAAAAACGATTAATACAATTTAACAAAACATTTAAATCCCCATCTTGTGTCATTAAAAAGTATATGTGGTGGTGTAATGAGGTACATGTGCCTTAAACATTTATTCATAAGTTGGGAAAAAATAAACAAAAGATTTTTGATTTTTTTCATAAATAATTATCATAAAGAAAATAAGATTTCTTATTAATATTACTGGAGATAATTTATTAGATATTAATTTCATGCATTTATTCACACTGCATTTCACCTTAATGCAAGTATTCCAAACAAAGTTGCTGACCGCTTTCCAGTCCTTTCATTACTTTGATTATGTAATGTCAACAAAGTTGGGGTTTCCCGTGTTCTAAAAATAGATTTCGACAGGTTGGCAATCGTAATTAAGCATTTGATAAATGTTTTAAAGATTAAAAAAAAAACAAAAACAACTAGTACTTACAGAATTTAGAGCTACTACATGTGTAAGTATTACATGGCTTTTGTGAACAATTTCACTGTACTTCTACCGACTTGCTCAGGCAACAATCGTCTGTAAAACGAATGCGTTTTGGTGTACACTGAATTTTCTCATGATCCAATAATGAAACACAATCTAGTATTAATACTTATGGATATTTTAAATAATGTTCTAAATAAATGAATTTTAACTGTTTATAAGGATATCATAGGTAGTAATTTCAAGCAGACTGTAAAGGAACGTTACGTCTCTTTCAGAGATATACTATTTGTTGTTTACATTAAAACTCATACTTTAAACACTGTTAAAGGGGAAAATCTAAATATAATCATATTACAAAGTAGCATTGTTGATAATTTTGTGAAAATACACATGTGTAACTACATGAATAACTCACACTTACCAAACTTGTGCAAGTCCAGCTTCACCATCACAAAGTTTCCGTTACCGGAAAAAGTTACGCCGTTCGATTCAAACTGACTATTATAATTTTTCAAACGATTTTTTTCTTATTTTTGGATATTTGAACATGAGCGACAAGGAATACCACGAAAATTTTTTAAACAAAGAAAGTACATATATATTGCTTATTACAGACGAAATATTGTTGTGGTATTTTTAGTCGCTCATATTTTTTAGAACGTAAGAAAGTTGAAAATACTGAATTTCTGGACGTTTTCCAGAAATAGGCATGCATTTCGTCCATCTAATTTCATATTAGCAACAAATGTGAAAAAAATCAAACAGGTTTTATAGTTAGTACTTGTTATCAACTTTATAAAGAATATGAAATTTGTTTATGTGCGTGCACTTTATTTTGTAGCAAAATTGGGGGCATTACGTCAATATATGTCCTATCTAGTTCTTTCATCCAGGGAGTCAAATAGTAGCAGAAAACTGACGTTTATCATTCCTAAAAAAAACTACTTCCCAGAACTCCTCTCATGATTTAATGAATAGTCATATCATATCTTGGGATATGATAAGGGCTGTCCTTTAGTTGTGCAATAAGGTTTTAAAAATTTAAATTTCATCCAGTGAGTCAAATAGTAGCTGAAAATTGACGTTTATCACTCCTAAAAAAAAACCAACTTCCCAGAACTCCTCTCATGATTTAATGAATAGCATCATCTATAGGGATATAGCAGGGGCTGAGCCATAGATATGCAATAATTGATTCTGAGGGTCAATTCTATCTGCAAAATGATGTTCCGTCCCATAAAAAACCTTATTCCTGGACCTCCTCTTATATCTTGTGATTGAAAAAACGTACCACAAGATGCATAAGGAGGAAGAAAAAATAAAATTATGCTTAAGGGGTGAGGATCACAAGCATTTTTTTTCAAGTTATTTGATCATTTCTGATATTGGGAGGGTGGAGTGGGGTTAAGGTGACCCCCAGAGGCCATGACCTACTAATACCACAAAAAGATTTGCCTTGACATGGTCATGGTTCAAGAAACAAAAATATATATGGTTTAGGAGTGGGTATTTCGATGATTTTGAGGATATTTTAAAAATATTCAACTATTCATGGTTTTGTTTTTTTTTTTTGGGGGGGGGGGGAGATTCAGAGTCTCTTCTCACATTTTTACAGTAGCAAAATCATTTCCTGATTGGTATTTTTCTGTATGATGTGAGATGTACATAAAGAGATTTTGCTTTTTAATCTTATAGATAAACAAAATGTTATATGTAATTGTAGAAATTGTAAAGTCAGTCACCAAAAACCTAGAGCTTGCTGTAAAAAACAAAGCAAGGTCAACATTGGGCTAGGGCTAGGAATTACACTACATATGAATAAGATAGGTTACTTGATGAGTTCCAACTCTGGAAAGTCACTGGGCATCTCAAAGGGGGCATAACCTATATACATGTACCAATTGATGTGCAATGACACAGGAGGAAGAATAATTATGGTCTAGGGGTGGGGATCTCAACAGTTATTAAAATGTATTATTATTTCCTATTTCAGAGGAGGGGGGGGGGGGGTTGTTTAAAAATAACTCTACGGGGGGGGGGGGGGGGGGGGGGGGTGATAACCCAAGGGGCAGGGGCCAATTTGTCTTAAATGTATCTTGACATGATCAGCAGAATTGGACAGAATGATCACTATAGGGCATCTGCAGAGTGGGGCCCTAAATAGTTACAAAATCAATCTGTTGACAATATGTTATACATGTATTTAGAAATGTCTTTATTTTCAAAATGATTTACAAATTAATCAGTCAAAATGAGTTATAAATAACCGATTGGCAATTCTGCAATTGATTGCATGATCCCTAGTATAATATCACATGTATTTTTTTTTATATAATTATACATGTATGTTAACAATCAGGATTAAAATGCACAAATTTTCATGAGTCATAAATCTTGACATACCACATATCTCTTGACAAAAAAGAATAAGCAAAATAAAAAATTACAGTCATTAACTCTTTTTCTATTAATGGTGTATGATGATGGGATAGGGAGTTTAAGGGGGAAAAAAAAGCTGCAGCATGCCTTCATTCTCACTAGTTACCGTATGTATATCTAATCCACACATCCTGGGGATGGGGAACGGTTAGGTATACTCTAAAACCTGGCCTGGCCCCATTGGCCTGGTCTGGCCTCAAAGTTGGTCTGGCCTCTCTTTTGGCCTCAAATTTGGCTTGGCCCCAAATTTTGGCCTGGCCTCAAAATTTGGCCTGCATGAAACTACTCTAATATATGGGTGATGATTAATGACCATTACTGAATCAAGTTATCGGAGGATACAATGTTGGAGTCATTCACAAATGACATTAATTAAATTAGACCATGTGAAATGTTGAACGGCAGGGCAGGCAATTAATATAACCCCAATAAAGCGACGGCATATTCTAAAACCTGGCCTGGTCTGGCCTGGCCTCACTTTTGGCCTAAAATTTGGCTTGGCCCCAAATTTTTGCCTGGCCTCAAAAATTGGCCTGGCCTCAAATTTGGCCTCCACAAAAATTTTTGGCCTCAATTTTTTTTTTTTTTTATTTTCTTTACACATTTGTTGATTGTATTGATTTTTTATTGATTTATGTTAAATACACTTGAAACATCACACTAAATGGCTTTTAGTGTCTTATAGTGATAGTTCTATTGAAACATACATGTATATATGACTACAGGTATGTCAGTGATTGATTCTAGTAGATTTTGATACAGCCTGTTTTTAAATTCCAAATTACTTTAAGAATGTAATTCTGCCATAGTCAACATGGCATATTTTTTTCAAGGTACTTAATTAACTTAAACTACTCTCAGGATCGGACAATACCTATATAAAATACTTGTGTGAGGAGAAAAAAAATAATGGCAGAGACCAATTTGTTTATTCTAACAACATTAAAGGTCACAACATGTTATGCTGTGTTCAAATTCTGATATCGAAGTTACCCTACAGGGGAAAAATTGTTTCCTAAATATACAAACAACACATGCATGAAACTACTCTAATATAGGCGTGATGATTAATGACCATCACTGAATCAAGTTATCAGAGGATGCAATGTTGCGGTCATTCACAAATGACATTAATTAAATTAGACCGTGTGAAATGTTGAACGGCAGTGCAAGCAATTAATCTGACCCCAATAAACCGACAGAGGAGGCTGATATCGAATTTCTACTGGGGAGGGAAATTTGGGTTTGATTGGTGTTGACAGGTAATGTAAGCGAACTCAGTCTGGCATTTTTAAAGTGCATTGCATGTGGATAGAGATTTGATGTTATGAATCAGTTTACAAATGTTTGAGATATTTATTTATCCATCAAACAGGTCAGTCTCTTTTAAAATGATGTTTTACTTTATTATTCTGATATCTCAATTCTACTTTTTGAAGTGGGGAAGGGGGTTGCGTCTCTGAATTTTAATGCCGATAGCTTCAGTATTGGTCATAATCCATTCCTTGGCAATAAAAGAGCATTGCTGCACATGCATATCACATGTATTTGTGTGTGCAAACTTGAATAAAATCAATTAAAACTCAATCAGCCAGGTCACCTATCATAAAATATTTTCTCTTAAACATTTAAAAATCAATAAAAATTCAATGAAAACTCTTTGAAAATGTGAGAAATTTTTTTTTTAATATGAGGCCAAAGTTTTTGAAGAGGCCAAATTTGGGGTCAGGCCAAAATTTGAGGCCAAGCCTAATTTGAGGCCAAAAGTGAGGCCAGGCCAACTTTGAGGCAAGGCCAGGCCAATGGGGCCAGGCCAGGCCAGGCCAGGCCAGGCCAGGTTTTAGAGTATGCCTAAAGCGACAGTGGAGGCTGATATCGAATTTCTACTTGGGAGGGAAATTTGGAGTTGATTGGTGTCGACAGGTAATGTAAGCGACTCAGTCTGGCATTTTTAAAGTGCATTGCATGTGGATAGAGATTTGATGTTATGAATCAGTTTACAAATGTTTGAGATATTTATTTATCCATCAAACAGGTCAGTCTCTTTTAAAATGATGTTTTACTTTATTATTCTGATATCTCTATTCTACTTTTTGAAGTGGGGAAGGGTGTTGCGTCTCTGAATTTTAATGCCGATAGCTTCAGTATTGGGCATAATCCATTCCTTGGCAATAAAAGAGCATTGCTGCACATGCATATCACATGTATTTGTGTGTGCAAACTTGAATAAAATCAATTAAAACTCAATCAGCCAGGTCACCTATTACAAAACATTTTCTCTTAAACATTTAAAAATCAATAAAAATTCAATGAAAACTCTTTGAAAATGTGAGATATTTTTTTTTTAATATGAGGCCAAAAATTTTTGAAGAGGCCAAATTTGGGGTAAAATCGAGTAATCGACTAAGAAAATTTTAGCTGATCATCATCTGGACTCGAGTATTCAAGTACTTGTTAACATCCTTAATATTAACGTAAAGTATAACATGTTTAAATGCTTATTTGATCTAAGATTATTATATTTCAACTTATTTGGTGTTTTTACAAATGTAGGAAATTGGAACATTCCTCAGGTACCATGCAAAGGTTTCAGTTAAAGAAAAAAGAGGAATGTTCCTCAGATTCTTTGTGAAGATTTCAGTTGTAATGAAAAGAGGAACGTTCCTCAGATGACTTGTCAAGATTTTAAGTCAGGTGAAAAGAGGAATGTTCCTCAGCTGCTTTGTGAATACTTTAGTTAAAAAAAAAAGAGGAACGGTCCTCAGATTAAATTGTAGGGATTTCAGTTTAAGTGAAAAGAGGACATGTACATCTAATTGAGTTGTATGTGTGCTAGTTTGGTAGAATATCCTCTAATCTTCAGTTGGTCCTTTACTTGTAGGAGTTGTTGAAGGCCTGCCTGACCCCTGCTATGGACAGCATCAGTGTATTAGTGACCTCAGCGCCATCTGGTGCTAACACACCTCTACATAAAATTATCAAAGCCTTGGACACAGGGTTGGGGTACCAGTTTCATGCAGCATGGGGACTAGTCTTACAGGTGTTTGCAGTATTATTTGAGGAAGGTTGCTGTTATCTCACAGTTCTTGTAATGGAGAGTGAAATTTACCATGTACATGTACAGCCAAATCTGGATATTTTAAACTTCATGGGATCTTGAAAAGACTGAGATAATGATTCCAGCTGTAATGGTATCAAATAAAGATTAAAAAATTATAATATTTAAAGAAGTGTTTGAGAAATTAAAATCACTTTGATATATCTATTCTTTATCTGCAGGTTGCTGGAAAAGGGTGTCCTCTGCTTTTCAAAAAGGTAAATTTTTGTGAAAAAAAGACCTTTATTAACTTATAAAAAAAGATTGAAGTAAAGTAAAGAGGTTTTCATCATCAAACGACCAATGTAAAATGAATAGATTTACAACAGTATCAAGCTGCTTGATGCCTTTTATAATTTGCTAGAGTTGATTTGTAATCCCTGTCCATACACAGAGTGTGCTGTCAATTGCCAACTTGCGGGACAGTCCCAGATTTCCTTACAAAGCAGAGCTTGATCACGCTATCGGAGCAGCCGTCAAATATCTCGGACCACGACACATCCTGGAAGCTGTGCCTCTCAACATCACAGGAGATGAGTGAGTAGCCGATGTAAAACAGAGGAGAATGGCCAAATTATTCTTCCTTTATTTGTTGCAAAAAACTTATTTGATTACTTTCTTCATTAATATTGCTGTAAGAATATACACTGAGTTTATTTATGAAAGCAATTGAATGTTTTTGTACATCCTGGCTTTTAGCCTTTTTATGTGATTGGCTGCACATTTTAGTTAATATGTGAAGCATAAAACCTCCAAATAAAATCTCAAAGAAAATAGATCTTAATAGTGTTGGATGTTTAAGTAATTACTTATTTAATAAAGAATAACTTAGTTGTCCATCAGATTTTGTCTGTTGTTTATTTCAGTGATGACTACACATTTTCTCGTACATGTAGTTGGTTGATTCCAGTTATCAGAGACAATGTTAGAAACACGGAGTTAGGGTTCTTTACGACTTACTTTCTTCCCCTGGCTGCTAAACTCAAGAAAAGATGTAAGGCTTCTTCTGTATGCATTGAAAAGTTATCATGCATATTTAGATCAAGTTGGTTGTAGAATACAATGTACTACAATGGCTTGATATAGATGAATGTAATGGTTTCTTCACAAAATAAATTCTGATTAGGTTTAACAGTAAAATTTGCTTATAATCTCTAGTTCATTTGTGTTTGTTAGTCTGGGATATGATTGTTGAAAGCTTTTATTGTAACTATTTGTGTTTGGTTGTTTGGTTATTATTTTATTTGAATAATTCTAGAATAATTCTAGAAGTGTTATTATATCACTTTTGGTTTATGTTTGCTTTGACAGCTCTGGAGGCTGAGTCAACTGGTAACCAAGTGGTTTGCAAGTCTTACGACACTCTACAGAGGCAGATCTGGTCCCTACTACCTGGCTTCTGTAACCAACCCACTGACCTCACTCAGGTAATACAACCTCATACAGGTAATACAACTTCACACAGGTAATACAAACCTCACACAGTAACCTATGGTAATACAAACCTCAAACTTTAACCAACCCACTGACCTCACTCAGGTAATACAACCTCACACAGGTAATACAACTTCACGCAGGTAATTCAATCTCGCATATGTAATAATACATCACACAGTAACCTATTGTAATGCGAACTTCAAACTTTAACCAACCCACAGACCTCACAGGGGTAATACCACCTCACACAGTAACCAACCAACAGACCTTACACAGGTAATACAACCTCACACAAGTAATACAACTTCACACTGTAACCTATGGTTATACGAACCTCAAACTGTAACCAACCCACACATCTCACACAGGTGATACAACCTCACACAGTAACCTATGGTAGTACAAACCTCAAACTTTAACCAACCTACAGACCTCACACAGGTAATAATACATCACACAAGTAATACAACCTCAAACTGTAACCTATAGTAATACAAACCTCAAATTTTAACCAACCCACTGACCTCGCTCAGGTAATACAACCTCACACAGGTAATACAACCTCAAACTGTAACCTATGGTAATACAATCTTAAAATTTTAACCAACCCACTTACCTCACTCAGGTAATACAACCTCAAACTGTAACCTATGATACATAAGTACAAACTCCAAACTGTAACAAATCCACAGACCTCACACAACTTCAAACTGTAACCATTGATAATACAGCCTCAAACTGTAACCTATGGTAATACCAACCTCAAACTGTAACTAACCCATAGACCTCACACGTGTAATACATAACGATTATCCTGTTATTTTTCAGTCCTTTAAAGGAATCTGTAAGATCCTTGGGTCTGCCATCAGTGAGCGAGAAGACCTGAGGGTGGAGGTCATGTCTGGCCTAAGGAAGCTCATCAACAAGAGCAAGGAGGATGGTGAGATTTCTGTTTTTTAAGCTCACGTAGTAAGATTTGAGAAAAATCTGAAGTGTGATGTTGAGGAAATAAACTTTATTTGCCAATGTTTGTGAAAGTTAGATAAAGAAAAACTTTCTGAGAAATCTCAGAGTTTGAGAAGAACTTAGCATCAGTTTATACCACGAAGCCAGCTCTGTTTACAGGGTTTTAAAGGTAGACAAATGTTTGGGCTTGATCATGGTCTGCTTTAAAAGTTCTTTCTAGACTAAGGTACAACGACTCTCTTATAAGAGAGATAACTCTCATATAGCTCTCTGAGATTTAAAATTGACTTGTACCTCAATGAAAATGTTAACCCAACATTTGTTGAAAAAGTAAAAAGCAATTGCAAGATGCTATTGATGCTATAAAAATAATTGTGTTATTCTGTGGAAGAGTTTGGTTACATATCATGGACAGTTTTTTGACATGTACAGAAACAGTTACTGTATAATATAAGTACATATGGAGGAGATGAGATTTCATTCCAATATCTGGAATTGTTAGATGTACATGCAAGTCTGTGAGAGAGCGTTGCTCTTACAATGCTCTGACATCTATTGGAATTTTAATGACATGAGGGAATTTTATTTTACAGAGGAGTGCAAGAAAGAGGTGGCAAGGTTTGCCAAGAATTTCCTGCCTATCTTGTTCAACCTGTTTACGACGGAACTAGAGAACACCAAGGACACGACACGATTGGCTGTCCTAGAAACCACCAAGTGCTACCTACACATAGCGGACACCGCGGTATTTATTTTACAGAAGCAATGTCATCCGTTCTTATGTAGATTCTTATTTAAGATTGACATGAGATTTAGCAGTAGGAGTACATGTACTACAATTTCTGTAAAACACTAAATTAAATCAACCATTTAAAACAAAATTGGGTCTTGATAGCTTTTTTGTGATTGTTGATCTCTCTTTCAGCTAGTGAATACATACTGTGATAAATGTAAAGAAAAGTTCCATGAAGAAGGCATTTCATCATTTAAAAGGTTGGATGCAGTAATTCTTTGGTTTTTAAGTTATAATAAGATAAATGCTCAGTTGTATACAGTGCTATTTTTGCCAAATCAAAGTTAACGTTAAAAATTCCACCCCCATTTATGATATTTGCCCAAATGTGGTTTATTTTGCTTTCTGTAGGCAAGCTTTGCTGGATCTTCTTCTTGTGATGTTACCTATTGTAGAGGAAATGCGGGTAAAGGAAATTTTCCAACTTGTGACGGAGTTTCTTTCAGTGAGTTGAAATTTACAGTCCTTTTCCAGATTAAGTATTTCTATTAAGTAAGAGTTGAAATATTTTAAATGATTTAACAGTTTTGTGTTATTCACATAGGCTGAAATAGTGAAAGATTTGATTACCGTCATTATCAAGTTGTACAAATGATCGATCTATTTTTAACAGTGTCTGTGTAAAGCAGTAATGTTTAACTGCATAACTGGACACAAAGTAAACAAGTAAAATCGAATCATAATGATTGCTGATCTTCCTGCACTTGAGATTCCCCTTTGAAGTCCTTTGCATCATACACTGAGTATTTTACATGCAGTTTAATACACAATTTTGAAGCGATAAGATCAATGTATCATCTGCATCGACATACAGTGTATCTAAGGAATTTTTTTTAATTTGGCCTAAAAATGAGCAACTCGACTAATAGTCCACATCGAAGTATTGTCCGAAAAATACGGTAAATCCAATATTTTTGTGCTGATTTTATGTGGATAGGTACAAGAAGTGATCTGGTGTACCTCCTTAATAGTACTATCTTCTGGTCTGTTTCTTCTACAGGACACAGACAAGACATTACAGAAGAAGTGTTACCGGGTGTTAGAGGACCTGTGTGGTAGCCCCTCCCCTGCCTGTCAAGGGTTCCTTACCCAGAACCTTCCCGGTATCCAGGGGGTGCTACTCCAGTCCCTCTCTAGCTCCAGTCCCTCATCAAAAGCGGTAAGATCCACCAATTCAATGCTTTTAACATTCTTATTAGATAATATTATACTCTTTACAGGGTTGATGTTATCTCAATGCTTATAACATTCTCTTTAAATATTCAGCATATTTAGATTTAACATCACTGCTGTGCATGTGTGTGTATGTGTGTCTCCTTCAGCTTATGGGCAAGATTCAAAGAAAACCTTCGCACGAATGTTTATCAAACTTCCTATACCTATTTTGCATGGTAAAAGGACAAACATCATGAATTTTCAAGTCAATTGGCTAAATATTTGTTAAATTATCGTTAAAATAACAACATTTTAAACAAGAATTTTATGTAGGACTTAACAATAGATATTTCCGGTTCACGTCTGCGAAACTAAAGTGAAAGTAAACAGTTCAAATCAACAACTTGATATAGTTTTGGGTTTGGATCTTGTAAAGGTAATAAACAAACGCTTTATAGTAATGAAGAGTTAGAAGAATGTTAAACGTTAAAAATTGAAGCAGACAGGAGATTAAATTAATCCCATTTTCATCGAAACAAACAGCCAAATTTCAGGCACTATTTCCCGAATTACTACGAGTGGAACTACTCCGAAATTTAGATAAGAAGTATCATTATCTAAATCTTGTTATACATGATACTGTAAATATTCTGACTGGTCCATTGAAAGTGTTGATGAATTCCGCAAAATAAAGAGAGGACATGTTTGTTGTGTAGAACTCTCATTTTCTTTCTCTTTCTCTCATGCTCTTTCTCTCTCTTTATATTAATTTTAAAACAAAATGAACTTCAAGGTTACCGCTAAATTAACAGTATTTTGTGTCTTTTCCAGCCTCGTCTGCGCTGTTTAATCAACATATTCAAGTTATTGCCAGAGGAGCAGAAGGACTTCTTGTTAGCTGTTGTACCAGAGGTAAATGTCAATATTATTTAGGTAATGATCTCATAGAGAAATCTGCCTAAGGAATGTCAGGTAGTCTTAGCTGTGATGAGAAATGAAGTTTAATGTATATCTGTATTGATGTTTTGGTAATTGTCAATGAATGCCCGGTATATATAGAAATAACATTAGATGTAAATGTATTTTTTATTGATAGAGAAATAAATTGTCATTTTTATTTCAATAGAATAAACATGTAAACATTCAGGAAAAAAGTTCAATGAAATTGTTTATATATGTAGAAAAGGATGCATTTTATAATGAAAACTTTTAGGACAAGCAGTCTTGCAGAATAACTGCACTGTTGTATTTCTCAACAAACAGCCTACATTTTATGGCCAGATAGTACATATATTGTACTATCTTCATAATTTTCTCTTGAAATTTTTGACAGGCAATTCTGTGCACCAAAGAGATAGGGGAGAAGGCTCGCTCTGCATCTTATCAACTGTTGGTGGAGATGGGTCGTGCTAAAATACGATGGAATAAAGATGAAAATGGTACGTATATGTCCAATTGGTTTCTTTAAGCATATATTTAGAGCTTAGATATAAAATTCATGTAGTTCATTTTCTTGGGACAAGTAATCCAGTAACAAATACCTAGTACGTTATGTATTATCATATACATGTAGGATTGAAAATTCAGTGTAGAACAGGTACTTGTTGTTTAATGTACATGTCACTGTCCATTTCTATAACAGGTTTTTTTTTCTATGTAGCAGTTTTCCATTTTATTGGGTGTGACAGGTGTAATATAATAATAACAAGTGCTTACTCATTAACAGGTGCCCTGGAGGACTACTTTCAGATGGTGATGGCAGGACTTGGAGGTTCCCCTCAGATGGTCAGCTCCACCTTGCTGGCTCTCACCCGTATTCTCTATGAGTTCAAAGGTCAGTGCCTGATGATAGTGTACGATTAGAAATAAATTGAATACTTGTTATAATTTGTCATTTTGGTGTTATGGAGATACAGGACACAGATCACGTGACTATCATTGCAATGATGCTTTGATGTGCTAATTCTATTATGACGTCATAATTAATTTGATTGTATGATGCTATGATGTTGTTTATCCATGATGTCAAACATGATTTGATAGATCTTTTTAATTTTCCGTACTTTACGGCTCTAAAGTAGTCATTGTCACAACATGAGTTGGGGAAAATTTAACATTTTTAATTTTAGAAATGTAAATGGACAAAATCATAAGCAGTAAATATAATCAAATATATATATAGGATCTCTCATGATTTGCAATGGTATATGATTTTTACCCAACGAGTTGTGTTTTTTCTATCCCCGAGCCTTGGCGAGGGGATAGAAAACACACAACGAGTTGGATAAAAATCATATACCATCGCAAATCATGAGAGATTCTTTTTATCACATGTTTTACCACTTATTTTGTTAAACCTCAATCTTTTCTATAAAAATTATAAATGTGAACCGCACAACACATATACTACAAGACGTCAACAACTTTACGCACGGAAAAAGAGTTCCTTAAAGATTAACAAACAAACATTTCATTTTCGAGCATATTTTTATCAATTCATGAAAGAAAAAATCAAAACAGCATTAAATGCTTCACATTTAAAACTCTACACTTTTCAAGTGAATTGTTTTGTTACTTTTTCATTCTACGTCAATCATCCGCATGAAGCTACGTAATGTTTAATTATGACGTCACATGGCGTAAGAACACACAGTGGAATATCAAAAATTTATCCCATGAGTGATATCCACCGCATATTGAGATAAACATGTGATAAATTATGATTATTATTCTGTTCGTGCGAATTAATAAATGTAAAGAATGTATTACTTTTTTGATGGTTCAAAACAGAAATTGTCACAAAAAGTCATAATTCCAGAATAAGGGGTAGGGGTGATTCCTATTGTAGTATTTCCCTTGAATGCCAAGAAAGTTGCCATGAAAATTAATTCATAATGCCAGAAAATGGGGACAATTCCTATCAAAATATCTCCCTTGCAAGTTAAGAAAAGTAGTGACTAAGAAAGTAGTCATGAAAATAATATATGTTTACTTAGATGATTGTATATAACAATGTTGCTGTCCACAGCCTCCATCAGTTCCTCATTACTGGAGACAATCGTGGAGAACTTGTGTATATTACTGACGTCCAAGACGAAGGAAGTGGTCAAAGCAGCTCTGGGCTTCATGAAGGTCCTTCTCTCAGCCTACCCAGACACTGTGCTGGCACCGCACTTAAAACAAATTGTAAGCTTAGCTCTTGTACCCTATCCACTCAAATCAAATTTCAAATTACTGTAGATTCATTATTTTATGCAAGTACTTACATGTAATTCTGCAATTCAACAGTTTTGCATCAAATCGTGAGAATATAAAATCATGAACGCCAAATTTTTATCATATAGTTTCAGTTAGTTTACATATGTCCAAAATATAAAAGCGTGATTTTTAAATGTGCAAGATGTGCCTTCTTGCCATTTTATGTGGATATTAATTCCTTGCGTTTAATTAGGAATCTACAGTATTCTAAATGTATTTTAGCAGCCACTGATTGTTTTTCTCAAGTTCTTATGAAAACCAATTGTAGTTCATTAGGGTGTAAACATGAAGTAATCTTGTTTTACTAAATAGATTCTTTAAATCTGGTAAAAATCAGCAGCTGCTACTGTAGGATAACAAATTTGGAAATGTGTCATAGGTCAGATATTCACTGGCTGATTTGTGTGAATCATATTTGGATATGTCATTGGTCAGATACTTGTATGCACTTGCTAATTTGTGTAAATCACTCTTGTTTTTTTCCTCTTTTCTAGATGTCTAGTCTTGTATCACAGAAAGAGGATTGCAAACACCACTTCAGGTTTAAAGCCAAGGAAATTTATGCCAAACTTATCAAGAAATTTGGGTAAAACTTTGCAATTTTTTTTACCTATTAACTACTTCATATGGTTACTATTACATACAATTACACAAGTTAAACCAACTACCATGATACTCCATTAGAATCATTTGCAAAAGCTTAATAGCATAGAACAGTATGTTGTGTGGTGGAGAATTATTGCAAAGGAGTGTTCAGAGATGGATTGTTGGCTAAAGATTTTTAAGTGTGACATGTGTTGGGAAGTTGTGTTAAAGCAAGGCTAGGTAGTTTGTTAATGAAAGTACATGTATATCATTAAGAGTCAGGATTCTGACCACTGATGCAACTTAATATTATTAGTGGATACTGTATCATAAGAGGTAACTACAAACTAGTGAACCTTTAATGCAATAGATATATTTACACATGAATACAGAATTTTGTATATTTGTACATTGTATATTCTTAAATTGATAACTGGTTCCAGGTACCAAACAATCTTTGGCCTCTCCCCACCAAGTATTCACAAGGTGTTGGTAAACATAAAGAAGACCCAGGAGAGAGCGAAGAAGAAGAAGAAGGAGAAAGAGGAGGAGTCAGAAGAAGAGAGTGATCAGGAGCACTTCAAGTCCCAACCAGAGAGGTACATTGTACATGTATACATGTAATTTTATGTATTAAAGTTTTCATTTTTCCTCAGCATTTGATTGGTCGATTTTTATCAAATGATCGTGTTATAGATTCTGTAATAAACCTAAGGCTTATAAACCTTACTTTACTTAAAAAAGAAGATTTATAAACCTTACTGTATATATAATTAAAATAAAATTTCATCACAAAATACAGGTTTTAAAATGTTTAACATTGTGATGTTATTATACATGTAGTGACATCAATACTGATGTATCATGAGCCAAATATTTATAATAAAATGATAAGACAGTTATAGCCTTTTGATATCCTTCATTCTCATTAGATATATTTAAAAACATGCATTAATCTCATTAAAAAGCTATAACTGTATATACTATAGAATAAGGGTATTGTACAATTAGTGGGGCATGGTCACGATTTTGGTCAAAAATTATTTTTCCAATTTTCATGTTTACAAAGCATCAGTTAGGCAACCAAAATTTGAGAGTCATTCGTTGAGTTTTAAGTGAGTTACAGAGCTTACAATTCTTTGCTACGTAAACAAACTTTAGGAACTGTTTATTTATGCTTAAAATGAATAAGAAGATAGACAAATCTGCTTGAAAAAGACTATTTACTGGTATATTGAACCTATGTAAAGAAAATCAGGGCATAAGCCTTGTTTACATGACAAAAAATTGTGAGCCCTGTATCTTGCTTATAACTCTACGACTGACTCTCAAATTTCATTTGATCATTAGAAATGCATCCTTAAAGCATTGTAAATAATAAAAACAGATAAATAAAATTTGATCAAAATCATGACCATGCCCCTTTAATGTGAATTTGTTATAAGTGTGTCCAATGTATCAATGTTAACTACATCAAGATTTCTCTTAATCTCTCTCTGAATTCCAACAGCATGGATGAGCTTCTGAGGGACACTGACTCCGAGGAAGAGGGAGAGACAAAGGGGGCACGCAAACCAAGGGACAGAACTCAGGCTAAACTGGCCTGGCTACAAGAAGGAGGGGATATCATGGACTTCCTGGACCCCAGTGCATCTAAGAAAGTTCTTGGTAAGTCACAGAAAATGCTCTGTCTTAAAGGGAAGGATTGTTTTATGGGTTTGAAAAAACTGATATAAATAAAATGAGGCAAGTCGTTTGTAACAAACAAAAGACAAACTATGATTTTTTTTGTAAGATTAACTCTATGATTTGATTGAATAAAATAAATATCGATTCCTTGTTGTTATTGATGATGTTTTTATCCATATTGATAAAGTGGTCATGCATTTAATTGCACGTGATGTTGAAAAACATTTGAAGGCTGTCATTGATGTTTGCAACATCTCATTGATAGCTACAAAGCCAGGAGAAAAGAGAGAACAAAAGACAAAGAGAAAGGAAGCCGAGTTTAAGACCGCTCCCGATGGACGCCTGATCATTACTGAATCGAGTGACGAGGAAGGTAAGAAATCAGGGTCACACAGGCTCTTATTGGGTGCTAGAAATAGTGACAGAATAAGATAAGATCAGGGTCACACATACTCTTTATCATGTTTATGAGTGTCTCCAGATATATACCTATGAACGAAATAAAATCAGGGTCACACAAACTGTTTATCCTGTTATGGCTGTTTGAGGTATACAGCATGAGTGAATGAAATAAAATCAGGGATAATCTTCCTGCATCCCCTTCTAAAAGAGTCGTTCATGAATAGAAAAATTATATCCTGGTGATGCTATTTATATATGATAGATTTTCATACCAATTTATGTACTGGTAGTTGCTGGAGAACATTTGTTTAATAGATATACTTTATACTTTGTAATATCGTATTCTGATTAACGACTACATGTATGAAACTGTTCTTATACATGTACATGTACATGTGTAGTAGATACAGATTTCATTATCATTAAATGTTATTGCAGAACCTGAGAAAATGGCAGGTGATGATGAGGAGCTTGATGACTTATTGAATGCCATTGAGCAAGGCGCAGGGAATGTTAAGGTAAATAATGAAATCAGTTTATCACAAAAGTGCTGACTGCAGAAGAAATAATCTCCTGTAGTGTATGTTTCTTCTAACATGTCATTTATGCAACAGAAAACCAAGAAGAGGAAGGTGGAGGATTTGGGATCTGATGAAGAAGGACCATCACCCAAATATAAAGGTATTGTTTTGTGTGGCTCTCCCACTAATGCCATCAGCATTGTATTATCAATATCAAATAAATTTTACAAAAATTTCATTACAAACAAACATCTGACAACATCATAATAACATGGTAACAAAAATCAAAAATAGTCCACTCTCATATTCTTACTGATTAGTATTTGATTGAGTAGTATTTTGTGAATATCTATGTTTATTCCAAGTCAAGAATGATCCTATTTTCTTTAGCTGGAGGTGGAGGCATACACAGACCGATAGCGAAGGCCAAGAGGTCAGCTCCTCATGATCCGACTAGTGAGTACAGAGCCAAGAAAGCTGGAGGGGACATCAAAAAGAAGGGCAAGCCAGACCCCTATGTGTACCTCCCACTCAACTTCCAAGCTCTGAACAAGAGGTAAAATACTTGATACTCCAAGGCCTGGGATGGATTGAAGTATTTGATGCAATACACTCAAGAAATTTGATAGAAAAGTTTTCATAAAAATTGTCTTTTTTCCTTGATACTGGCAATTTATAAAGACAAATTCTTATCTTATATTAGTGTTGCAAAATTACATTAAATACCTTAGATTCCTTATCTAACGCTAGGAATTAATATTCGTGTAAAATCGCGAGAAGCAACCCTCGAGGGTTTCAGAATGTCACTTTTATTTATCAGACAGCTTTAAATATATGAAATTACAACAAAAAATTGGTGCTCTCAATTTGATACAAAACAGCAGAATCGCGGAATTAATTTTTATTTGATTATTAATAATAATTGTTTATTTCAGCTGTTCAGATTAGAATTTATTTTGTGTAAATTATTTTTTAGGAAAAAGGCAAAGATGACTGGTCGATTTACTAATCTTGTGAAAGGAGCGAAAAAGGGGGCTAAAAAGGGAGCTAAAAAGAAGAAGATGTGATCAATACTGGACATCCACACCCTATGTTATCACTGGATTGTTTTCTGTTGGTTCTGTTTTATTGACTATCTAAGCAAGATGGTGTTCAGCATGTGTTCTTGCATTAGTGATTCAAGTGCGGACTTCACATTCTGAACAATTAATATAAGTTGTTAAGAAAAAAAGTTGATTAAGTTCATTATACCATTTGAAAAATGGTTATCTGATATGGAAAGAAAAAACATTGAATTTTATTAAAGTTATGATATTTCTATATGCATTTAATAATTATGTTTTTTATTTAGTTGAATTACATTTACATGTTATTCTGGAGTGAGTTATATATCCTTGCAGATTTTTTTCTGATAGTTTTTGAAAACACATTATAAAAGATTAGAATATTGCAGAGAATAATCATGGATTTTGTTCAAGTGCTGTTTAGGGATTTCGTCCTTTTCTGCACATAAACAGTTTTATTTTTATGCTAATTCTTTTCTACAGTTATAGTTATTTTACAAAAAACAGTAATATTTGTACCCATTTTAAAAAATAATCCTAAACATCATTTAACCACAATATATAAAGTAAATGTAAGTGAAAACTTAATTTGCTTCTATTTTCCCCATTTATTAAGTAAAAGAGAAAACCAGGTTGCTCTCATTCCTTAATATATTTGTTGGGGGAAATACCACAAAAATAATTTGAAAATTGGCTACTAGTATGTACCGTACAGCTTGACAATAAGGATGATTCACTCACGTTTACTTTCTTTCCATCATACAAATGCACCACAAGGACTTCAATACCAAGGTGATCTGTGGCAGAGAACCACCACCAGTCGGGACAATAGAGGAATATCCTGGACATTCCAACAATCGCTCAAAGATCTTGATTTTGCAGACGACAATTCAATAAAAAAAAGTGAAATCACAGCAAACAACAACAGAATAGAGGAAGACAATGATTTTTAATGCCATGGCAGTAAGACCACAGCCAATGGAGACTTTGCCATGGACGTCTTATACAGGATAAGAAAAGCCTGTGTAATTTTCGCAAACCTACGGAACATTTGGAAGTCATCAAACATCAGGACTTTCAAAACAAACATAATTGGGGTCCTCTTACTTGGTTTTGAGTCCTGGAAGGTGACAAATACCATCACTCAAAAACTAGAGACCTCCCAAACAAGATGCCTCCGTAGGATTCTTAAGATATTCTGGCCATTTAAGATCGGCAATGATGAGCTGTACAAGAGAACTCAAACAGCTGCCATATTTGACCAAATAGAAGAAAATCGAGGGAATTGGATGTCCCGAGAAAGGAAACATCAGAAATACCAAGGGTAGCTTTAAGGTGAACCCCACCTGGAAAAAGGTAAAGAGGGTGGCCAAAGGCGACATGGCGGAGGTCAGTGGAGAAGTAGATGAAAGATCAGGGAGGGACTTGAGGCATGGTTCATCAGACAGGCAGAAATGGGGGTCCTTGGTTATGGAGCAAGCAGTTTTTGAGATGAGCTAAACCTTTATTACTCTTCATTGTGAGTAATGAATGCCCCCTCGGATATTACGAAGTATTGTCAGGGATGGCCCGCCATACACAGGGCTGAAATAGAAAAAAGAGGGGAATTAAGTAGGCTTCCCATGTGGGTAATCTTGCTATAAAAGGGGGAAACGTTACTATACATATAGACAACTTTCCATGGGGGAAATCTACTATATAAAGGATTTTTCCTGAGGAGAAACTGTTTCTAGCTGTAGTTATTTTTCTCGGGGGAAAGATGGCCGGGGGAAGGGGCACTACACAACACTGGTCTCGAAAAGTTGTTTGAAATGTGAAAGCGAATATTAATTTGAATAATATCTCGGCTTTTAGATTTTGAAACCTTTTTTTTTAATCGGGTTATTTTGCATAATTCAATATAGCTCGTACATTATTTCTTGAGTAACGCTAATTCACTAAATGCATAATCTGTAACAATAATTTATATAAGTGTTACAAGTATGTTTTTACGCAAATAAATTAATAATTCTATAAACACGTGCTGTTTTATATATAAATTAGAGTTTATAATAACATGAATCTCATTCTACTGTACATATATCTTACTTATATATATATGAAATTCCACGTTATAGCTTTATTACGTAAAAATTAAAAAAGGAACACTGCCCGGATCAGATCAGTAATATTTTATGTATATTCGCCAGGCATAAGACATCGGTCTTAAACAAAATGCATGGACGCACATAAATTAAATTTTCATTAGAATAGCAAAAAATCTGTATGATGCTTTGTTCAGTTTTAACTTTTTGATTACTTTCATCATTCCGTGCTTACTGTGCTATAGAACAGAATTTTGCACCATACATTGATTATAAGTCATATTTCAATGTTCCACAAATAAGTATAACTCGGTTTAGAATGATAGAAGTTAAATAATAACGAATTTCAATGTTCTTTTTTTAAATCCATGTATTGCAATACCGGTATTTACACTGAACCAATTTATTTTTCCAGGGATCCCCTGACATTAAAACTTAAGTAATTTTAGAGGGCCTATGGTAGCATTACTTCGAATTTTTCTGTACATGTATGGCTTTTAAGAAATCAAATATGTTTTTACAACAACAAAAAAGTTCTCAGTTGAGTAAATGTTAGTGTTAGTTCCACCGATAGCTTTTGAAGAAACGAGTTATGCCTCTTGGCGTGTTAAATAAAATATTTAACTTAATCATATTCATGCAAGAGTGACTTAATGTTATACAACTTTCTATTAGTGTAAAAAGTCGTAAGTATTTCTTTCTGTTTGTATAAGTACCTTACATTATTTCAATTATATCAGAGCTTACATTGAATAATGTAATGAAGAAAGTTCAATGAAAAGCAAAAGCCCTAGAGCTACAGATTCTATCGACGGGGAAAGTTAAAATCCAAACAAAAAATCTTCCTTCTCACAGCAAACATTTTTCTTCAATTTTAATTTAAAAAAATCGAATTAACAACGAGTGTGCCCCTGACTTTTTTTGAGAGCATGTAAAAACTGGAAGTGAAAATAATTAAGGAAATTAACAGTGAAGTTGAAGTTATAGGTAAACGGACACACACCCCTCCCAGGGATTAGGATTTTTATGATTTGTGAATTTTTTTTTATTATTTCTTGCTTGTCAAGATTTTTTGGATGATTCTGCCCCCCCCCCCCCCCCCTTACTTAAAAAAAACCGATGCTACGTGCATGCATGTATCATGGAGTGGATTTTGACAAACTCTTGTTAAAAACATTTTCGTGAAATTTGACTTACTATTATCTATTTTCAAAAGAATTCATTAATGTACCTTTCCCTTTGTACAAGACAATAACTCATTTAGTTATAATTGCTTAATTATTTTATCAACTCTTACATCTCATCTTTGATTTAATTGACTCACTCAAATTGAAGTTTTACTCTATGACATATGTCACTCGTGCTTAAGTGCTGATTTCTATTGTTTTCAACTCTTATTTATATTGTGATATACATGATTGTCGAGAGAGAGAGGAATTAGGTTTCGGGTTGTTCGGGTGTAGTTTTTGGATTTCCAGAAATCACCCTTACCCACCTAAAGTTTAAATAAAGTGCTTTTTACCATCTCGAGCATTTTAGTCTTATTGTCGCCGGATCTTTAGAAACACCTTATTTTCCCCGGTGATACATGCCTGTTTCCAAAGGGGTAAGGAGTGTTCCGCGGAATATATTTCTTTGCCAGAGGTTCCGACGCCTATTTACGGTAACTTAACTGTGAATCTTATACGTTTTGATTATCCTAGTGGGGGGGGGGGGGGGGGTGGTTCCAGATGATCTGACCAACCCTTCCTTCTACTGAGATCTGCGCAAGCAGTTTTTTTTTTTCATCCCAAATTTAATACATATTTTTGATATATTATAAGCTAGTAATTGACTGCCTATAAATCAAATATGATAATTACACCAACTTTAATATATAAATGTTTGTTTTAGTTAATTTTGTAAAGGAAAAATCTAAAAACAATCGGGGGGGGGGGGGGGGGCTACTGTACATTTGAAGGTCGGGTTCGGGATACAATTACGAAAATGTACTTGTCGTCTGGAGGATGCAGATGGACATTTTTAAAGACTGGTACTTTATACATATAGGCCTATATTTATATATTATTATGGATTATTTTAAATTTCAACATCGTGCAGTGTCATTACAAAAAAAAAAAAGAAATCCCCCGTGTGTTGTTGTTATACACATGTACTCGGGCACAGCAGTCGGAATAGGTCTACATGCCTTATATAAAAGAAACCCGAATGTTTCTGATAAAGATGAAAGTTATTATATAAAATATGAAACATGTAAGTCCTTAAAAGATACGTTTCTTCTTTGAATCATGCAAAATTCTTTTGAACAAGATAAAAACACAACATGTATAGTATACTTCATGTTTCTTTGAATCAATACGATAATAGTTTCAGTTTGATGGTATATGCGCAAATCCAGAAAGAATTCCCAGGGTTCCGAGGGATAAAGATGTTTGCTGGCAGGAGGGTGGATGGGGAGTGTGAGGCCTATTTTAGGTAACTTTACAATGTGAATTTAAGACGTTTGAATTTTTCCGGGTAAGTTCGTCAGGAACACCCCCCCCCCCCCCCCCACCGGGGGGGGGGGGGGGGGAGGGATCAGTGGATGAACAGAATATTGAGAGAAAGAGAGAGAGAGAGATACTTTTTAGACACAATAAATTTAATCAAATAAAATAGATATATAATTTTGTTTGATTCACAAAATATTATTTCTCTGACTAAAAGTTTTATTAATTAAAACTCACAAAATCCATACATAGCATAATCATGTATAAAAAAAAAAACAACAAAAAACCATATACTCATTGTCTAAAAACATTTTCAGGAAAACAACTGATCAGATCAGGAAATTAAACACTCAAAGAAAAAAAACAACAAGGACCTGAATATTTTGGATGTGGATTTTCTGAAGTTTTGAACATTCAGCAGAGAAAACAAAGCTGTTAAAAAATCACACACGACTACTCTAATTCTTCAGATTTAAAGGTACGTAATGATAATTAGCTAAGACAATGTGAATTCTACTTGGGTTAATATACCTGTACCACTCCTCTTTATAAGTAATGGGCCTCGGTCCCTGTGTGGCCTGGCTCCATTGCTGGTAAAGAATTGAGTGCTACACGTCCATTAACCTTCGTCATTAATACATGTAACAAAAAGTTTGTTCAGATAACCACATGTAAGTTAAATATATAGAGACCATTTCCTTGTTTCCTGTTAAAAAAAGAATGTTTAACATGTTATAGATAAACTGCCATTTTATATACCTCTAGTAAAAACAGAGTTTGTTTATATGCAATATGAATATTGAGTCATTTAATATACATGCATGGTAACATTTACATAAACACAGCCACTTTGTTTACATATACTATACAAGAATAATCAGTCTACAATGTAATATGAAAGAAACAATTTGATTTGTTTGCATAAAAAATGGGTGTTAAAACGCACATAGTTTGATGACATACAATAATTAAACACATGGAAACCTACGTTATTGTAAAATAAATACATCAACAATGTGTTTACATCCAATAGATATGGTCAGGTTGTTTACATGTGATACATGTTTCATAAGACTCAGAGATATGAAGATAAGTGATCATTGTATAAAACTTACATGACACAATAACACAGATTATATATATTTTATCTGTAATGATAAATACCTATACAATATAAACACACACTGTATACTCATCTAATGTAGATGATTATATTCAGGCATAATATAAACAGTTTCTGTACATGTAATATTTACACACAGTGTGTAATGTATACTTGGTTCATTTGTTTACATCTAATTTATACAGTTAATTGATTTACTTGTAATATTGGATTTTCTTCACTTTACCTGTGATGTACTCAGCCACAAAGAGGTTGTCTCTGGTGTCCACACATAAACCACATGGAAACTCTAAATCACAGTTGTCAATGTAGCGGAGGAACTGTCCGTCCTGATCCAGGATGTGGATACGGTGGTTGTCATAGTCTGCTGTCAGGATCCGACCCTGGCTGTCTGTTGTGATGCCGAGTGGAACAAATGATCCCTTGGTAGTAGAGGGAGGACCAGTGTAGGTAAACCGGAGTTTCCCGGCCTGATTGACCACCACTACTGCATCGGCTCCATAGTCTGACACACAGATATCTAGGTTCCTGTTCTCACTGATGTATTTAATACCACCAGATGAATAGAGAGGTTGTCCTTTGTCATCGTACTGAATACTTTGTTTCTCTGTGGAGCCAGAGTAACACACAACTTTTGTTTGTTTATTATCATCACTGTCCATGACAACCAGGAGGTCACCAGAGGAGGTACTACAGACACCGCGAGGTCTCCACCCCTGTAGTCTGATCACTGTCTGTATCTGTGTATTCTTCACTATGTTCACAGTTCTATCTGTGTAATCAGTATAAACTAGATCCCCACTCCTTGTCACTGCTATGACCTGTGGATACTTCCCTGACTTGGTTTGGATGGACTTCACTCGTTCTCCCTGAAGGTTGTAGAGTTTCATCATGTTGCTATTACCACGCGTCCATACTTCTGTATCATTCAGACACGTCACACTATATTGTCTATACCCTGTGTCTATATCTGTGATGACCCGGGGTTCATCCATCAGTGACCGGTCTGGGGGAGAGGACTCGGCTTCCTGGGTCGGCATGCTGTAGTCTTGTTCCTCTGTTGTAAAAGATAATGCTGACAGAGAACCAAACTGTTCAATCAGCTGATCTGTGTGGATTTCCTGAGGCTTAAAGTTTGGTAAGGACACTTTGAGTTTAGGAGGCAATCTTCTGAATTCTGCATTCATGGATTTGTACCCAGAGACAAGGCAGACATCTTTGGAGTTCAGTAACTTTTTCAGTTCAGCAATGGTCTGTGTGATTTCAGAAATGGTGTGTGTGATTTCATCTTCCTGTTTATTTAGGATGACCAGGTGTTTGGATTCCATTTCCATCACGTGAGATTTCAGGTTTGTGATAATGGTGTCTATTTCTCTGTGCCAGACTTCTCCTTGTTTGTCAATTGCTGTTGTCAATTTCTTGGAGTTTTTACTCAGATCAGCTTTCTGCACTGGGATGTTGGATGCAATCTCTTTGTATTTAGGATAAATGGATTTCTCAAATTCTTCCAAATCTCTTTGCAACTTTTCCATTTTGCTTTCAAAGGTTTTAAGAATTTCAACTTGTATATGTCCTAAATGTTTTTTTGAAGAAATACATTGTACACAAATAGGAATGTCACATTGTTCACAGTGGAGTTCACATTGTTTGGTGGGGTGTTTCCTACACTTGGGATAGTTCAAAGTGGTTAGATGTTGTTTAAGTGGCACCACTTTATGGACTTTAGAGGAATCAGAGAAATGTTTCTCTATACAGTCTTTACACAGATGTATATGACAAACTTCACAGTACATGGGGGCCACAGAAGTTTGACACAGGGTGCAGCGTACAACATCCTGGGAACTGTTCCTAGGGTCCATGGTCAGGGAACCTTTTATTTACTATCTAGGGGTATCAACATTTATCTGAAAAGAATTTGGTACATGTAAATACATGTATTGTCAAAATTACATGAATAGTATTAATGTAATATACATCAAATTATTTTTATGCAGTACGTACATGCCATATATTAATTGATACTATTACATGCTATTGTTTTTGTAGGAACTTATCTATCAACATTAGTTTTAATTAACTTAAATGTTTATAACTTGATACGAGTCTTTAAAACTGTCAGATTAATTATAAATAAGTCACTTGAAGAACTTACTGAATTCAAATCCACTGGTAAACTACCAAACGTTGCAATGCAACATGGCGGGTCCAGGGTGTTTAATCTTCGTTCCTGGTCTCCCAGCTACCCGTTGGATTTAAAGGCTGCAATATTCTCTGTCCACAATCTACATGTAGATGACAAATTGTTGTACTTGGTCAACACAATAGGGTTAATTATATAAGATATTGTTCAAAATCAAAGAAAAAACCCCCAAATATTCCAAAATAATTACCGGTACATGTATATGTGTAAGCTAGGCCTCAATCATTAATAATACATACACTAGCTATATGTAGTCCCTCTACTTCCCTCCCCCCACCCACCCACTTCCCCCTGGAAAAATAATTACCGGTCATAAAAAGAGAGATATATTTATTAAGAAGAAAAAACCCAGTTGATATAAAAAAAAAAGTCATACCAGCATGTTCAAAGGCTACCAGAGATCATTACTTCTATCAACAACTTCAGAACCACAATGTTATATACTACTGAAAAACTTCAAAAATCCAACATGGCGGGTTGCAGGGTTTATTGTTCCTGGTCCACCTACCTGTACAGGATCACGTGATTCAGACTTAAATGTCAGGTACAAACCTGTAGTATGACAAGGACAGGTAAATCAGATATCCGAGTACTTTCAAATCTAGGTCACACATTGTTAAAAATGGAAACAGCATTCTTTATTTGGTGAAAACAGAGAAATAGTATAAAACATTTGGTTTAGATTTTGTATTTTCTTTTCTTTATAAACATGCATCCCTTCTCAAAAAAATATTCTGTAATTCTGTGTGTTGGAGGAGGAGGGGGGGGGGGGTGTATATAGGAATATAGGAATCAGACTGATCCATTTGTTTTTAGAAACACTATTTTGTATTTAATAGCTTAAGGTTACTCTAGTGTTAAGTGTTAAGATTTTAAAAATGTTTCCCAAGGTCAAATTTTAAAGGTCAAGGGCACGAGTTATAACTTTCTGTTGAAGAAGACCCATCAATGCTCCAAATTAAGGTCTAAGATTCAAATCCCTGCTACTGTATTAATGGCTTTGAGTTCTGTATATGATTTAAAAAATCTCTAGAGGAACTTGAATAGTAAAAGATCTATTTATTACCATGCAGCAATTTCCTTTGAAAAAAAAAAGCTGGTGTAGTGTAATGGTGCACACATTCTATTGAGAATGAAGAATGGGTTCAAATCCCATCACCAGCATAAACATTAAAGGAAATTATGCATGTGTATCCAAATTACATAATTATGAGCTTGAAGGCTAAACTGGCTAGCATACATTATTGATACATGTATACCTAAATGTCTTTTTAAGAGTAGTAGTTAAGATATAAGAATACACCTATTTGCAATTACATGTACTTGATATGAGGACAATTTAGAATATGTGTATATTGTTTATATTTAAACACAACTTTATATCCAATGACCAGAAAAGAGAAATGGGGGATTGATCATGTTTCATATCCCTTATTTGTCTTGAAAATTTGAGCATCAAATTAAATTAAGGGTCCTCCATTCCTGTGACTTATACTTTTTTTTATGACAACTAACTCGCATGGCAATATTGCATTGGGAAATTGTTTGTGTTTCTTACTTCGTGAGTACTATTGGATCATAATAGCATTAGCTAGATTACTGACCCGCAGATCTTGAGTTTGAATACGACAGGGACATTTGTTTACTTGTATGTTACAAATATTTTTAAAAATCATGATTTTCCCAAAAATTGCTATTTTTTTTAGTGATTTTTCAAATTATAATTATGCTTGAATATTGTACCTATTAAAATATTACCAGTTTGTGCTTTCTAAAAAGTAATCAATTGCATGTACACGGTATATAGGGATGTATATATATGTCCCTGATTAATCATAAATTAAATTTTATGAAAATCCAAATATTATATATATATATATATATATATATATATATATATATATATATATATATATATATATATATATATAAGTTTATAGATTTCTTTTTATGTAACGTACGTATTACTAAGTATAGCTAGCTTTTAATTGACAACTGTCAACAAAAATCTATTTAACACCCAGAAAGAAATTCTTCTTTGGAACGCACAAATTCCATTAAAAAAAACACCATATGAAATACATGTCAAAATACTGATAATCTGATTGATAATCAGTGGGTCTTTTTAACACCGACACCCCCTCCCCCTTTCCTTTTTCTAGATCCACATTTGACACTATAAAGGTTTAATCACCTAATCACTTGATATTTTCCATAAATTTGTCATATTTTCTCAATCATGCTTATTTCATGTCTATGGTTTGAATATCTCATATGTTACGATCCGCCCCTCTCTCGTCATTTTAGATATTCGGTTGTCCTTCGCTTGTATCAAATAGGGAACCCATGCGAGGTCATCCGAACGAAGTTCAAGCATGCGCAAACGATACTTCCTGTTTAATTTCAAAGGGAAGCGGTAAAGAAAAACAAGGTAAAGATTTTAAAAATTGTATGCCCAAAAATCTAGAGAATTGCTTTTTTATGAGAATACAAAAGGTGAACTTGGCAATGGCTTACAAAATATTGTGCTGATTTCAACTGTCATCAAGATGGATTTCGATCCTTTTCGATATCGATAATATTTTGATTGAAAAAGTCTCAGACAATGACAAGGGCACTGGAAGTTTTTGTAAATAGATTGTATGTGCATGTATATCCTTTTTTATACAGGCACATACAATATATTTACAATAAATTCCAGTGCCCATGGGGCTTCTCAATAGTTTTGTCTTCTTACTTTTTTACCACATTGACTGGACTGTCACAAGCGATACTAAAATAAACTATCAGTCAGGGGTGTGACTGAAATCCATCATATTGAAAAATAACTGATTAGTGTCATTTCTACTAACTTACAGACTTACTAATTTGATAAAAAAAATGATGAAATACAGTCATATTCATTTTTCAGGGGTCACTCTATGTCATAAACAGGTTGGGACCAATTGCCCAAATGGGATATAAGGCTATTACCGGTATATCCAGTATAGCCAGTTCGGGATATAATAGCCTAAATGGCAGGATTCGACACTGACCTTAGTCCGTTAGTTACAGACTAATAGATTTTCATGCGGACTAACAAAATTTCTGTCTAGTTAGTGCGGTCGGACTAACAAAAAGTTTTGCTTAAAAAATGTGTGAATTAACGATGTGCGATTGTCGACGTTTTACTGGAAAACCCTGACTATATTTTCATTATCTAGCATATAATACATTGCGGTGATTATAAAGTTACCGAGCGAAAACAACAGAGGTATGCAGGATATTACGGGTGACTTGATTATTTCTTTGCCCTAAGGGGATGTCTGAGAAAATAGGTGACAAGCGCACATTTTCAGAACAGCGGAGTCGATAGGGACGCTTATGTGTTTATAAAAGAAAAAGTGAAACGAATCTTCTGCGAGTTGTTTAATTAAATGAATTGTGTTTAAATCATTGTCATATGTCACATTGTTTATGATTTTAAATGGATTTTTAAAGAACTTAGAGAATGAAAAGAACAAAGTAGCTCATAGCCGGGATCCATTGCACAGATCTATTTATAACATCTGTAATGGCGGCATACACCATGTACACGGAGATAGTGAATAAGCAGCTCATTGTTATGTACGACTTAGCACAATACAACTGTAAGAAAAACATTATGTTTTATGCACCCCTTTCTTACAAATTCTAATTAAAAAGTGTGTATTATATATTAAGGCATATACGGTAATGCATTTCAAATTTATTTTTGACGGGCAAATAAAATTACCTGCGGACTAGTTAAAATAAACAGGCACTAGTCCGTCTGGACTAATGCATAAAAAAGTTAGTGTCGAACCCTGAATGGGATACAAATTTAAAGTGCAAAAAATGAAAATTTTGGATTTGGTAATTTTATATATAAATCTGCATTAATGTATATCAAATGCAACAACTTTTGGTTAACAAGTTTTCCTATAAGGCTACAGTTTGTAAGATTGATCCCCAAGAAGTATTGGATATGCTGAGGGATCAATCTCCATAATAGTACAGTTACAGAAAAAGTTGTTTACCAAAAGTTGTTACAATTCATCTATTCTAATGCAGATTTATGCTATTTTTATCACAATAAAAAAATTCTATTTTTTGCACTTCAAATTTATATTCCATATGGGATATTATATCCCAAAAGCGCTATTATATCGCATTTGGGCGATTGGTCCCAACCTGTTAAAATAAACTCCAAATAGTTATGACTGTTTTTCATCATTATTCTAAAAATGATGGATTTCAGTTTTTACTAAAATTCAGTTTTATGACTAGAAATTATCATTTTTAAATGAATTGGTAAGTCTGGGCGCACTTAATTCTCATTTGTTTTATGGGGCGCACTAATTTATTTTGGTTTCAGCTGTGGGTCAAGATGTTTCTCTACACATGGGACCATATGGCAGGATAGTGTACTATGAGGCAAATGGGTTGGAAGAGTTAATTTGGGAATGGAAATATGATGAAAACAAGTCACATTTACAAAATTTAAAAGATGTGTACATTATGTAGTCAGTAAAAATGACAATAATCAGTTATTTATTAATATGATGGATTCCATGCAGTCACACCCCTGACTGATTATTAATATTTGAAATATTTAACCAGAGAGAACCCTCAATTCGAGTGAAATGTTTAGTGTTGTTACTCGTTGAGAGAGCTATTTTTGAAAATTTTATATAATGCTTTAATAATGTTTATAACAGAAATAAAATGGATGAAAACTTGCTGGAGTTGAGTGAGAATTGTGAGAACTCGCTGTCTGGGGATACTGTACCTCCTTTATTGATGGGCACACCGCCGGTGGTGAAGAAGTCCATTCTGAAACCTTCACAGCAAGACAACCTCATCCAGCTCTGTACTCCTGTACACAAAGGACTCAAGGTAAAAACACTCAGGAAAGGTGTATATGTACTAGCACCTTTACTTTCGTTCTATTTATATTTAAGATTAGCTAGTTTAAGAGCTAATCAAATTTGAATCACAGGATCAGGTAACATACAAGATTTTTATATAACGTCATCCCCATATGTATACAAACAAAAATAAAAACATTGTATGTGACCATGCAGCCCCAGTGCTTTAAATCAGATCGGACATTAACATACCAAACATGGCTAAGCACTAAAGTCCAAGTAATGTAATAATCTTAATACTAATACTATTACATTTACTTATTAGGTTTGATTTTCAGTCCATGGGAAAACAATTTGACTTTTATTGTTTATATAAAATTTTCCTCTTTTTGAATTCAATGCTTTAATCATTCCAAAATGTAAATACTCATGACATAATAGACATATATGTATTAAATGGCATAAATGCTCATGAAACTTTTAGTAAGAATTTTTGAAAAAATGTCTTAATTTTGCATGTCAAATTATGTATACATCAAGTATAAATTATGACGTTTGATTTTGAAGGTGAAATTTGAAACTCCCCATAATGTTAAAAAGTCAACGCCCACTCGCTTTGAGGATATTCGAGTACTGGACGAGAAAGAGAACTGGTTGGAACGCACTGCTGTCGTCACTAAAGCTCAACACCAGGAGTACCTCAAGATGGCTCAGGAAATTATGCTGGAAGTTATCAATAAATTACCATTGTAAGTCAAGTTCACATAACTTTTCATGTTGATTCTGTGATGAGTTTACTGTATTATCAATGTTTCTAGGGATTTACCTACAGGCAATTTAGGTCAGAATTTAGGTCCTTTCCCCTTGAAAGTATTACAGATTGTCCTAATTACACATTTTTCTCGCATTATCATTAATGTGAAATCGGATTACCCAGTGTGAGACAGCAGTGTGAGATTTTTCTGTCTTACACTGGGTATTACTACGCCTTAATGTATGCTAAAATGTAAACAAACATCGTATTATGTAAGTAAATGATAGAATAAGCTGATCCATTAAGTCCTTATTTGATTAATAATGACAATTTATCATTATTTTAGTGAAAAAAATGTTGTATGCTCTCTTCTTGACTTGCACTATTTGTAATACGCGGAGGGATAATCCGAAAGTAAACTTTTGAACGCATATCAGAAAGTTGTCAGACATTGTTTTTCAATGTAAAATAATGTGAGAAAAATAATCATTCATTATGTACTCGTGTGAGATAGTGAAATTCCACCTCGGGGCCAAGATTCACAGTCTAGGACTTGGCAGAGCCTTGTCCTAGACAATGAATCTTGTCCCGTCGGTGGAAATTCACTATCCCACACTCGTAATAATGAATGATTCTATTAATCTTCAGACACCCCATTCTATGAAAAAACCAACAGAATTATGATTTTAAAGAGTAAATAAAAAGAACACTAAAAGAAAAAAACAGCAAGTTAAAAAGTTCACTAGTAAATGAACTTGGTTGGTCACATGATCAAAACTTCTCAGAAGATATAATAATATAATATAATAATAGATAAATAAATTAAATAATAAATTGATAAATTGAATTCATTTAACTGTTAACAAATATTTACATTGATAAAATTTTTATCAGCATAAGTATAATATCAGGTCATGATCCAGTTTGAAGTCGCAAAAAGAGTCAGCCATATTCTTCAAGAAAAACTGATTGAAGAAAGATTGTATTCATACACACAAGATTTGGTGATTGGGTCTTCTGTGCTATGCGTAAATATCACTCAAATCAATCAGTGCAATTTAATAGGGGGAAAGAAAGTGAATGTAAAAATGAAATAATTAAACTAGAAATAGTGTCCAAAAAAGTCCAGAGGTTTTTTTGTCTTTTTTTTGTTCTATTTTCATGACCCAAGTTAAGATGAAAATGAAAAAAAGTTCAATTTTGGAGTTTTATACATATAAATATTGAACTTATTTTACAGAGAAGAAAAAGATGAAATGGAAACCGACAGTTCACAAATAAACAGTGTTTCAATAGATAAAAACCTTCAAAAAGACTCTGCAGTTCTAAAAGAGGAGGAGGGGGAAAGTCATCAAATTGAGGAGCTGAGGAACTCTGAGGGAAAAGAGGACAAGAAAACTGAGGAGATTTCAGTGAAGCCCTCATCGCCTCCCCTGCCTGCAGCCAAGGGAAATTATGATATTGACTTTGAAAACTTGGATGAAGTGAATCCATTTGTGACCAAAGCAGCGGTGCAGAATTCTCCTGTATCAAATACTGGCTGCAATTTAGATCAGTTTTCTCCCAAAGAAGATAGAAAGGAAGCAGAGAGAAGTGATGCAGAAAGAAAGGAAAGCAATACCTCCTTGTCTGAGCTACAGAGTGTGAAAGACAATCCATTCATCAGGTTAATCGAGTCTCCAGCCATAAAGGACAAGAAACAGGGACAACTTCTGGATGCCATTGTAGCTGAGCAATCCGATGATATATTCAGTCAGAGTTTTGAGGACATTGATCCTTTTCAGCCCAAGAAGCAACTTATGAACAGTCCAGATCCGACTCAAAAGACACATTTTTCTGATTCAAATCCAGACGATGCAAAGAACTCAAATGTTAAAGACACAGACGAAAATGTAGATCCATTTGCTACCAAGACGAATGTCATGAACACACCTCCCAAGAAGAAGGAAGATGGCATGGATGGCCATTTTACTACAGAGAAGGAAAATTCCCAGGCAGAGCCAATGGAGGTAGACGACATTGCTGACCCATTTGCAACCAAATCTAAAGTAGCAAGTTCCCCGGGACCAATGTTGGAACAAGAGGAGAAAGATCCTTTCCAAACCAAATCCAAGATTGTCAATAGTCCAGGACTGGAGCGCTTAGAAATGGAAATGTCTAATCCATATGCAGGCATTTCTAAAGTTCAGAATTCTCCTGCAAATGATGTTGTTACTGAAAATGCAAACTACCCAACGCAAACTAAAATAGAAAATTTTTCTATGGAAACAGACGAAGATCCTTTTGCAACAAAGTCAAAGGTTGCAAATTCACCTAATGCAAAAGAATTTAATGAAGACATTAATCCATTTGAAACAAAAACAAATGTGGTGAATTCCCCTATGTGTAAAGGTGCAAATGATGAAATTGACCCTTTTGCAACCAAATCAAAAGTTGCAAATTCTCCAGGTCAAAAAAATGCAACAGAAGAAATTAACCCTTTTGCAACCAAATCAAAAGTTGCAAATTCTCCAGGTCAAAAAAATGCAACAGAAGAAATTAACCCTTTTGCAACCAAATCAAAAGTTGCAAATTCTCCAGCTCAACAAAATGCAACAGAAGAAATTGACCCTTTTGCAAACAAATCAAAAGTTGCAAATTCTCCAGCTCAACAAAATGCAACAGAAGAAATTGACCCTTTTGCAAACAAATCAAAAGTTGCAAATTCTCCAGCTCAACAAAGTGCCACAGAAGCAATTGACCCTTTTGCAACCAAATCAAAAGTTGCAAATTCACAAGATGGAAAAGAGTTTGATCCATTCGCATCCAAGTCCAAGGTTGCTAATTCTCCCACCACAACAAATAAACAAGAGGAAGCTGATCCCTTTGTAACAAAAAGTAAAGTGGCAAATTCACCACTTAATGCAACAAAACCTGACAATTTGGACCCATTTGCAGTAAATTCAAAAGTAGCTAATTCTCCCCAAGTCTGTGAGAAGCCAACTGAAAACAAGGAAAATTCCATCATTAAAAATGAGGAATCTACCTCAATAAAATTTGGGAAGAATGAGTTTGAGAGGGACCTGATGGGAAGTGAAACCAGCGCCAGTCCATTTTCTGGACTGCATGCTAGCAAATTCCACAACTCATCTACACTTCAGGATGACCCCTTTAAAACCCCCACTGGTCCAGCAGTAAGTTTCTTACAGTGCTTAAAAAAACCAGTAGGAATAAGAAATTATTTGATTTAAACTGAAGTAATGCCTTTATTTTGAAATATTACAATTTACAGTTGTCAAGAAGGATGGTTATCAAAATGGGGGGGGGGGGGGGGGGGGGGGGGGTTGGCAAATGGTTGAAGGTACATTTATTATTTTTAAGTAAAATGCTGAAGTTGTCTTGCTTTCTACCTGTTTAGGTCTTTGTTCTATAAAAAGGGTCAGGAATAACAGATAATATTTTATCACTGACTTCAAACTTAAACATTTAAACATGGTGTATTAAGCTGCATCATGTGCATGTTAAGTTATACATGTCTGTTTCATTGTATTGAATAGAAAAAGACGCCCAAGAAGACGTGTCCTTTCACAATGAGTGAGTTTGGTCTCTGTGACGATGACTTCAAACCAGCCAGTTCCACGTGTATGTACTCATTCCTTAGGCAAAAAAAAAATACCAAGGCAGATGTATTGGTTCTCAGGCACTGCTGCATTAGATCAAATGCTGCCCCATTGATTAATTCATTTTCAAATTTGAAGTTAAACTACGAAAATTGAGCAATTACCTTTGGCAAATCTTTCAGTAAAATAAAATGCCTGCAGCAGTGCCTCATCATATCCTGAACATTCAATGCATTACTTAATTGCCATACTGATACAAATAAGTGCTACTGAGCTCAGAACTTCATTTACTGTTTTCTCTCCATGCTTTCTTTCTTCTCTTGTTAGCAAACAATTACAGATTCTTTTATATCACTGAAAAAAAGTGCAAAAAAATGTAGTGACTTAAAGAAAAAAAGGAGTACTGTTAGGGCAACAGTAACTAACTGGCCTGCTGACATGGTTCTCTGATTTGGACCAATTTTAGACATGCACATTGTATGTGATTTTTTTCCCTCTCCCTAGTGTTCAGTGATCCAGCAGATTTTGATGTCTTGGAACAGTTTGGAACCAATAAAGGGGTGAGTATCAAAACTACTTTTTGTCGTTTTTGACCTATCTGTCTTTGTATTTTCAGTTCACTACTTTCTACTCTATTTTGATATCTGAATTCAACATAAAAGTAATTCACACTTTATAGAATATTTTTATTGAACTTGATGATGTACAGTATTTATGTATATACATGTGCCTACACTATTGTCCATTTAATATGTATGTACAATATTTCCATACAATCCCCTGTAGATAGCTGAATCCGCCCTGTCCCGATTGTCGCTGTACGTCAAGTTCGACCCCTTGGTGGACCTCCCTGTGGCAGGTAATCAAAGAAGAAAAACAACTAGGCAGAATCTTAGAACTGTCTCTCAGATTAAGAGTTGTTACCATTAGAATCAATTTTTTAATGAAATTGATATAACAATCTTAAAAGGGCTGACAAAATTATTTTGAGAAATAATCAAATTGAATGATTCAATAGGCATGATAAATCAGATATTGGTGATTGGGAAGTACAAGACACTTCAGTATATGCATGGTATTCATAGTGTCAGTGTTCGAGTTGTGCTGTTACAGATCTATTAAATAGAAAAGTACATGTATAAAATAATCATATCTTTTAAAAAGGGAAAGAGTATACTAATTATGTTAGATGATAACTTTTGAAGCTGACGTTTGATTAGTATGATTAATTGTACGTTTTATATTAACATATCTTAGCCGGGCCAGCATTGATGTCCTATGACTATTATAATTACATGCCTGTTTTATATTTACAGATCCTCGCCGGGCAAGCATTGACGTGAGGCGGATGAGTATGAGGCGAGGCAGTGTCTACGACCAGAGACTGAGACAGCTGTCAGTATCTTTGTCATTTATTCTTTTGTCGCTCATTATTATATACTTGTATTTCTCGCATCATCACCGGTGAGAGATCGGTTTGTCCAGTGTGAGATTTTTTTCTGTCTTACACTGTGTATAACTACGCCGCATAAAAACGTAAACAAATGTCTGCTGTAGGTAAATGCAAAATGATGGATTGAGAATATCCACTAAGTAACTGTTTTGCTTAATTTATTATATTTTGATTGAAAAAACTGTTGTATGCTCTCATTTTGACTTGCACTATTTGAAGCACTTGGAGGGATAAACCAAAAGTAATCTTTTGAACGTCATAACAGAATGTTGTCAGACATTGTTTTTTAACGTAAGATAATGCGAGAAAAATAATCATTCATTATACTGATGTAGGATAGTAAAATTCCACCTCTGGGCCAAGATTCACGGTCTAGGACTCGGCAAAGGCTCGTCCTAGACAGTGAATCTTGTTCCCTCGGTGGAATTTCACTATCCCACACTCGTAATAATGAATGATTCTATTAGCATACAATAGTTGGATGACAGGGCAATTTATGCAGTGGTCATAATTTTTTCCACAGAAGATATATGAGCCAGTGTATGAGAAAAGGGGTCTTATGACATAACGTCACAATGCAGAGAAAACGTCATAAACGTTGCCAACATTTCGCGACGTCGTTTTTTTTGTTTGTGACGCTCTGTTTCGTTTTGCAATGTATAAAATTAAACATTGCAAAGTTGTTTTTACCGCAATATGTATACTAATCTTTGCTGGATTCTATATAGAAACAATGAATATATCTTAAATTATAAGCAGTTTAATTGATTTAAATTCAATAGAACTACCAACCTGTAGGTGTTGCAATTCAAAACCGTGTAAAAAAAAAAACCCATGTGCTAAATTGTGTTGTTTTTATATTTACTGAGAACTGGTTTTCTAGCCTATATTTATTAATAAGAAATTAAAAAAAAAAAAAAAAAAAAGGAGTTTATAAGCATGGTTAGTGTATTATAAACAGTTAATATATTATTCATAATATAAAACGACGTCGTACATAATTGTATAGCACGCAGTCAAATATTTGATTATGAAAATTAAGTTTTGCTGTTTATATTTAGGTATTGAATTGGAAATTAATCAAATTCCTCACTTTTAAATTATTTATTAAATGCAGAAACTGACCCCCCCCCCCCCCCCCCCCCCCTTTAAAAAGAGGGCAAATTCGGACTTTGACGGAGTGATGAAGGATTTATTTAATGTGTTATAAGGGTCGGCGCATTATTGAAATCATTGAAACCCTTATGAAAGAATAAGAAATTATGATTGACAAGTTCTAGGTAAAATGTTGTTCTGTTAACATGTAATTTAAATATGTATACTTCTGCTAAGCGAAACATATGAAAAATAAAATGGATAAATATGTTTTAAAAATATAACCACGAATCAGAAACCAAAAATATCTTGTCATTTTTCATCCCTATATTACGTAATCATGGTATTTCACAATTTTCTATAATTTTCAAAATTTCCTTTAAATCTATTTAAAATTTTGTTTATGAAATAACGAACTTATCCATAATTTGATTTAGAGATCGATTATTACACACATCGTTTCATAGCTTAGGTATTCAGTTTTTTAACGAACATCACATACGCTTTCAATTAACGGTAACCACATGTACATGTTTGATCATATTTATACCGGTATAGTTATTATTAAATCAAAACAACTACAAATATATGTATGCTATAAAAGAAATAAAACACTATTTAATAAAAACAAAACACGATGCTCAAAATGCGCTTGATGTCAACTTGTGTAGATAGGGTAAATTTAGTGACAAGTACATTAATCGGACATCAAACATAACTAATGTTAATACGGAACTATAGAGATCGCACGGGAACTATTGTATGATTGCACGGAATTTTCAACACAGCCGTCGTAAAATACATAAGAAAATCTTGCCTAACAATGGCATGAATTACGCCCACACATGTAAAAGATAATTTTGAGGTAAACAATTCTATTATTTAAAACCATTTCGAAAGTTTTTGCATTAAAGCAAATGAAAAACAAGAGTTTTATAACAAATGTCTCCCTCTATTCTCTCTCTCTCCTCTCTCTCTCTCTCTCTCTCTCTCTCTCTCTCTCTCTCTCTGATGAAAACGAAATTATGCGATCAAATTAGAAAACAAAACAATGATATAATATACCGGTATCATGTGCGATTCTTGTATCTTAAATAACAACACAAATTTTGATTCAAAAACGTTCCTAAAGGTACAATGTTTAAAATCAACATCATATTAATGCCTTAGTCACATTACTCGACTGGTCGCCGTAGACCGGTGGTAATCGGTGGTTATCGGTGATGTGAGCGATGACCCAACATCGGTCCTCATCGGCCAAGTAGTCGTTAATACATCTGTCACAGCAACAGGCATCGTACATTGGTGAACAACGTTCGTATATCGGCAGTGCATCGGCCGGCTATGGGCAAATGATAGGTCGATAATCGGCCGATGTTTGTTAAACACCTCTAACCTCAGACTCAAAGGGCACCGGACAATGATCGGCCATACATTGGCCGATTCTTAAATGATGTGTTAATAATGTATTGCCGATGAGAACCGATGTTTGACATCGGTGGAGACCTAGCTGATTTTTAACTACAACTTATTTTCTTCCGATGACTTCCACAGATGTGCCCGATGACCTCAGTCACCGTCCGCTTACTATGGGTGTCCGGCCGGCATTCACGCCATTTTCATCTAAAAACGCATCGGTAGCATATCGTTAACCGCATCGCTAGGTAATGTGACTGATACCTAATCAATCAATAAAGTGTAATGAAGCGTAAGGATAAATTTACGAAAAAAAATGAAGGTTATTTAATGTAAACTAAAAGGCCTCAGTTAAATTGGGAGTATCAGAGAAAAGTTTTTTTGTCCACATATTTACCGTAAAACGGTGAATATAATACGCACTTTTTTTCCAGGATTTCTTACCGTGAGAAAGGGGTGCGTATTATACATCCCTATAGGATTTTGACATATTTTTTTCCCTAGGTGAAACACGGGGTATCATACTGGCGTATTATCTATGCTGACCACAGACAGAATTAACCGATACCCCTATATACATCGTAACATTACTTCATTATCACATATGTATTAATAAATCGTTGTTATAGCATGTTATTAAAGAAAATGTATACTTAAAGTCTGTTTATCAATAAACTGTTTCAAAATGGCCTTTAAAAATTAATTTGAACTGCCTATTCTTTTTCTCCGTGTACGCCGCCATTACAGCTGTTAATTATAGAATGTGGACTTGGGTGGCCACGTGCTATTTGTAACCGATCTTTGAAAACAGCTTAAACATCATTTGGCTCATTTTTAACCATTTTCATGTAATGATAATTGATTTATTGCAAATAATTATGACTATAAATAATTCTATAAGCTATTCCGTTAATAGAAGCCATTGTTGTGCTCCCCACTGACCGCTAACGATTGACACCTTGGTTATCTCAGACACTCTCCTTAGGCTATGTGTACTATACACAACACAACTATTTGTGCACATATTTTATTATGTTCCAGGCCTCTAATTGATCACTTTGATCGGCATCATTTAAGAATTTAATTAGGTCCGTTATCTCCTATACCTGTACACCGTTTATCACTACACTGGGGTTATGTAATGATAAAACAATTACATAACGCTTGTTAAAAGTAGTTGATTTTTTTTATTTACGGTAGACTATTTAATTCTAGGTCTATTTAAAACATTGATTATGAAATAAAGATATTACCGTGATGAATTAGTTACAATAAATCCGTATCTAAAAATTTACTGTTTTTCTTATTTCCGGTAGTGTATCTCCGCGATGAAATTGAGCGTGTACACAAAGTATAACTGCTTTGTTGACATACTCAGCATTACCGTTTGGTCAATTTTTTTTTATGCGTATTATACATCCGAACTAGCTTTTTTTCACCACTTTCAGGCCCAGAGTGGGGGGTGCGTATTGTACACTACTGCGTATTATATTCACCGGATTACGGTAAGTGTAATTAAATGCATTCTTTTGTGATTCATGCGGGTAAAAAGGTAGCTATCATTATAGAAAATATATGTTTGAAGAAATTCGTGTAAATGTATATTTTTCCTGCAATGCTAGCTATCTTCATAGTCCATGTTTATAACCAGAGAGAGCATATTTTGTTTTCATTTACATCTATTCTTGAATCACTTATTATCCATAAAAAGTGAGTAAAGTGTGTAAATAATTATTGTCTATCAGAACGTTACACAAGAGGTCCGTGCAAGTCCGTGCAGGTTCGTTTGGTCAGTTCTCTCAATGTAGCTTTAGTATTCATCAATCAAGAAAAAAGCCACGCAATAGTCAACACCAATAGTACAAAGAAGACATCAATGAATGATTCAAAAAAATTATTCATGATAGCTTCTTGATATAAAGATGACATTAAATAAGCTAAATGACGCGTTTAAAGCAGTTTTTTTTTTTAATTAAAGGAATGCGAAAAATAATATGCCGAAATCGTTTCACAGGATCGCATAAATTTCAGTCTTATCAGTTTAGAGCTGTATGATTTACAATCAATTTTCTTAAGAAATAGATTGAAAATAGATTGTGTGATATGTATACCGGTAAAAATATATAAACAACAAAATTCTCACCATTTGTACATTACGCAGATCAATGGTAAAAACAATATGCGTTTATGCGTTTGTATAATATCCAAGATATTTATACAGCATTCTACGAATGACGTGTGGTGATAACGAACAGTGTTCAAATTCAGAATTCCAAAGGAAAATTACAAAACAGGAGCAGAGCAAACACGGACCTCTCAAAAAAAAAAATGAATAGCAAAAAAATAAGGTTCACTAAACTTTAATTAAATAAATATATTATAGTATAATTATAAGTGAAATATAATTATTCTTAAAGAGCAACAAGAAAAATTAATTGAATATCTATAGGTAGACGACCGAAAGTTTTAAGAAAATACACCAACATTGCACAGCTATCTGAAGTTTTCAAAAATTATACCGGAATTACCAATACTTTCATATATTCTGTTCTTTATTAAAGTTTCAATTCAATGTTTCCCCAGACGTCCGCTTCAACTTGTTCCCGCCCATTTCAAACGTTTTGACTGTAACAGGTGAAATTGACGTAAGCTGTATATTTCCAATCTTGCCAGTTAATGTTCCGTGGTCTTAAATGGATATGCATGATTTAAACACATTGGTTTTATTCTCAATCTGTCTGACATAAAAAAAAACCCTGAAACCTTGTTAATTACTGAAATTTATTATGATATCATTTCAATGGGGCAACCTTGGTTATATAATTCTTATCGCATTTCTGACGTCTTGGTTTCAATTTTTTGACGTTAAACCCAAGAAATTCTGACGTCATGATAAAAATAGACTGATTTGCAATGTCAAAATGAAGAGTTTATAACCAAGCTAGACTATTCATTTTAATATCATCTGATTTATCATGTTTTCTTCTGTAAGAATCACTTAAAACATGATTTTGTGATTTTTATGTCATAAGACCCCTTTTCTCATACACTGGCTCATATATTTTTTTTTTATTTCATTAAGAAATGTTAAGCTATTTATAGACCCAACGTAACATAAAAAGATGTTTAAGGCAATGGATAACATATATATTGAATTTTTAAGCCAATGTTATTCTGTAAACTTATTTTCTAAACGCAGGAATATCTAAAGGGGGGGGGGGGGTTTAGGATAGATATTGGTATTAGACAACAAAAAATTCTTTTATGAATGACTTTGCTAGAAAATATTACAGTATTGAGAATTTTGTTTTGAGTAATTGTGCAGAATATCTGGTGTCCTCATGGTGGGTTTTTTTTTTCAGTCTGTGTTCTATTGCTCCATGTAAGATTCTGAATATTCTTTGATGAATAGCTGAGAAAAAAATACTTTTAGATAGGAGAATCTTGTATTTTTAACTGTATGGAGTTATGTATCTTATTTCTGTCAGTTTTTTGTTCTGTTGCTCCTTGTAAGATTCTCTAAATTGGTTTCACAGAGAAGCGGAGGAGAGTATGGTGCTGATGGGGACACCGCCCCGTGGTGCTAGTCACAGCCGAGTGGCCCCAGTGGTCAAGAACCACACTCCCGTCAATAACAACCCAGGCCCTGCCTCTAACCCAGCTGCGCTAGACCTACTGTGTTCGGACACCCCAGAGGGCAAAACGGTATGTCTTATGTTCCAATTTTATCGGAGGAATAAGTTCAAGGAGCATTTCATTTGATGCACAAAAAGATATTTATCAGCCACTTGCTTGTAAAATCTAAAGGAAATATACTTATATCAGATGTGTATTGTTTTCACCTTGCATTCACATTTTTAGCAACACTTTGAAATATTTTGCAAGTTTTCACTCATAAATCTGAAGTATTATGTCCAGTTATTGAGTATGGTCACCTGACATAGGAAATCAAAAGAGTGCTAGCTATGTACTATGTACATGTAATAAGTCCTTGTACAACTACTAGAAGTCTAATGAATGTTGTTTGAAGGGGGTTCAATTCAATTAATCTTAGAAGGGTTCCACCTTTAATTGGCTGTAGTTTTTCAAAACAAAGATGATTTTAATTGGAATTGATTATTAGGTGAACTGATAAAAATTTTAAGTTTCATAACATGTAAAGACTATTTGCTTTAAATGGGGACAGTCTGAACAAATGTTAAACATTTTCAATCTACTTCCTTTTATTTTTTTAATATTACAGGAATTTACAGATGTCATCAAGGACACTCTGTCTCTGAACCAGAAAACGGACAATGATGAAATCATCGAGGTAACTTTGTATATATGGATAATTTGGTTATTATTAAAGAGCTCAAGCATTTGAATTGTGTGAACAGAGCTTAATTATGATTTTATAAGATCAGTTGTTTTTCATTACAATGCCCCTCAGCTTTTATGAGCAAAGGTATACAAAGAAAAGTCAACTGAATGAAAGAGGAGATATTTTTCCCTTAGGTGTTGCAATACACAGAAGCAGATATCCTGAGAATCAAACAGAACTTAGCAATGGAGTTCCAAGGCATACTTCTGGACAATCAGCGGGAATGGAGCAAGAAGTTGGCAGAGAAGGAGAAGGAACTCGGGAAGAAAGAAGAAGCAATGAAGGAGGAGGTGGCGAAGAGCCAGGAGAAGTGTCAGAAGGCCGAGGAAGACACCAAGCAAATGATGTATGTATAGGTGCAGTGTGTACATGTCATGTGAAAGGAATGAGCATGCTCTCTGACCTTTTTTGTGTCCTCCATCTTGGTAACTTGAGGAGGTACTGTTTTCAGCATGACAAATTTCTACAGTACTTATATTCTTATTAAGACCTTGATTCAGCTACAGGTATAATCAAAGTACTGAAGAACTGACAGGAGTTGTTTTAATCGATTATTATTTATTTTAAAATCAACGATATGTTATTTTGCATGACAAGTAGTTTCTAATCTTTATTTGAATTACTCACATTTTTATAATAAGATTTCTCAGACTTTTCCGACAAGAATTTCGAGAAAACCCCATATGAATCATGTTGTGTGATATTTAAAGATAGAATTAATTCCATGAAACTATGTATCAGTAATTAAGATATTTCTGGAAAGTTGTACGGATCCAAGCAATATTAAACTCTAGTCTCGCTCAACCAGATGCTCGGCTGTCGTCGTTAATCTCCAACAAGCAAGAGAGACTCTCTGCTTTTCAGAGATTTATGGAGACAGCCGAGCGTCGGGTTGAACAAGACTTTATTGAACTGCAGCGTAGGAATACATACGACTACAAAAAATATCTAAATTGTTCGTACCATTTAAAATCTGACTATTTTCAAGGTATTCATAAATAAATTTCATTGAAAAACAATGCTTCAGCATACATTACATCGAATTTATCAATTATTTTTAAGAACTAAGTCTTGTCAGCAGTGATGATTAGTGCTTAGGTCCAAACACTTATAGTACCGATCAGACCCAATCTAACACCAGAGTAAACCCCAACTAAACCCCGGGTTTACTTTCGAGGTTAACTTTGGATTTACTCTGGGTCTGCTTTTTGAAAATTTGGGTTTACTCGGGGTTTACCTTGGGTTTACTCGAGATTCGCTTTTGGGGTCTACTGTACGCACTGAAGTGTGAAGCAGACCCGTATTTTATCTTGCCATCTTACTGCCTCTTTATTCTGCCCATTGTATATTCCAAATAAACGTAGCGTCTGCTTTCAGGGGTATACTTCTGATCGGGGTTTACTCTCTGTGTCCACTCTACTGGGTTTACTCTGGGTCCACTCGAGTAAACCCCGAAAGTAAACCCAGGGTTATTTGGGGTTTACTTTCTGTTTGGTTGGGACCGATCGGTACTGTATGCTATGTTCAGTTTTGTGAATAGCTATAAAATTCTTTTTTATTGGGGGGGGGGGGGATTTCGATGTATGCTATGTTCTGTTTTATGCATAGCTGAATTGTATTTTTTGGGGAAGGGGGCAGGGAGGGTGTGAAGGATAAGAAATTTGGATGTAATAATTTTCCTCCTCTGAATATTTATGAATCTGCAAAAAAGGTACATATCTTTTCAAGACCAGACTCTTCTTCAGCAGTGCCACTGTAGCATTATAATTTGTATATTTAAAAAAATAATACAATAGCCAGGGAATATTTACTGGAAAACAACTATAGTGTATTTTGCAAAATAATGTAAATTTAACACTGTGTTCTTTTTTTCTGTTTATCATTATCTTTTTATCTCTTACCTCTCCCTAGTTGTTTAGTCTACAATATTAAGAATCATACTTATCTTATATATAATACATTTTTGTTATTTTTATTTATAGATCTGTTGTGAAAGAATATCAAATCATAATTGATCAGCTTTTAGGTAAGCAAACAAGCTTAAACTCTAACTCTCTCTCTCTCTCTCTCTCTCTCTCTCTCTCTCTCTCTCTCATTTGTTGCTTTGGATTTGTTACAGAAATTATACAGCTCAAAAAAAAAAATGTAGAATTTCTTTTCATTCTGAATGCACTGTGTCCAAAAATTCTTAATTTATATTTAAAGGAGAAAAAGAGAAGTTGAATGGCCAGTTAAAAGAAACAAAACAGGAATTGCAGAAAGTGAAAGATCAGGTACATTATACATACCGGTATTACACAAAACATTTCATTATATTTGCATGCAGGAGATTTCCTACTGTTATTAAACTGGTCAAGGGGCTGAAGAGTTCGGAAAATTGATGCCTGTTCAAATTGGGAAAATTTCAAAAAGTTCTAGTTTCATTTATTTATTTATGCTCAAAAGTGAAGTAAAAGCAAAACATGCTATTGAATTTGTGTGGTGAATTGTTTTAAAAAAAATATATGAACAATTGATTGGGGAAAAAATATTGAATTAATAAAATATCAATGATTTTTTGATTGAGAATGAAGGTCGTGGAAATTGACCCAAAAATAAGTTATGAAAACCTGTGTAAACAAATTCCTAATTCTAACAAGTATACCAGATGATGAAGAAAACAATATCATATGCATTTTGATTGATTGTCTCTTATTGAGATGCCGTCTGGTTTTAGGCAGTACAAGATGCCCAGTCAGTGGACACCATAGAAGCCTCGTTTTCAGCTTTGCACAAAAGATTTGAAAAGTCCAAGGAACTTCTAATAACTGCAAAAAAGGCAAGTACATGTACATGTATATAGAAATTAATATAGAAAATCTTGATTAGAAGTAGCACCACAGATTTTAATTCAAAAGTTGTAAAAAAGATTTAAGATTTAAGGGTCCTTGACACCAGTGACTTTTACTTTTTATGACAGTATGTTACATCCTGATAATTACAACCTATTGTGAAACTGTTTATATTGCCAAAATAGGATTTTTCTCTCTAAAATGGATATACAGGCATAGATCAAAAGTGAGGGGTGCATGTTATACATAGGAACAAAGTTTTACACCATTTTTTAGGCCGATGATTCTTGATACCGTGGGAGTATTTCTGTGACTATGAGTGTAAACTAATTTTACTTTGTCAAAAATACCGAATTCTTTGTTTCCATGTATTATAAAATTAATCCACTCTGACCACTGTTCCTTGCATCAAACAAGTTCTCGCCAGTGTATTCGCCGTTACATTACCACCCACCTGTTGACTCTCGCGTGGTCAATGTTTGTGTAACAATTTCGGACTTCACAATTTTATTCGCTTGCAGGAAGATTAGCAATTATTATGTATGATTTAACTTATTAATTTAGTGTCCCGTTATGCAGTTAAACGTTATTGCTTTAAATAGACACTGTTAAAAATAGATCGATCATTTGTACAACTTCATAATGATGATATACGACATACAAACATTTCTTCACAATGTTTTTTTACCGGTAACATTAATCAAATAACTGGACTAGTTAATCAATTAAATCATTACTTTTGTTGTTGTTGTTTTTGTTTAGATCCGCAAACAGTATTTTTCAGCATTTTGAATACATTATTAACACATGACTTTATGACTTTTTGAAAATCTCAATTGAAAATTTCTTCATTTTTTGGATGCATTTTATACATAGACACAGCAGTTTTCTCCACATTTTTCACCCAACTTTGTGGGTGCATATTATACACAGGTGCATGCCATACACAAGACTTTGCGGTACCTCCTTTAGACGAAGAGTTCTGTATAAAGATAAGTGAAAATATAGAAGTTTAAAGCTATAATAATTGGAATTTTTCTATTCTTAAAAAATAGTTCATGACCAAACTTAAAGTTTAAGGCAGATCTGATGGGTAATTTGTTGACCACTCAGCCTGTTCATAAGTCTTCATTGAAAGAGAATGGACAGACACACATGTATGTGTAGAGTTCTCTAAAGAATAAATTCTATTGGGTCAAGCAATGAAGATGGATATCCATAAACTGTAAAGAACACTGATTTCAAGTATTTGTATGTGCTGTGTTGACTGACTTTTGATTCTCTCAGAATGAGGACACAGTATTTATTGTTCTACTTTTGATTCTCTCAGACACATTTGATTGTTGTTCTGATTTTATTATCTCAGAAAGAAGCCGAAGTGTTAACCATTTGACTTTTTATTCTCTAAGAATGCAAACACTGTGTATATTGTTTTGTTTTTATTCTCTCAGAATGAGGACACTGTGTATATTGTTTTGTTTTTATTCTCTCAGAATGAGGAGACCCTGAAGGCCTGTGTGGAGGACTATCAAGGCAGGCTACAGAAGACGGAGGAGCGACTCCTCAAACTGAAGGAAGTGGCAGAGGAGAAGCTGAAAGCGTGAGTGCCCTCGCTGTAAAGGGAGAGTACTCTCCCAGACACAATTCATCTAAACGACCCCAAAAATTAATGATTGGATTACGAAGGCTTTGAATTATTTTTTTTCCTACTCTGAAGAGGGGAATATTTGAAACATTTAGAAAAAAAAACAAACTGAGTAATAGTCATATTATGTACATGACATATTGTAATGTATTGCTTAACCTCTTAAAATTTGATAATGCATTTTCTTATATTATTCATTTTTAACACTTTTGGAATTCAATATGAACAGTAAAATCTAAAATATGTCTATTTTTGAACGATTTTTCTTAAGCTTATTTATTCTCATTCAGTGCACACGAATCTCTGGAGAAAGTGAAAGTTAGCTCGGCGTCAGAGACGGCCCGACTTCAGGCCCTGGTGAAGCGGAAGGAGATGCAGCTGGAGAGCACGGAGAAATCACTGGAACAAAAGGTGCTGTATCTAGAGTATTGCATATCATACAAACAAAAGGTGCAATATCTAAAGTATTGTATATCATACAAACAAAAGGTGCAATATCTAAAATATTGTTTATCATACAAACAAAAGGTGCAATATCTAAAATATTTCATATCAAACAAACAAAAGGAGCAATATCTAAAGTATTTTATATCAAACAAAAAAACAAAAGGTGCAATATCTAAAGTATTTCATATCAAACAAGAGTTGCAATATCTAAAGTATTTCAATCATATCAAACAAAAGGTGCAATATCTAAAGTATTTCATATCAAACAAACAAAAGGTGTAATATTTAAAGTATTTTATATCAAACAAAAAAACAAAAGGTGCAATATCTAAAGTATTTCATATCAAACAAGAGTTGCAATATCTAAAGTATTTCATATAAAATATTGCATGTCATACAAATAGGAGAAATCACTGGAATAAAGGTTTAATAATTAAGTATTTCATACAATAAGGCTAAAAAATTAATGTATTGGTTTTCAGACCAAATTTTACGAAATATAATGCATCAAGCATGTACAGGTGTTTTATTTTTTAATTACAAAGCTTGCAAAGTTGAATTACTCAATGTTAAAATTTCAACTATTAATTGAAAATAAAGTAATTCCCCTTTTCAATTTGGTAATAAAACATTTACTTTTTTGTTTATCATTATGTACAATAATAGACATTACTTTTTTGTGTTTTATTTTTGGCAATAAAAAATATTGAATACAAAAATAAATCTAGTGTAAAATAGATTGTCACAGTGAAAAAATGTTTAGGGTTTTTAGAACAGCTATTATTTTTTTTTTTTTTTTTAATTCACACCAAATTTCCTTGTTTTCTGATTTTGCTTTTGTTGTGAAAATCTATGATTTCTTATATGACCCTTTTTTTATGTTATCAATACAGACAAAGGAGTTCAAAGACTTGACTGAATTGTGTGACCAACTAATGCAGAAATTGGAATCCGGAAACAACGACCTCTAGTGGTGGCAGCATGCCAAATTGGAATCTGGAAACAACGACCTCTAGTGGTGGCAGCATGCATGGTGTGAGCCTCGAAACTTTCATAGCCACTGAAGTTAAAGGCTTGGACCAATATTAAAACTGAGGTGTTAGGTCGATTTTTTAAATCATAGTGCTTTGTCAGCAAATCTTACTGTATGTACTGACTTTTTTTAAATGATGTTAAGAAAAGATGTTAAAGACTTATCCTACAAACCGTATCTATTTTATGAATATTCAAGATGTTTGAATATCATTTTTTGAGTGTAGATTTTGGTTGACCATGTTTTATCTAGATATGTTCAGTCAGGGCTGGGACTGAATTCTATTCATTTCATGCATGGTTTATGTTAGCATGGTCTTCATTATCTACGACAGAAAACTGAGCTGATATCTGTTTAAATGATGTGTAGCAGAGCATCATATACTCTGCCTCCTGATATTATGTGTTGAAGATCCTTGTTTATGTGTTAAAAGGGAAGGTTTGCATATAAGCAGTGTTGAAGAGTTAGAGAAGTGTTAATTTTGTTTAGTCTATATAATTAAAATAATAATAAATATGTGTGGTGGATCTCTGGCACTGCTGCGATAGGTCAAATGTTGCTGCACTGATTAATTGCTATATTGACAAGGGAAATAACTCTATTTTCTATTTCAAGTTAAAAAATATTCCCCTTTGCAAATCTTGCAATAATTATAAAAATGAAATTGTGAGCACTTTACGTTTGGCAAAATTATGAAGGGAAATAACCCTGTAAGAAAGTGAATATTTCTTGTAACCTGATAAAAAGTTGATAAAATGAAATCAGATTTTGAATCTACTTGTCTTTAAAGGAGAAATGGCTTTAAAAATTCATATCTGTTAAAATTGTATTTCAATGTCAGAATATAAAACAAAAGATGTATAGCATATGAACAGCTTGTAATTTTGGTTGACGGAAGAGAAAAAAAAGTAGTTTTTGCTGTATAGTTGATTTTAAGTAAATATTTTAGGTACCAGTAGATGATACTTAGTAAATGTATCTGTCTGGGAGAGTGATCATTTCTATTCGCCAGATATAGATGTGCCTTTTGGCAAACTTTATCATTTCTTTCCGTTCTTCTTTGTCTATATACTTCTAACTTTGATGTTAAGAAATAAAATTATGAAATGCCTGAAATTGTTGTTTTGATGTGGATTGTTTATAGTTAGGGGGTTTTTTTGTGCCCATTTCAGAATCGGTGTCAAATAGCCATTATTGTAACCTCTATTATCTCTATGTTATGGAGCACGTAGAAGATCTATACATATGTAGTCATAAAGGGTCGCAAAAATTGTAATTTTAAACCTTGTTGGGGTCCCCCCCCCCCCCTTGAAATCCACTGTTGTTCAGAAATATCTTATTTTTATGCCCCGCCATAAAATGTTTGGGGCCTACAATGCTACCCCATTCCGTCATCATTAACTTTTTGTTCATTATCTCGGCATCAGTTACACACATTTAACTCAAATTTGACATAAGGATACATTATAGGAATACGAATTTGGTCCAGGTCTGATGATTTTTGACAGTGTTGTGCTTCTTAAAGAGACATGGTGACGCATAAACCCATGATTTAGCAAATGTCGAATTTTTACACGATTTCGAAATTTTTTATTTATCATATGAAAAGGTGAACTTTTGAAAAATTACAGTGTTCAAAAGTAAATCAAATTAAAAAGAGAAAAATAGAATTAAGTGTTGGGCCAACACAAAAAAATTGAGTTTCCCTTCCGCTTCATAGCCAAGCAAGCGCAGGGGAATGTAAATAATGCAGCGTGGCATATACCTTCCGTATGATGAAATTTAGTATATTTTTTTGATTTCCGTTGTCATAATCAAAAAGTAAAACGTATTTTGAGTCATCGTGTCACTTTAAACTTTGAAAAAAAAAAGAAATTTTCAGTTTCTGTCCCCTAACTCTTTTAGGTATGTAAATATAAAGCTGAAGTTGCATATTTAGTTGTTTTACCAAAACAAATAAGGTTAAGTTCGAATTTGGCCCTCGTCCAATGATATTTGACACAAAGTTATTGCCCCTTGAGCTTAGAAAAAAAAGAAATCTTTGCAAACATGGCATGTGTTTTGTATGCCTGCGGCCGGGTGCAGTTGTGATATTACGACACATCTAGTTTCTTTTATTCGTGACTGGAAGATGAAATTCTTCGGAAGATCGAAATTGAAAAAAAATAAATAATTCCATCGTCAATAGTTCACGTTTGCAGACATGTACGATGACGATGCAACCGGGGGGGGGGTGTTATAGTCCCTTTTCTTATTTTGGACAGTTTCATAAAAAATGATATTGATACTGAATATATTTAAGACCCCCCCCCCCCCCCCCCCCCAACAGATTGAAATTTTAGGTTTGTTGAAGTAAGTGGGGTGTAGGTTAGTTTTTCGTATTTCTTGGCCTTGTTACCATAGCAACGGGTGTCATTTTACAAAATTAAAATGTTTATTGCATGATCATTGATAGAGATGTAAAAATGGAATAGTTACCAAATTTGGCTTATGAAAAAAAACGTAAAAAACCTATTTCGGTAATCTTTAACGGTTTCCATGATAACATTTTAAAAGTGTTGGTCTCTCAATCAATTTTCTACTAGAAATGAAAATTATATATATACCAAAGGTTGTTTTATGTTTTTGATAGCTTATATTAGTGGGCAAATCCTTATATGGCTTCAAAGTAGGTAAAATAAACTTTTTTTTTCATCTTTAGCCTCGGTTACCATGGCAACGGTTACCCCCAATAACCAATTTTTAGTTTATTTTTGCATTGTACTCTAAGGTGTATCCGTGTATAAAATTTTAAGAAAATATGTCGCTATATAATGTCCAGACCCCTATATAAATCTTTGATTCTTACATAGAATTGATATTAAGCATCAAAATTTTAATAGTTTACTATCATATCTTTATACCGAGCTTTTCACCACAAGGATATTATTATAGCCTAAAAATGGTCACGACTATCTATTACTCTTTTAAACATTAAGATGAATAATGTACAATAGTTTCAATCGTACACATGTAGCTGACACGCGCTTTGTTGTATGCGTTTCACAAGCGCAGTCAAATTGTCACTTTCCTATATTTACACTATGTGATCGATTTTTCATATTTCCCCAAACATTTGATATTTGATCCAACAAATGGCCCCTGTTAATAAAATATAAATATATTTTACTAGCTTTCTGGAGCAAAATATTCCATCGCAAAATCAAACATAAACTGTAAAGCACTTTAAATTTACTAATATACAATGCTCGTAACATTTTAATTGTGGTCAATGTTTAGCGCTTCTTGTGGCACGTGTGGCCAGATTAAAGCAGGAACAATTTTACGTGAATGTGTGTCCATTTAACCGAAGATTCTTATCCAGAAGATGATGAAGACGAAGAAATGGATAATTGTTGTATGCGTCTTTGGAGCGATTTTCGGAGTTTGTAACGCTGGAGCTAAAGGAACAGTGTCTTATGGTATGTTAATATTTTTTTCTCATGATCAGAAATATTTATTGTTTCAATGAAAAAAAACCCATTATATTATTGTATACCTATGGCCGCATTTCGGGGGTGGGTGGGTGGGTAGGGATGGGTGTTGAAGTTAATGTGTTATAGAAATAATTGATAAAATAAAATTGTACAAAATACCTTTTATATACATGTATACAATTAACCATGAAATGAAAAATAGTATTTTCAATTTTAAATTTAGTATTCATATTATAAATAGCACACCTTCAATAAGTTGCATTAACTGATCCTTTGAGAACTGCTTTAGCATTATGCGTAATGATATTCATTCACTCATACCATTAAAATGGTACGTGAGCAGAGGCGGATCCAGCAATATGTAAAAAAAAAAAAGGGGGGGGGGGAGTGGTCGAGTCGATGAAAATCAGTATGTGTATTATTCAGTATTCGTCAAAAATCAGGGACTTTTTGAACTTTTTCCGTGCGTGAAAACAAACTTTTATCTCGCCACTATCTATATTTCAACAATAGAGTGCAAGTTGCATTAAGGCAAGTCATACCAATTAATTGTTGAGCGTTTTGGCCACAGTTTGATCAGGAAAACTTGTATTATTTCTGGCCTATAAACAAGTGTCCTGCAATGACACCGTACGTCTATGCCTAGTAGAAAATTTCACATAAGAAAAAACAAAAAAAAATAATTCAGACCCATTTCGAGAAGCTATTGTATTTTTTTTTTTATCTCTTGTTGAATTTTCATAGAGATTTTGGTAAATTTAATTTGGTTATTTTTAATCTGTTTAGATTTTCCCTCTTTCTTTTATTAAAGGGGGTATGGTCGTGATTTTGGTCAAATTCTGTTTTTCTGTTTTTATTATTTGCAGTGTTTTAGGAATGCATTTCTAATTATCAAATGTTTGAGAATCAGTCGTAGAGTTATAAGCAAGATACAGGGCTCACAATTCTTTGTCATGTAAACAAGGCTCGTGCCCTGATTTTGTTTGCATAGGTTCAATATATCAGTAAAAAATCTTTTTCAAGCTAATTTGTCTATCTCCATATTCATTTTAAGCATAAATAAACAGTTCCTAACGTTTAACACATTCATTTTAGGTCTAAAACTAGCTCTGTAACTCGCTTATAACTCAACGAATGACACTCCAATTTTGGCTGCCTATATTAAAATGCCTTAATAAAGCATTGTAAACATTAAAATCGGAAAAATAATTTTTGACCAAAATCGTGACCATGCCTCTAACAACTGCGGAATTCTATAAGCGATTTTTAAAACATTTATTTGAGATGATCACTGTATTTAAATTATGACGGGAAAAATCGCCTTTAAATAAGCATTAACATTTAAAAAAAATCATATGTCCCAGAGAACATGCAACTTGAAACATGTGACTTTTACCGCATGGATTTTAAAAATGTAGTTTATGCAGTGACTTTCTCGCGAATTATACATGTGTTTAAGCACACATTCCACAGTTTTTTCCTACACGGATATCATATTGAAAATACGAATTGATTAAACCACCTTAAATAATATCATCTTTTATTGCACTGGTTTTTATTTATAATTTACTATTGATAAAGTAATAATGTGTCTTGATAATTATTTGCAATTGTTTTTCCTGTGGTAGAACAGATGTATGATACGTAATTATATAATTAAATCATACGCATGTATGCGTATACGTATCTTAGAGTTTTAGTTCAAATGAACTGATGGTTCAAGAGAGCTTTTCTGATCACCTGTTGTTTGTCATCCGTCCGTCTCTCTCTGTCTGTCGTCAGTCCTTCTGTCCGCCCGTCAGTCTGTAAACTTTTCAGATTCAGATTTTTTTTTACTTCTTCTCTAGAGCCATTGGATGGGCTAAATTTAACCAAATTTGGTTAAAGCATCATTTTAAAGAGGGAATTATAAATTGTCAAAGTAAATGACATCACCCTATTTAAAAGGAAGATAATAATGAAACAGTGAAGATTGTGTGTGTCTTAAAAAATCTTCTAAAAAACCCACTTCACCAGAAATGCTAATATATACATCAAAGCTTGTATATAAAAATGAAAATTCTAAATTGTTAAAATCTTTATCCCCGGACTAGCTGGCGCCCAAGAGATGTTGAAATTTTAAAATAGAAATACTAGTATATAGGGAAAATATTTAAAATCTTCTTTTCAAGAATTACAATGCTACAATATGTGACTAAGAATTCCTATGCAAGAATCCTCTAATAGTGTAGATTCTAAACTGTTAAAACCGTGACCCCGGACCAATACTTTGGCCCAAAGAGGGGTTCAACATTTAACAGAAAAATACATAGGGAACATTTTTTAAAATCTTCTTCACAAGAACCTAAATACTACAATTTGTGATATTATTATGCAAGTGTCCTAAGATGTATAGATTTTAAATTGTTAAAATCGTGACCCCCAGGCCAATACCGGGGCCCCAGAGGGTTCAAAGTTCAACAGAGAAACTTATATGGAAATGTTTTCTAAAATTATTTTTTTAAGAACTACAATGTTAAAATTTGTGAAATCACTATGCAAGCATCCTCAAATAGTGTAGGTTCAAACCTTTAAAATTGTCACTTAAGGGCTAATACTAAGACCCCAAGAGGGGTTCAAAGTTCAAATATATACGGAAAATGTTAACAAATCTTTTTCATTCAGAGAAAATGTTTTAAAGTCTTCTTTTCAATAACTACAATGCTACAATATGTGGGATTGCTATTGAAGAATTATAAGATAGTGTAGATTCTAAGTCGTTAAAACGGTGACCCCAAGACCAATACCGGGGCCCCAAGATTGGTTCAAAAGTTCAACATAGAAGTACATAGGAAAAATGTTTGAAAAATCTCCTTTTCCAGAACTACAATGCTACGTTTAGTTATTTAAATTACTTTGTAGGAATCCTCGTATCTTCATATCCTCCTATCAAGCTCACAGTAACCTCATATGAAGGTCATAGTAATCGCCTTTTATAGCTATTTTAAGTTCACATTACAGTTTTTGGTATTTTAATACGTTGATGTCTAGGGTAATAAGATTGGTCAATTGATGCATCTAAGATCTTAGGATAGTAAAAATTAAAAATAAAGAAAGTATGCTTCTTTTTATATATTGTTTATATGACAGTTTTACATTTTTTTCAAAAAGAGTTTCATGTCTAAAAATTTCAAAATAGAATTATACAAGAAGTGTTGGCCAGGTCAGCGATGTGGCCGATGGGCCTCTTGTTTTTTTTCCCTTTCAGCCGATGATTGTCCTCAAGGTTGGGCCCCTGCTCCTATATCTGTACAAAACGAGATTTGCTACAAAAAACTCCCATACACCTATAAATACAATAATGGAGCCAAGCTGTGTTTGGAAGAAGACCCCAGGGCAACCATGGCGATGCCCAAAACCGACCAAGAAATGAAAGCCGTGGCAACAAAGTAAGTTTTGTTTGCTATTTAACTACTTTTTCGTCAAAAAACAAAAAAAAACCCAAACACCCCAAAGAACAAAGACCCCAAAAAGGAAAGAAAGAAAGAAAGATTTACAAGGTGACGCACATTTCATTTTTTTAAATGCTCAAAAGCGCAAAAACCCATCCACTCTTATTTTTGAAACCTGTTTTTGAGGACCTTTAAAAAATTTCTGACATTTTTTATGGTTAAAATTCACTGATTAATAATACTCATAACACAATTCGTCAGAGTTTTAGCGGGGGAGTACGCGTGGATAGGACTGGACGATCGGGACGACGAGCAGGTCTTTATGTTTAACGACGGCGATCCCCTGGTCCTTAGTGACTATAAAAGCAACCCCTGGTACACAGGTATGTAGATTTTTGTCGTAGAGACACCTCATAGGCACCTGCCGTTATATAATTTTTTTCTTATTATAATTTATTAAAACTATAGCACAGAGAATTATTTTGCTGTAAAAAGAAAAAAGTTTTAAGACAGGTGCCTGTGAGACACCTATACCGCGTACAGGTACTTATTAATTGTCGGTCAAGATATTTTATGATGTCTTTTAACCCTGTGATTAAGTTAAAAGATGTGTAATCCATGCCCCATTACGCACATAGACAATATAGCCCGACCACCAATACTACTCAATATAGCCCGACCACCAATACTACACAATATAGCCCGACCACCAATACTACTCAATATATACCGACCACCAATACTACACAATATAGCCCGACCACCAATACTACTCAATATAGCCCGACCACCAATACTACTCAATATATACCGACCACCAATACTACTCAATATATACCGACCACCAATACTACTCAATATATACCGATCACCAATACTACACAATATATACCGACCACCAATACTACTCAATATATACCGACCACCAATACTACTCAATATATACCGACCACCAATACTACTCAATATATACCGATCACCAATACTACACAATATATACCGACCACCAATACTACTCAATATAGCCCGACCACCAATACTACTCAATATATACCGACCACCAATACTACACAATATAGCCCGACCACCAATACTACACAATATAGCCCGACCACCAATACTACACAATATATACCGACCACCAATACTAGACAATATAGCCCGACCACCAATACTACTCAATATAGCCCGACCACCAATACTACTCAATATAGCCCGACCACCAATACTACACAATATAGCCCGACCACCAATACTAGACAATATAGCCCGACCACCAATACTAGACAATATAGCCCGACCACCAATACTAGACAATATAGCCCGACCACCAATACTACACAATATAGCCCGACCACCAATACTACACAATATAGCCCGACCACCAATACTACTCAATATAGCCCGACCACCAATACTACACAATATAGCCCGACCACCAATACTACACAATATAGCCCGACCACCAATACTACACTCTTATTTTATGAAGCAAGTTTGTTTTATGTCTTCGAATTGAAACATAAAAAAACAACCAAAAAACAAAAACAAAAACAAACCAAAAATCAAACAAACAAATCTAAAGAACCCGAAAACGAATATATTAAAGATGCTATAGATATATTTTTTTAAATCACCGAGTTATTTTTCCTTCATTTCCTGAGAAAATCGACTGGTGTTCATATCCCAACCAACAAAACCGAATCTTGTTTTAACCAGTCTAAAGCAATTTTCCCGCACATTTTAGGTATATATGTACACATTCCAAAACTGGCCCTATTCAAGCAGCTTCCGTGACACCGTTTATTCAACTACCAAGTATATTGTATAATGTATGATTTTAGTGATGTCATATTTTATACATTTTTTAAGGTTTATTTTGAGTGGATGATTAAGCTTCATTGAGAACACGAAATACACGAAGTGTCTCGTCTAGCTTTTGTGTAACGGACTGATCAACACAACTGAACCCACCTTTAGACCTACCTCATTTTTTTTTTAGGAATAAATGGATTTTTTTAAAGAGAATACTATTACCGTGTGTCGCATATAAACATCTAAAAGGATACAAAAAAAAAAAACGAAAACAAAATACATATATTTATGTATATACTAGATGAGCGCGGGAATTAACACGTTACAAATTTAATGGCACAGATCACAATGTTAAACTGTTGAGTCATTTTTTTTTTCATTTTCGTATACACTTTGTCCGATTTTTTTCTTAATTGTTTTCTGTAACGTATTCTTTAAAATTGAAATAAAAAGCCCAATTGCATGACTGGATATTTATATGACGGGTGAGAAATCTAAACTGAATTCATCAGTGGAATTGGATGATTTACATGTACGTGGCCTTAATTCTTTTTCTTGCAGCCGAGTGGAAAATGATAACAATGATTTTTTAAAACCAGTGAGTGGGTATTTAGGACGTCTCTAAATGTTGTTCTTTAGATCAATTTTCATAATAATTTTATTATAAGTTAACTGTCCCAAATAAGAGTGTTTTGAAAAAAAAACATTTGGGGAAGATGGTACCCCCCCCCCCCTCCTAATTTAATTTCCAAATTTAATGCATACATCATTTATTCATATAGACATGCTTATTTATTTGCATATTTTAAACCAAAGTTGTCAGATCCAAGGTATCTGCCCGATGGTTAACTCGCCCTACACTTTCCGCCATGATGTAAATTAGTCAAACCGCGTTCCTGGGCACCCCGTTCTGGAAAAAAAATCTTTGCATTAAAAGTAAAATTGCATCAAATTGTTTCATTTTATTTATTAACTTTTTATATAAACCAAAGAGTCCCAGCCAAGGTATGACTATCTGCCCGCAATGCATGATGAACCCGTCCTACACTTTTCGCCATGACGTTAATTAGTCAAACCGCGTTCTTGGTCACCCCCTTCTGGAAAGTTCTATTCCATTCTCTCGCGAGAGGTTGCGCTTCGCTAGCTTCTATCTTTCATAACTAAAATTGCGCATTCAAGAAACGAATTGCCTTATTTCATTTATTCAACATTTGTCAAATCTTAACTTCTAAGTATTATCCAAGTACATGTAAGTTCCTTATAACTTTATTCATTGTTTACGTAATCATTCAATATTATTTCATTGCACGTATATATTTTGATGCTTAGTCCCACTGGCTTGGATCCGCCAAAGCGTGTCCACCACCTTACTCTCATTTTTGCTATTTCGGGCTTGTTTATCAAAAATGAAAACAGGTTTTTAATTTATTGTACAATAATTACTCATCAGGTAAAATTCAACTATAGCTTACGGACTTCATATAACACTTGTTGAAATACCAAATGTGTAAGCAGTTACTCTGGTGCAGGCATTTTTAGTTTATTGGCAAAAGGTCTTAATTTATAAGTATAGATGATATCATAAAGAAAACTTTTACATTAGGCCATCATGATTTTTTTTTATGGTTCACTTGATTTGATATACATTTTGAAGGTGGGATAGCAATTTGGTTTCAAAGGAAACTCAGTTGTTAGTAACATATTGATAACACCGAGATGCTACAGCTGTTTTTAACCTTTCTAATTTGTGTCAGCACGGGATTCACGGGTATCCATTTTTGGACGTTTTTGAATGATAAGTTGAATCAAAATTGATGCTTATATTACATGTATATTTAAGTTAATCTGCTATTTTCTTTTATTATTTAATAATAAAAGAAAATATCAGATTAACTTAAATTCTGTTGTTCTCATGCACAAATATAAGGATAATTTCGTTTTCAATTTTACTCTTACAATGGATACAAACAATGAATATATAAGCACGGCGCAGTAGATATGCCGATATTTGACTTCGTCCATAACTTGTACAGTTTGTGTTTAATCTTAAAGAAGCGGCTTAATTCATAATCTTATTTTTCTTCCAGGAAGTCCGGTTTCCGACACCAGCGTGAATTGTGTGAAGGTATGGTACCGAACGGAGAGGTCCCATAAATTCATTGACGAGGACTGCAGTGAGAGGCTGAATATCGTATGTCAGATTGATCTGTTTGATGCTTGTAAGTCAACGGGTTAACACATGGATTTTCAATTTTAATTTAAATAAAACCCAACAACCGAGATTTGATAATAAATGTAAATGTCCCTCTGACCACTACCCCCACCCACCTACCCCCCCCCCCCTCCCCAAAAAAGATGAAAAATTACCCACCCACCCCCCTTCCAAAAAAAGAAAGTTAAAAATAGAATAAAAAATTGTCTTTTTTCTTGAACCTCTCTTAAATCACGCGTATCCATAATACAAGGCCACATTCTGTTTAAGGAAACAATCGAAGTGGCCATACATGCAATGTCGGAGACTTAATAATGATTTATTTATTGGGTATTCCCTTTAGAGAATTAAACTGGCAGAGCAGTAGAAATATTAAGGGGTGAGCTAATTAATTTGCGAGCAAATAACTTTAAAACCTGTCCAATTAAAAGACAATGTTGACATAACCCCACATGTTCATAAAGAGCAAGTGTTTTTATAGCCCACCTGAGCTGAAAGCTCAAGTGAGCTTTTCTGATCACATTTTCTCTGTCGTCCGTCCGTCTGTCTGTCCGTCCGTCCGTCTGTCCGTAAAAATTTCACATTTTCAACTCTTCTCCTGATCCACTGGGCCAATTTCAACAACACTTGATATAAATCACCCTTAGGCAAAAGGGATTCAAATTTGTCAAAATTAAGGACCATGCCCTTTCTAAAGGGGAGATAATTAGGAATTATTGAAATTTTTGAGAAATTTTCAAAAATCATCTCCTTAAGAACCATTTGGCCAGGAAAGCTGAAACTAATGTGGAAGCATCTTCAAGGAGGGTAGATTCAAAGTAAAAATCATGACCCCCAGGGTCAGGGTGGGGTCACAATGGAGTGTCAAATTTTTACATGAGAATATATAGAGTTAATCTTTAAAAATCTTCTCAGAAGCTAATTAGCCAGGAAAGCTGAAACTTGTGTGGAAGCATCCTCAAGGAGGGTAGATTCAAGTTTATTCAAATCATGATCCCCGGGGGTAGGGTGGGGTCACAATGGAGTGTCGAATTTTTACATGAGAATATATAGAGTTAATTTTTAAAAATATACTTCTCAGAAACCAATTGGCCAGGAGAGCGGAAACTTGTGTGGAAGCATCCTCATGGTAGGATAGATTCAAGTTTATTCAAACCATGATCCCCGGGGGTAGGGTGGGGCCACAACGGGGGGGGGGGGGGCAAATTTTTACATTGAAATATATAGAGAAAAAAATCTTTAAAAATCTTCTTCTAAAAACCATTTGCCTATAAAAGCTGTAACTTTAGTGAAAGCAACCTAAGATAGATTCAAATTCGTTAAAATCAAAATCTTAAGGAGTATGGTGGGGCCATATTGGGGATCCAATTTTACAAAGGAAAACATTTTAATTATTAACAAAAACTGAAATGTTATGATATATTCTTTTACTTATATGCAAGCATTTTGACATATTGTTGATTCTTTAAAATTGTTTATACTTTGGCCCCTGGACGATTCTTGGGCCTCACAAGGGGTTCAAAGTTTGATGTAGGTTAATATCCCATATATAAACAATCGTTTAGGATCTTTTTGAGAACTGCAATGCTCAACATGTGATATGACTATAAAATCATCCTGTAAGAAAAGGGACTTGATTATAAACATAAGAATATCCAGGGGGGAAATGGTTTTTTATTTATAGAGGATCTAGATGTATTATACTACATTGTCCAGATATTTTATACTATGACTCCATTAACCTGATTTTATCATGCCCATTGTTACTCAGGTGAGCGATGTGGCCCATGGGCCTCTTGTTTTCTAAAGGAATATTTTTTAACAAATACGTCATGGATATGCATATTTACTCACTTAGTATTTTCTACAGAATTTGTCAAATCATATTTTAACAGATGATGTAACTGTACTGCAGACTTGCAATACAGTTTTGTATGAATTGTACTTTCAAATTATATCTTTCACAATTACGTAATTTTAGAACTGCTTATTTTTTGCAAGGCAACCTAGTATTTAGAAATTAGTGTGCAAATACAATTAAATTGCAGTCTATAACACAATTGCTTTTACATCAGATTTTAGTGAACTATATTATTTCACCATTATATACTCTGCAATCAAATTGTTAATTTTTTTTTTTAGATAATTAAGAATTTTTAGCGATACAAGCCTTCCACATGATGTGTACTTTCAGAGGCTGAATGGTCAACAAATTAACGATCAGATCCGCCTAAAAGTTTAAGATATATCTTGTTTAGCTATAAAACTTTTATTTAGTTGAGAAAAAAAATCATACATTTTACCTTTATTTATAAAGGTTTTTTTCATATATTTTGATATAGAACTCTTCTTATCAAGGAGATCAATAAAGTCTAAAAATGGTCACGAGCATCGAGCGCTCTTAATTTGTTACAATCTGGATATATGTACGTGTGTTCTTTGTAGTTCAATATGTTACATTAAAAGTTTAAAATCGAAGATTTCTAAACATATCTATAACAATCTCATTCAGTTTTTTTTATCTGTGAATTTCACGTGAAGTTGTGTAAGCCCGGTAGGATGCCACTCGGCTTTCCACTTAAATACTACCCAACTTTCACGAACGTATCTTGTATTTGATTTGTATTGTAACTGTAAATTGTAATGTAAAAGTTATTGTTAATGTTTATTTTCCTGGCATATTATTACCATCTCTTTGTTATCGAAAAAAATGCAATGCCTGTCAAAAAAAAAATGTAGGGGAGAATAGTTTAAGACCTCGAAGAGTACGGTTGGGCTAACTGTGCTGGAACCCCGCACGTTAGCATATAGTGTTAAGTTGGGCTTACTGTGCTGGAACCCCGCACGTTAGTGGAATGTGTATGAAATCGGACTGTGCTGAATTTCCGCACGTTAGTGTCGATTTTGTGTACAGAATTATATCGGACAGTCCGTGCTGGAATATCTGCACGTTATTAAGTTGTTATCTCGGAACTCCGAGAATCGGTTTTCATTGGAATACCATGTACCGTTATTTCACCATCTTAAGACCTCGGAACATTAACTGGCAAGATTGGAAATATACAGCTTACGTCAATTTCACCTGTTATAGTCAATACACTTGAAATGGGCGGGGACAAAATTGACGCGGACGTCTGAGAAAACATTGGATTAAACTGTAGTTATAGGAAGTGTATTTTCAATCCACATCAGCGTTTCTAACTTGCTATATAAGTTAAAGCGATCGAAAAACATTTGATTTAGTATCAGCAAAGCGATTGAAAAATATTTTCTTTCACCAATAAGTATATAATCAGCAAATATGAGAAGATCCCAATTTGGGAGAGATTATACGCAAGGCAAAGCAGTGTCCGATGACTTCAGAGAATCGGTCGTCACAAGTCTGAAATTAAGTGGGCCATTGTTGAATCGAGGTTTATTCCCAGAGGAGAATAACTCAGATTCCGGTTTAATAAATTAAAATAATACCCAGATAAAATTGTTCGTTTTTTTTACTAAGTTAAAGTACATACGAATAGATATGCGCGTTCATCGTTTTCTACATGTTGCTATACGTACACTTAGTCTAGCAAAAAACGGTTCACTAAACTTTAATCAAATAAATATATTATAGTATAATTATAAGTGAAATATAATAATTCTTAAAAAGCAACTTTTAAGAAAAATTAATTGGATATCTTTAGCTAGACGACCGAAAGTTTTAAGAAAATTCACCAACATTGCACATCTATCTGAAGTTTTCGAAAATTATACCGGATTACCAATACTTTCATATATTCTGTTCTTTATTCAATGTTTTCTCAGACGTCCGCTTCAACTTGTTCCGGCCCATTTCAAACGTTTTGTCTGTAACAGGTGAAATTGACGTAAGCTGTATTTTTCCAATCTTGCCAGTTAATGTTCCGAGGTCTTAAATACAACTTGTTGAACCTTTGTTTCGTTTTGGAGTTTTTATTCAGCGTATACTTGAGCGAGTGTAACGAATTGAGCTTTCCCCTGAATTCACCTCCATATGGATTTTAAGATTTTATACATTATAATTTACATTTACAATACAAATCAAATACAATAAACGTTCGTAAAAGTTGGGTAGTATTTTAGTAGAAAGCTTTGTCGCAGCCTACTGGGCTAACCACAACTTCACGTGAAATTCACAGATAAAAAAACCTGAATGCATTAAAATCTCTGGTTGAAAAATAGATAAAGCAAACGATTTCTGATAAGACAGGACTTTGTTAATTGATATAAGTATGATTTTTCGATCCAATATTTTTCGATGTCTTTTTTCAGTGAGCACATACATGTATCTTTTGAGAATAAATTGGTTGGTGCTGCTTTGATAAACTTTTCCAAAAGATGTTAAAAGGGCTGGATGATTGTGGCCTTTTTTTTAAAAAACTATTTTAATCTCCATTAAAAGATATCTGTATAAATAAAAAGGACATATTCAAATTTCAAAGCTAAAATCTAGGATTTTTTTTATTACTAAATAATAATCTATGGCTAATATTATATATCTTAAATTGTAAGGTAAACCTGATGCTTAATTTGTTGACCATCCAGCCTTAACCTTAACCTTAACCTTAACTGGATCAACTTTGGAATATGATTTACGATTTGTTTAGTCTGGCTCCGCCGTCACCAATTTTTCTCGTCAGTACTCAGTCTTAAGTCTGAGTTTTTACCTCAAATTCATGCACTTTTCCTTTAAGGATTTGAGTTAAGGGTGGAGTTGAGTGATATAAAAAATTTGGTGACGGCGGGGCCTGGGATATTTTGGTATTGGTTTTTGTAAATTCAGTGCAATAAGCGATGTGTCTATGTCCTTTACGATTACCCGTCTTATCAACAGCAACCTTTACTATTGTCTGAACTCTTATTCCAGCATCGTTCTCATCGAACGCCGAGACGACCCCTAGCGAGTATTTCTTCTCATCGAACTTCAACGCTGAATCGACCCCTAGCGAGTATTTCTTTGGTACATCTAGACCTGTAGCAAGCTGTTGTGTTTGTCATGACAACGAGACACCCAACGTAACCAGCATCGATTACATCAAAGAGCAGCTGCTGATCGACAAAACGACGCTGTCGTCATTCAAGCGTAGCAAAACGTCAGCCGAGGATGTCCGGATATCGTCACGCTACATTGGACTTGCCGGTTCAGTGGTCATCGCTACGGTCCTTGGGCTTATTGTTTCATTGGATGCGTTTAAATTCCTAAAAATGTGTAGATGATATGCAATAAAATACCTAATTTTTCAAAAAACTATAAAATCAGTTTGACTTAAAAATTACTTATAATTAGAATAAATGCTAATGTTGATTAGTTGTGAAATATCCCGCCCCCTCCAGACACACGCCTGCATGCAAACTGCATACAACTACATTGCATGGGCACGCATCTTTAGATATTAACGTCAAAATGTCAAGGTCATGAGGTTTAAAGCTAGATCAATGTCAGATTATTTTCTGATCAATAGATCGAGAATGATGGTTAGAAAATATGGGTATGATATTGTGGTAGAGTCAGCTATATGGCATTCCTAGGCTACTAGTTCTGGCTAGTGGGTTAACCCTTTAGCTCGATCAGTAATAGTGCCAGATTTGCATGCCGGAGGACCCGGGTTCAAACTTCAGCAGAGGCAATAAGTGTCTCTGTTACAATATACCAAGTGCACTGCTTTATTGGTTTACAAATACAAATTACTGGGGACCATGGCTTATATTTCTCCATCTGGTGAAGGCACTCACAGTTAAGTTATTACCGGTATAATGTGAATAAAATTAAGTCATGAATTATACTTAACTATATGTCAATTAATCTAATTCTTCTGATAATATATTTAATTTTATTACATTGTACTTGTAAACTGAAATTCATAAACATATATGGAGACATAACAAAGTTCAGTGATAAAAACTGATATTCTTATTTTGGTTTTATTACACTAGCTTTAAAGATTCTGAATCCTAACTTTGCGATCCCGCGGTCCAAAATCTTTGTAAGATCTACTGAAGCAAATCAAAGTTCATCAATCTGACTTAATTTAATCAAATTGTACTTTATGTTTTAATAAAAATTGTTACAAGAACAAGGCTAATATATTAATTGCTTATATTGATATATTGCTTTTAAACATATTTAGTTAGGCAAAGATATGATGGATCCTCCGATATATAATTTTAGCTTTGATAGACAACTTGGCAAGCTAAGCTTGTAGAAGTGATAAAAATTTTAAGAGTACATACATGTATACGTTCTGTAACCTTTAAAACAACCTATCCGAAAAGCACGCGCTAATGGAGAACTAACCTACATCCATTGTTGGTTCATTGGGTCATGTCAGCAACACCTGCAAGATAACTACTACATGTAGGTTCAGCAGTGGGCTGTAAATGTGTCATAAATTTCAAGGACAAAGCTGAAATAATCCTATATGGTCTATTTTCAAACACCTCTGTCTCTCTCTCTAAATCGCTCTAAATCTCTCTCTCTCTCTCTCTCTCTCTCTCTCTCTCTCTCTCTCTCTCTCTCTCTCTCTCTCTCACAAATGTTTCAACTCTCTTTTAACTTTTTCTTCAGTTTTATTTGAACACTATACATGTAATAACAAAGAATTATTGTCATATCTGGACGGATTCATACATCTATCATAAGATATAATAACAAAGTTACAAGGTGATAAAACCCAAATCAAATCTAAATAAACAAGTACATTTATCCTTGTAAATCAGAACTATGTTTTAGTGCATGTATAATTTAGATAAATATGTCAAACACTTGTGTAACAATGGAGTGTTTGATTAATGGTAAAATAAAAGTATCAATGTAAACCAGAGAAAAAAAAAGAAGGCAAAATGATATAACAGCAATGCTTCCAGTAAATGTACATCAAGGTATAGTGAATGGCAATAGATTTTGTAATACGTAAGGTGTTGTTAATTAAGTAAACACTTTTTCATGTGATCCTGGCTGACAACTATAGCACCTTTCACGGGATTATGTTTGTGTCAGGAAAAGACTGGTGTATGTATAAAGGCGGAGCATCTCAGATAACGCAAACACAGGAAAGTTAACCATCACTTCAAAAATCCAACGTCACCGACACATACTTTTCCACCAGAATTTTCCTTTTGTTTCCTCCATACTTTCAGACGATATTGACTAGATTTTGGGCACGCGGTTTCTTCGGTGTATGTTCCCTGTACTGAGTTCCCCGGTGAAAGCTTTAAAGCGGTACTCTAAATTCTTCCTGGTGGTCACCAGTTCTTTGTGCAAATCTTCAGCCTGAAAAAGGGGCAGATACCAAACATGTATAAATTTTTTAACCTAAAACTATTTAACAGATCCTTTTTCATTCTTTTTTGCCATGCAGTAGAATAAGTGTTTGATTTGAAAAAAATATAATTTTAACCTGAAATATATATTATCATAAAAAAATCTCAACTTTATTTTCATGACACTCTGGGCAAAAAAAAACAACATAAAAATCACAGCAAGCAAACACCTCAGTCGCCATACAAAATGGTCATGTGATATTATGTAATCAACAGAGTGAATTATTTCCACTATACTGAAATCTGTTAGTCAAATTGTACATGTAATAATAAAAAAACATTTTAAAAAAAGGTTAAAAAGGAAAATTGTCAACTAACTACAATTCATTGTCTTAATGTGAAATAAATTGAATTGATTAACTTAGTGAGTTCAAAATGATTTATTAATGTATAGCAAAAACAATAAGAATATGGCTGACTATATAATTTTAAATAAATATTACCCTGTTTATAATTATAAAAAAATAATACATAAAAACATTTGATGGTAAAAAAACCCCAATTTAAATTTGTTAAAAAATACACGTATGTTGCCAAGGTACATATTGATATGTGATGCTTTAATTGTAACAAACAAGCCTCCATTGTTATTTGACAATCAGCAACTTTTCTGTAATCAAAGTTTGCTTTAAATTAAAACTTTGTCCAGATCAGTTCCACCAACACATGCCAATGTCTTAAATCAACAACTCAATGACAAATTCAGTATACATTACTTTCTGTAGATGTTATACTAATAACAATACTAAGTCTTATGATCATCAACCCATTGTAATTATTTAGACATGAGTGTGTACAGTAAAACAATAGAGATCTAGAAACGATAGAGATCTAGAAGAGTAATCACTTACTCCGACCCCCGCATTGGTCCATTGTGTAAGGGTGGGGTGGGCATCTATTGCCACAGAGTACCCGAAGAGGTACTATAAGAACTTCTACCTGTAAATGTTACTCATAATTGACCAACAAAGCTTTGAACGGATCAATGAAAAGTAAAGACTGTAAAATGGAAAATTAATATCAAATAATTTTCTAATATTCATTATATTAGATACTTTTGTTGGGTTAATTAAGCAAGTAAGAGGGATTTAAATACATAGGCATCGGAACCCGGGGGGCTACGCGCTGCTTCCGACGCCACTGAAATATAATTACAAGTCAAAAGCTTATGTAACATTTTGCATTTGCTCTACAGATAAACAATTAAAAAGCATTAAATTTTGTAACTGATGCTATGATTTATAGTTTATTACATGCCTATAGCTCACACATTAAATGACAATGTATTTAGCTAGATTTTAACTGCAAATTCTAAAAAAAAAATATGTCAAAATCAAGCTGCTGTTCAATAATTTAAAATTGGTCTTAAATATCTCTAAGTCAAACAGATTGAAAACGATATTCAGAAACCAAACAGATTGAAAACAATATTCAGAAACCCCTTTCATAAATGCAGTTTAAAGCAGAGGCAATTGTTAACACTCATTATAGAGCAGATTTTTTTCTACTACATAAATTTCTAGCAATAATTTGTGAAAACATCAAAACAGAGCCAATAGATTGAAGAGATTACAAAACTTATAGGTCCTCTATGAAGTACAATTTTCTCAAAAACAGCATTATATAACACATATATCAGCTACTTTCTACTCATGCAGTATACTTTAATATCTACTATAAAATCATACCTATACAGTATCATTTCATTGCAAATTACCATTAGCCATTATTATCTATTGGTGTTGCCTTAACAGTCTTAAGTTGCTTCTGGAGATATTAAGTTGAAAATTGTTTTTACTATACCATGAGTTTTATTGAATATGAATTAACACTTCATCAAATGAAATCTAATAATAATCATTTAATCCATGGAAAAGTGTCTCAAAATAGAAATATATATAACTCTAAGTCTATTTTTTGATCTAGTGACCTTGACAATTATTATCTGACCTTGGTTCACATACTTTCAAACTAATAGTATGACCTTAATTTCAACTCTTCTTATTTTAAAGAAAACACAAAGAAATGTAATGATTTCTAATTGTGTAACTGCAAAAATACCTTTGAATGCATGTGCTTTAGCTCAATCTTTTTTAACTATAATGCTAAATCTAAGAAAAAAACCCATTATATAAAAAACAACCAAACTTTTAAAAACCATCTACATTTCACATCGAGGAAATTAGACTTTATAATTGGTCATGAATGTTTTAAATAACAAGGGGAAAAGACAACAGCACACTGAAATGTTTAAGGAAGACAATTTTAAAGACGAGAGCTCAATCTATAAGTCTCCTAGAAATGCATTGAGAATCAGAAGCTCATTATGTACTCCCAGAACTCATGCATGTTCCTGATTTCTAAGTGTGCATGCACTCTCTCTTGGGTCTAAGACAGACACAGTATACATCTATAATGATAATACCACATCTCAAATATGTATTTTACCAAATGCATGAGGAAACTTTTTGGAGACCAATGAATCTGCAAGACAAAATCGACTATTTATATCTTGAAGGACAAAAAAACAAAAGGGATCAGTTGACCCGTCATTCTTCCAAACGAATGTAGAAAACTAATATCTGTTAAAAGTATTCTGCTTAATTTTTTTTTTATCTCCCATTGTATGCATGAAGTGTTTATCAGCCATCAACTGCTTTATATCATGAACTGGAATTAATTAATTTTTGATCATTTTTTCCCTTTCAGGTAAAAATAACCTGTCAAACTCAAATTATTTTGAGTCTCTAGTCTGAGGTGTTAACCAAATCTAATAGTGATAACTACTAAGTAAATATTATTTTTACATTCAAATATATACAAACATTTTAGCTTTTACACATAATGAAACATTTTTTAAAAGAGGAATGTTGAATTTGATTTTGACTGCCTTAATGTGGTCACAGAAATGTGAGTGCTATTGATTTATTAAGTACACATAGTGCAAATTAAATAGAGTTTGCACAAGAAAATAGAAATAAAAGCCGATTGAGAGAGAGAGAGAGTTACTACCTAGCTTTCTGTCTATACATCAATCCTGGAATTTATATTTAGCCCGTGATTGCGAAAGGCTAAAAATCATGTAAAATTACTAAGCAAGTTCATAATGATGTAAAATATCAATATGCTTAGAATGGAAATATATATAACGATAAAAGCTTTTATATTTGAATTACCTTGCATATATATATCAAGTGTCATTATAACTTTATATAAAAAAATGTCTAATTGATTATACACTTTTTTGTTATTCTTAAAATTGTTAATGTGTTGAGTGGTAAATCATTATCATAAACCAAATGAAGGTGCAAGACTGCATGTTGTCATAATATATAAAGCGATTATTTTTGTTTTCAAATATACTAAGCCCAAATATGACCAAAATCTATAACATGGTGACATATCGTATCAGTGTATATAAAATGCACATATATTTGGATTAATATTAAAAAAATCTTAATTTTAATCTCCTCATTAATTTCTTAACAAACTTCAATATAAAACACTCAATAAATATTACATTTAATGGGATCATTGTATCAATGGCCAAGATAAGTCTATCATAAATCAAAAAGTTATTGGTTCAAATCCTGGCATAACTACTAGCTGACTCAGATTTTGTAGTCTTTGTAGGACACAGCTAAAGCACCATCCAACTTTAGGAGATTTAATAAACAAATTAGAATGCATGTCCAGTAAAAGGCAGATTATAGTACTATCTCCTTTTTACATAAATATTATAATGGGCATTAGGGTTACCCACGAAAGCCACGAACATTGGTCTCCCATGAACACGGCTTCCCATCCAACAGACAATTAAAAAACTGTCACAGCTGACTGACAGAAAAATGACTGACTGATCGGAACGACCCCATGATAACACATTGACTATACATTCTTTTATTGTCAACACACTATCTAAACTGACAAAAATTAACATCTCAGCCCATGTTGACGACAATCATTGGTCCTCTCCATCTACTAACAATTCATTGTCATTTACCGTTAAATAATAAATGACTAAGCTGATTGTCAATAAAAGAACCTAACTGCATGACTGTACTTATTATAACTGATATTGACTGAAACTAAATGATAAACTGTCATAACTCACTGTCAATAAACTAGCCTATCTTGGACTGTAATTTAAGTATCCTTACTGACACTGCCAATAACTACCCTAGCTGGCACTGATGATTAACAGACTGTCACTCAACAGTCAACTGACTGTTCTAACTTAAATCTCATTAAAGTTTCTTTTCTGTATCCCTTAAAGAGTCCTAACTGACTGTCACTAAAACCGTCTTATCTGATTACCTCTCTTATAAACTCTGTAAGCTGTATCTTGCTGGCCCAGAATAAAGTAACCAAATTGACAAACTGACTCAGGATAAAGTACCTAAATTGACAAGCTGTCCTAGCTGACACTGACAGCAGAGTATCCTAGATGACTCCACATAGAGTACTCAAATTGACAAACAGTCCTAGCTGACACTGACAGCACAGTGTCCTAGATTACTTCACATAGAGTACTCAAATTGACAACCTGTTCTAGCTGACACTGACAACACAGTATCCTAGATGACTCCACAAAAAGTACTCAAACTGACAAACTGTCCTTGCTGATACTGACAGCACAGTATCCTAGATTACTCCACATAGAGTCCTCAAATTGACAAACTGTCCTAGCTGACACTGACAACACAGTATCCTAGATGACTCCACATAAAGTACTCAAACTGACAAACTGTCTTAGCTAACAGCACATGATCCTAGATGACTCCACATGAAGTACTCAAATTAACAAACTGTCCTAGCTAACAGCACATGATCCTAGATGACTCCACATGAAGTACTCAAATGGACACACTGTTCTAGCTGACAGTGGACTGACAAAGTGTCACACTGATGCCTTACCACTTGGTCAGGGTTTGGAGATAGGTGGTAAAACAATGCTAATGTGAATGATTCCAAGCTGTCCTGTTCCAAAAAATACAGACTTTTTATAACTATCCCACATTTTTAACAATTAATTAATAACAATATGTATTCTAGTCCAAAATCACAAGTTTTATTGTCTTTTATTTTCCAGTCCTGACAATAACTAAGTTTTCATTAGAAAAAGCTTGAACCTCTTTAGTTAGTATAAGTTTTCTATTTTAAGATGATAAAATATTGTTACAGTATTTACTTTAGTTTTTTCATCACAGTTTTCATTAACTTACACATTTACTTTTAATTAATTAATTCTTTTATTAATACAACTTAATTATGAAATTTTCAAAATACAAGTGTATGATTTTTGAGAAAGTTTTCAGAAAGTAAAGATTTCCTTTATAAATAAAAAAAAATGCCTGTATTAAAATTACTTTGATAATGATATGATGAGTACATATATGTATACTCAACAGCCTCCCCACATAAACTAGCAATATGTGTACATAAAAACGTACATAATTCACACTAGCTAGTCTAGCTCTATCTGATAAGCAAAATGATTTATCTGCATGATACGCTGATGCTATCTTGTAATAATAATTTTGTAACCAAATTTCAGCTCACCCAAAACTTTAAATTCATGGTTTAAAAAAAAATCAAAATGTTTCTTGCTCTAGATCATAAAGAGGCTGAAAAATGTCCAATACATGACGAAGTATTCACTGTGCCATTGGGCTATTTGTGTGCAAGTTAGGTGGATGTCTATTGCACACCCTAAATATTTTTTTTAGCATTGTGCTATATTAGTTAGGTTACACATCCCCAGAAATGAAAAGAGCTTCCCTTGAGACTTGAGTGTTGGTGATAATATAATGTCATCAAGACCCCTCCCCAATCCCTATGTGAGTGAGTTCATGCACTGTCCATATTTCTTCATTTAACTGAAGAGGTTTTTTTGTGAGCAAAATGACATATAAGTTTCTCTGACTAATCTGTGAGCAACTTGCTCAGACCATGTGAGCGCGAGTCCTCAGAGTCTCATTTCAAATAGACAAGCTCATTTCACATTTTGTACGTGTTATGAATCTAGCTTTGAAATTTAATTTTCAAAAAGGACAATATAAGTAATATTATAAACAATACAAAGTGTACATTCTCCTAAACAGTACATATAAAAAAAGTTTAATCAGATTCAAACTGACAAAAACACAAAAGAAAAAACAATTAATTAAGTTTCCATCTTAATTGCTGTATATGATGTCTAGGATGAAGCAAGAAATTAAGAAAAAAGCATGCAATCTGGATTAATGAACTGGAAGTAAGCAAGCTCAGATAATATTCTATGAGATCTATAGAAAACCTGTGGTCCACGCTTTGAGTTCCTGATAGCGCTTCAAGAGGTCTTTCTGCAGAGATTTCACCTAGATAAGGAGACAAGCCAGGTATCTAAACTCAAAACTCTATCTTCTCAATATTCTACCAAATTAATCTATCTACTGGAAGGCATTTCATGTCTATATATAATGTACCATTTCTGTTCATTCAAATTTCAGTTCTTTTAATGAAATGAACCTGCTCACTTACTGAGCTGTTATAAATGGCCCATCTGAAAGTTCTTATACTTAAGATACTGAATAGCTCCCTCAATAAAGTTAGAGCAGTAATAATTAAGATGACGGCTTTCAAGGAAAAAATGCGGAAAATTCCAGAACCCTGTAGAGGATAACGGTTCCCCATTACATTAATCAGAAATCTTATTTCTCTACTCTTAACATTAAATTGGATCACACATTACACCCAACTCTTATCCTGCAGAATCTATGAACCACAAGACTTCTACCAGTTAAGTAATTCATGTGAATAATGAGGAATGTCATATTTTACTTTCTTTTTGAATTGAATTAACTTTTTCAAAACCTATAGAAATTAATCTTTTGTTGTTGGAATTATTGCATTTTTTACATTAAGCATTTAACGATAAAATGTTATTTTCATGCAAAACAACTGTAAATTGAATTGAAAGCCATGCAAAATTTGTATATTATGTTCAATGCTCATTGTACATGTGACCAGAGGTTTTTAAATGAATAAATGAATATTCATTGGTAACAATTAGGTATACATGATATTCAGGGGTCAAATTGCATAAACTGTAGTTAATATGCATAAACCATGGTTACAAACCTATTGTCAGTCTTGCTTTTCTTACCTCAATTAAATACACGATTGAAAAACTTGCACAATTCAAAAAAAAAAAAGGAAGCAAGACTGACTCTATGTTTTTTTCATGATATGCAACAAGGTAAAGGAACAGTTTGAATATGTTTTTGAAGATAAATATTTACAGATAAGTATATATGAAATTGCATTAAACAGGGAATTTAACAAACTTTCAAATAATCAAAACGTTTTAATTCAATATACTCTTATCAGGAAGAACAAAATTTATGTATTATTTGAAATTGACTCTACATGACAATAGAATTGAGATGAGTGGGGTGGGGAGGGAGTAGTTACATGTTACAATGTTATTAGGGAGAGAAAATTTGTCATGTTTCTATATACACTGCAGAAAACCTACAGCCAGTCTCCGTACTCTTACTGAACATGTGCCAACTCATTGAAAATATTTTGTTCTGATGAATAATTCATGCTCTATTATGTTAATTCCGATCCTCTACACTTTCATGGAGGAAATCTCAACAATTATCCTGTTAATGCTTTCATGTGCATCTATCAACAAAGTCATGTTTTCGTATTAAGATAATCGTTGTTTTTATACCTCCAAAAACTTAAGAGTTTTGCTTTCTCATTGGTGAATTGAACATAATGAATATTCATGAAAACAAGAAAAGTTCAACGAGATGGCCCACTGTCAGTAAACATATGAGAGACTGGCCGTGGGTTTCTGATGATGGTTTCTACAGTAACTACTACTGATTGTCCAATCACCAGAAAATTAAAGAAAGATTGAACTATATACATCTGAATAGAGCATAACAGCCTTATCTATGGAGGATTGAAAAATTCTTCTTTCCTAAAAAATACGATCTTTATACTCATTTTATACTCTAGTTGTCCATTCTTGAGGAATATGAGTACAATTGTTCAATGGTTTATTACATGTATATCATGCACACTGTACCATGTTTAATTAAAGGGATAACTTCAGTAACTATTTTATATTCAATTTATCACTATATATACATGTATACAGTTCATAATATATTGACCATTTTGTCAAATTGATTCTATTATACAGAACCATGCAGTAATTAATTAAAACATTTTTTTATGAATTGTTTCTATACATTGTACTAAAAACATGAAGCACTAGAGCGGAAAAATCTATAAATCCTTGATAGTTTAATTTCGAAAATCTTCTAACAATAGTTTAAACCTTGCTGATTGAAAAATGGAAATTTTGATAAATATGCAATTCATTTAAACAATACAACATGACCATTTTGTAAAAAATTAAAAAAAAAAAGTAAGTAATATCAATTTCATTATTATTAACCTTCTCCCAAACCAATCATGTTAGATAAAATTGTTAAAACAAATTTAAGAACTTTGATCGCATTTGCAGAACATAAAATAAATCAACACCTATTGATAAAATCATCCAGAAAAAACTAGTTCCAAATATTGTAAACCATGGACCCATATTGTATAAAGGCAATATATATTGTGTCACTTGTAATATGACCATGTTTTACAATCATGAAAAAGCAATGCCTTAATTCTTTAATACTGGCAATTACCCATTTAAATAGATAAAATTGCTTAAAGATTCGTTTTGATTTAATAAAAGCAGTAGTACTGCCTCTAAGCTATTACAGGTAAGGACACTGTACTTACAATTTCCAGCTCCCTTCTGGCGGCCTCCATTTCTTCCTGTGGGGTTCCCTTCGGGAGTTTCCTTCTCTCGTGCATTAGAGAGGTGTGCTGCTTGATTCTTCTCTCTAATTCCCTGATCCTTGCTTGTCTACAATGAAATCAACACTTGTCTTTCAAAAAATTACCCATAATGTCTGATCACAAAGGCAACTGATTGGTTTGAAGATAATAAACACTGTCTCTATCTATATAGTTTATGTACAGTATTAACTGTATGCTAACTTTAAAGCCAGTATTGATTTATGGTTAAACTTTCTTAAGTTTTTAATTCAGAATCCATATTTCTGAATTATATAACAAAACCATAAAATCATTTCTATTCTGTATCCTCAGAATTTCACCACACTGGCAATTTACTCTATCAAAAGCACTGTCAAGTCAGAATGACAAACTGATTTAACAATACACAAAGACAGACCTTTATCTTGTTCATTTTCTCAAGCTATAGTCACAGTCAAAGAGAAAGCATGATTATATGTTTTTGAATGTCTGTTTTGTGGCTGATGTAAAAACCTGAAATTTAAACAGACAAGGATTTTAAAAGTCTAGCTTTAATACTTCCTGCAACGTACCACCAAAATATTGAAAATCAACAGAGCTAGCTACTAGATCAAATATCTAGGTCCTATTGAAGCCACTGAATGAATAAATGCTGTTATTGCTAGCATATCATTCAAGATCATATCAGCTATGTAGAGCTAGGTCAGGTAGCTGCTACGATCTCGAATGCATGTACCCCAGTTATTCTCAATAACACCTCCCCGCTCTATAAGGTGTATTTTGGAGTACTAACAGAAATCAACTGTATATATTTTGTGTGGACATTTTTAATAGCCTGCCACTGTTTTAGTCATTAGCAATTAAGCATTGCTTGGAGCACTTACAGAAATACACCACTATAGATTTTGTGTGGACATCTGTACTTACGGTAATTTTTATCCTTAAGTAATAAGTACTTGTGTTGTTCTCACTTTACTGCCTTTAGTACATGTGTATTCTGTGAGAAAAAGATGTACACAATATTCCTTTTTAGGTACAGGTACATGAATATTCTTGCTGTGTAGGCATTTGTATTTACCTTTCCTCCTTTAATACTAAATTATCCACCAGTACATTTCTATTGTGTGAGGATATCTGTAATTACTTTTACTCCTTTAGTACTTGTGCACTCTATGTGGATATCTAAAGCTACTTATTCTCCTTTAGTACTTGTGTATTCTGTATAAATATCAGTAATTACTTTACTTCCATTAGTACTCTGAGTGAATATATGTAATTACTTTTCCTCCTTTAGTACCATTGTAATCTGTGGATATTGGTAATTACTTTTCCCTCTTTATTACTTGTGTACTCTGTGAGGAAAGCTGCAATTACTTTTCCACCTTTTATACTCTACATTTGTACCCACTTTTTCTCCTTTTTAAAAGTTCTTGTAATATATCAGTAGGGACATCTGTATTTTTTTTCCTGTGTATTCTAGCGGCATGGACATCTGTGCTTAGTTTTACCTTTGAATTACAAGCTAGTGTACTCTAGCTATATTGACATCTATGCTTACTTTTAACCTTGAGTTTCACATGTAATCTAGATGTAGGGACATCTGTACTTAGTTTTACCCTTGAGTTACAAAAGTACTTTAGCTGTAGGGACATCTTTACTTAGTTTTACCGTTGAGTTTCAAGTGTCCTCTAGCTGTAGGGACATCTGTACTTACATTTACCCTTGAGTTACAAGTGTACTCTAGCTGTAGGGACATCTGTACTTACATTTACCCTTGAGTTACAAGTGTGCTCTAGCTATAGGGACATCTGTACTTAGTTTTACCCTTGAGTTACAAGTGTACTCTAGCTAAAGGGATATCTGTACTTAGTTTTACCCTTGAGTTACAAGTGTACTCTAGCTATAGGGACATCTGTACTTAGTTTTACCCTTGAGTTACAAGTGTGCTCTAGCTATAGGGACATCTGTACTTAGTTTTACCCTTGAGTTACAAGTGTGCTCTAGCTGTAGGGACATCTGTACTTAGTTTTACCCTTGAGTTACAAGTGTGCTCTAGCTATAGGGACATCTGTACTTAGTTTTACCCTTGAACAACATGTGTACTCCAGCTGTGTTGATATCTGTACTTACTTTTCCTCCTCCACTCGCTGTCGAGTGGTTGGTGACATGGCACGGCGCACCTTTTCATGGGCATTCTTTACATCTTCCTGTCAGTTACAAAAAACATGAAAATGCAAAAACTGAAAATCTTAACAACAAATGAAGTCTAATGTCCTTTTATCATATCTTTGAGAACTCATTAATTTGAATCTTTTTCAAAACTAGTTATCACTATCTTTAATTAATAAAATACAGTTAACATGTTATGTATCGAATATTAACTTTTCAAATGCAAAGAAGTGATTTCCAAATATAATTTGAACTTCTGACTCACCTTAATTCTCTCTTCATTGGTTGGAATTTTCATGTGGTTTTTGTCAATGTCAAAGGGGGCTTTCTCAACAGCATCAGTATAATCTGGAAACACATGTACATAATACTTTCAATTTTATATATTCATATACATCTATAGACATTGTAGAAATTGAACAAGTTTCTTTGCCAGGGTTAATTTTTAGTGTTGTAGGAAGTTATATCAGAAGAGAACAGCCCCCCCCCCCCCCCCCCCCCCCCCCCCCATCTATAGACATTGTAGAAATTGAACAAGTTTCTTTGCCAGGGTTAATTTTTAGTGTTGTAGGAAGTTATATCAGAAGAGAACAGCCCCCCCCCCCCCCCCCCCCCCCCCTAAAAAAAATGAAATAAATTAATGTGCGATATATATGCATGCATTGTTCCATATTCTCCCTTGTAAGTACTTTCAATTGTTTTCTAATTTATCAGTACTGCCAGTGCTTTATTTATGAAATAGGGAATGGGTTTATCAGATTGCCATACCTTTCGTTCCTTTCACCATACTTTCGTAGTGTTTCTTTTGCTGTATTTTCTTTGTTTTTACTCGCCAGTCTTTAAGTACTTCATCATCTCTGTAACATTATAATAAACACATCATGAAGCTTCAAAGATATTGTCAGTATACATAAAGCTTTACACTGATTGATACAGCCATCCAGAGCAGCACATTTTTAAGAGGGTTGGATGGTCATGGCCATTTTTAAACTATATCTACCTCCTTAAAAAGAAGAGTTCTTAATAAAAACATAGGAAATATTCAAATTTCAAAGCTAATATATATGGATTTTTCCTTAATTAAATGATATAGTTTGTAGATTAAAACATCATATCTAAAAATTTAAGAAAGATCTGATGGTTAATTTGTTAACCACTCAGCCTCCTTAAGTAAAAAAACTATTTTTCTAGCTGAATTCAATTAAATGTTTTGACTTTTAAAAACTAAGGTTCAATCAATATTTAGGGAAATTAATTTTCCAGGATTTAGTTGAAGCTTCAGTTCAAAGAATACATAAATATTGAAATTCTTCTTACAGTTATTACTTCTATGAATAAATTTTCTATTGCTGCAGTTCATTTTACAATGTGAACCTTCAAAACTGGTATTCAAAATGCGACAATTAAATTTTGATGTTATCCAATGAAGTAAGCTTAAATAAGGCCATGCATGTCTTATTTATGCTAACTTCTCAAGTGAATATGTCTTTACGATTATTTGGATATAATAGTTCACCTAACTCCACACACAAAATTTGATTTAAAAAAAAAGATTCTAAGTGAAAAATCACAATTTGCCGACAAGCATCTAATAGTTTACAACATAGCCCTGCATTCTCTGCCTTACTTTCTCCTCTGGATAATGGCGTCCGTTTTCTGTTTGTGCTCTTTGACCTTGGCCAGCTTGCGCTCCTCTGTCATCTTGAAGTTGGCGTATTCCTCGGGTGGAGGTTCTGGGTAAGGGTTCACTTTCCAGTTCATTACGCTAGTGGCCGACTTTTTACAACTGTTGTACGAAATCAGATTAAAATATTTATTATTCAAATTGAGAGCTTTTTCAGTACACGCATCCATATTCATTGAGATAATAATATACAACAACAATTCAGAAAAAACTATATAAAGATTGCCAGAAATAATTGTGTTTTTTAATGTTATTCATAATACAAGATAATTCAAACATGATAATGGTTTGAATGATCCAATAAATGACATGTAGTCATTCTATGATAATTATAATGATTCACTTGGATGAATATAGATCATAGATTGATGGAAAGACAATCAGAAATCTGTGATGATTGAAACAAAAAATCATGCAAAAATGTAAAACATGCCAATCATAAAGCAAATTATCAATTACATCATTTATCATATGTGTATAAAGCTAAATGATTTAACATGTGTATATTGTAAAACATTTGATAATGATAGTTTATAGAAGAATGTGCTCTTTTACTAAAATCCAGAAATTTATTACTCTGAATATCCAAAAAAAAGTTTTTGAAAAATTTGAAAATAAAGAACCCCAGTATAAACTGGAGCAAAAAATATCTAAACTTTTATTTTAAAAACATATCGGCTGTAGGTATCACATCAGTAATTGACCAATCAAAATGAACTCCACTGTAATTTCATAAAAAAAGTTCATAGAATATTTATACTTAGTATTTACAAATTCCTTTATTCAGTTTAAAAAAATGTTGGACCTTTATTGTTTGAAAGGTGATCATTTTTCATAGGAACTACATGTACTAATTTTTCGATATTTTCCTGAGGAGTGTGCAGGTTGTTAACAAATAACATATATGAACCAAAAACTATATGTAATTCAATTTTGAGGTCAAACTTGGATGAGTTTGAAACCAAGAGAAAAAGTAGCACAATTGGGTGTCCTTTTTGGTGTTAGCTGATGAAATAAGTAACAAAAAATATTTCCTCTGAATATTTTGTTAACAAAATGAACACACTGATATTTTATAGAAATTTTCTTCATCTTTCTTAATAAAATTGATACAGATTGCTATAGATTGAATGAACACTACTTCCATCTGTAGTGTTAACGTTAACAAATTAGTGGTGTGACACCTGTACTATAATCATTGTCTGAAATCCACAGCCATGCAGTCTCACATACATTTACTGAGCCTGGGTCAACTCAATGAATTTTTCTAGTTTTCATGCAATTCACCAATAAAAAAAGTGAAACTCTTTAGTTTTTGAAGGAATAAAATTGACCATTATGTCAAGTATGCATGCATTGTTGATAGATGCATGCATAAATACTATAAACAGGATTGGTGGAATTTTTGCCATGAATGAAGGGGCCAACTGAGAGCATGAATTATTTATGAGAACAAGAAAAGTTCAACGAGTTGGACAGCGGTCGATCATTAAGCATATGTGAGACACTGACTGTGGTTTTCCAACAATGGAACTAAACTGTGTTTGAATTGAACCGAGAGTGAATTGAACCGTTCCATGCAGTCTCAGACCTGCAGCTTGTCTTCCATCTGTTCAGAGAGACCTGACGTAGCGAGTCCATCCGGCCTGACTCTATCATGTGTCGAAAACTAACAGTAGGAAATCACAGATATATATTTTGATATTCATTCTTCTAGCTCCCTTATTTTTTACTTCTTTCAAAAAATTTATCTCAAATATTATAGGTTTTTTTTTAAAAAGTTTATTTATATTGATAACAATTTAGTTCTATCTATTATGTTGAATACTGTGTAATAGATAAATCATAATTTTAAGGAAATTTTCACTCTTAGTTGTGTTTACTTCTTATTTTAATCTAAAAAACAAAAAAAATTTAAAACTGCTAAAGATGAGGATGTGACAATTTAAAATAATACCCATCCTCCTGAATATAAATAACACTATAAATTGCTGAATTAAGAGCACCAACTAACATCCATATTCTATTATTAGCAGTCTTGAAGGAAGGGGAATGAATCAAGTACAGAAAACGTTAATTCACTTAATTATGGTAGATGACCGTAATAAGTTGGCAAAATGTTCCTCAGCCAGAAGAGATAGACAGAGAGAAGGAAATCTTAGAACTCAAACTTAATCCATTAACTAGTAACAATGGTTAATGTGGAATTAATAATTTTGGGGGGAGAAATTAATAATTTTGATGCATATTCTTACTAATTCTTGTCAGCAGAATACTTTTTATGTTAAAAATGACAGAACTTTAATTAAAACTTTTAATGTTATTCATTATTCAATGAAAGAAAGATATAAAGTATATTTGTATATTTCAAAAACAAGTTTGGTTATTTTAAGAACAGAACCATCAATTCCTCTGTGATATTTATTTGAGAGGAGGAAAATACAGCAAATGAAGGGGTACCTATTCTCCTCATTGAAAGCTTCTGTCGCAAAGTATGTAGAATCAACACTGAAAATTCAACACACTAAAATCATCACTGATAAAATTAACTTCGTTCAGATAACAGAAGTGTACACCTGGGCAATGATGTACCACTGAAAAACCGAAGCTATATCAAGAAATATTTTGTATAATCAACCAGTCTGTAATTCATATTCAATTTCAGGAGAGCTATAGATCTAAACGCAACTAATGTTGTGCAAATGGTGTATGTATGGTTCTGAAATAATACTTCATATTAAAATGATAGTTTGATTAAACACATGCATGTATACATAGGTGAAAGTCATATTGCCTGTGATGTGTTGAAAGCGGTAATCTGACATTACAAACTAATAATGTCATACAAATTTTATTTATATACATTTTTTATGAACATATTTTGGTTGCTACACCTAACTAACTACCAAGAACCATTAAGCAGAGAAAAGTATTTGAGAAACCTTGACATTTGGCAAAGTCTTGGAATTGAGAAAAGCTTCTGGCATTTTCTAATGGAGTTTTTCCATCATCATGATACTTCTATTAGTCTAATGGACTTATAGGATAATTGGCGGGGAGGAAATTTACTATCAAATTACCATAACCTACCTCTGTTTCCTAAAGCTTAAAGCCAAATAAGAATTCTTACTATCAACAACTCAATGAAATTTGGTTTTTATATCATTGATTCTTTCATAAATCTGTTTAAATACAATTTGAAAGCTTAACTATCTTTTGCATAGGAGGTCAGTCAGAAAAAAGTCTTCCACTTTACATTATTTACAGAAAAAATTGATAAGTACAGTACCGTAATAATTAAAATTACAGTATGTTTCGAGAAAATATATCAGCCACTGTGTAACAGTTTTCACATTGAATTTCTACATTACTCTCTCAATTCTATTCTTGAAATGTTTTATAACATTACTCCTGACCAACAATACATTTCAAATAATATTCTCTCCATCTTATTTTCTTTCAATCTATCATACCATAGCTTCAAAGACACGTTTCTTCTGATCATCATCACTCACCTTTCCACAGTTCCAGACGCCCCTGCGCGGCGCACTTTCTCTGCCTTCTCCTGTTTTTTGTCAGTGTAACTGACCGGGCGATGGAGGGCCACTGACTGTGGCACCGGTCCGAACGGGTCTGAGGACTTGGTGGTGGTGCTCTTGGCGTCGTCCAGGGCCAGGGTCCGCTGACGCCGCTTGGCGTAGTCCTGAAGGTCATCTCCATCATCCCAGTCATCAGAGCTACTACTACTACCATTCCCTGGGGAACCTGGGGGAGTAATAATATAATGTAATGATACCATACTGAGAGAGAGAGAGAGAGAGAGAGAGAGAGAGAGAGAGAGAGAGAGAGAGAGAAAGAGAGAGAGAGAGAGAGAGAGAGGTTGGGAGCACATTTTAAGTATAAAAACAGGGATTTGAATAAATATCCCTATATAGACAATGATAGCCTTATCAAAATTGGGCATCAGTGACTACTGTATATAGTAACACGTTTATGTACTGGAGAAACAAATTTCACAAAAATAACAATTCTTTATATCATGTTTTTAAAATTGTCATCCCAGCTGCCTTGTGGTCAATGAGATATTGACTTTTCTGCACTGGTCTTACCATTCAAGAGTTGGCCGGATGACTTGGCCTGGAGCATCTCTCGTAGGAATTTCAAGATTTCTGCAGTGCCTTTCTCCATGATGTCTTTCGGTGGAAACTCAATGGGGTTGTTGCTGATATTCAGACCATTTAAACTCTTTATTAAACCTAAAATAGACACCATAACCAGTATTTCCAATTACAAGTTTCATATTTACATGCATTAGATAGTAAATCAGAAACTCTCCCTTCTCAACAAACTAATAATTTTTTTATGATACCTATCTATAATTTACAATCACAGAAAAGATATACCGGTAATGTACTTCCAATTTTTCATACATACACAATACTTTTTACAGATGGTCATTGTAAATTCTGCTTTAAATAAAAAAAAAAAGGACTTTTCATAAAAGTTCTCCATAGTCCATATTAACTTTGATATGATAGGTCTTCCTGGGAATTAAATTCCTCAAGAATTTTTATTACCGTACCTAGTTCGAGAGGAAGACTTCTGAGTTTGTTTCCCTCCAATAAAAGTGTTCTGAGGTGATTATGTCGACCCGTGTACACGCTCGGTAATCGTAAAAGTTTGTTCCTCCTGAGATCCAACCACGTCAGTCGCGGCAAGCAGTCGAAAAAATCGTCCGGAAGACTAGTCAGTTCGTTCCCCTCAAGGTACAGATACTGAAAATTAAACACAGTTTCACAATAAATGAAGCATAAACAATCGGCTAACCATGAGGGTTGACAATACTACACTATCATTGTCAATATCATTGGTCCAGAACATAATTATTCTACTTTTCGATTGTAAGATATGAAATATAAATATATAAACATAAATAAATATAGGCCATTATGTACGTTCTACTAATCAGCATGGATTGTTCAATTTTGATGGCCGAGTATGATGTCATATGATTACGTCGTCAATTTTGTAAAAAACATTAAACAGTAGGCACAAATTGATAGGAACTTTTATAACATATTGAAGTGAAAGACTGCTAGAACAATAATAATTTTAATTTATCACAAGTTGTTTAATATAATGTTTCTTTGATATTTATTAGTACTATATATTGTATCAGTATGTGATATAAAAATTATGACAACATTTTTGTCTATAATATTTGTAGATTACTACATGGTATTTTTTATATCGCATCCTTTATTACAGCCCTTGGTCGCTCTTGAGCCTTTAATTAAAATGCTTGAGGGCTGATAAACAGCAATCTCAGGCTAATAAATAGGACACAAAATAATAAAAAAAACCATTCACTAAATTTCTATAAATATTCAGACAATGAAGTTCTGAGTATTTCTGATGAAAATTGGACGTTATGCTTCAATCAAATTCAAGCACCCAAACAAATGACATCATACATCATCATGTTCATCAACACATGACTTATCCAGGCCACAGGGGCTTCTGTAGAAAAAAAAAATCATTAAAAAAGTGGGTGCCTCGGAGGAAAAATAACAAGGGAGGATGCACTTAGAAACCGCCTCGCTTCATCAGCTAATTTCCTCATTTAAAACATTAAACTAGACATATGCGCCGATTTATATTCCTTTAAAAATGATTCTTCTTTAGGACCTCACCTCCAGTTTAATTCTATTTACGTTTACATCAACAAATTTTATCTTCTTCTTGCGAAAACATGCGAAATCGACAAGTCCTAGCTTAAATTGGCTTCTCTCATATATAATCAATCGTATGACAGAGATCTCACTGCTGTACTTACGCTTTCTGCAGAAGCCAGGGAGTTGTCGATTTTAATTGTTTAAGCACGAAATCAAGAAGTTTGTTAATGTTGGTGTATAAAACAACTACACCACAGGTGATATATATCTCAAAGAAGAATCGTTTATAAAGGAATACGAATCTGCTTATTTGCCTAGTTTAACAGTTTAAATGAAAAATAAGCTGATGAAGCGAGGTGGTATCCAAGATGGCGTCCTCCTAGTTATTTTTCCTCCGAGGTACCCTCTTTTTTAATGATGTTGTTTTTCTACACAATTAAGCCCCTGTGTCCAGGCTTCAATCGAATAATTTTCTCTGTCCCATTAATTGACCTGTCATAGAGAAAAGAAACCTAAACACTAGGATGCTAGCCTAGTCACAAGGCTAGCGAATATTTATCTGAACAGAGTGACTCTGCATGCATGTTTATGCAGATTCTTCACTGTGGGATCACTATTTACCTCAAGGTTATTCATCTCTAACAGTTCGCGTGGAATCTGTAACATTTTTTTATCACACAGTTCTAATGTATTTGACCCAAGTGTCCTTGTCTGTTTTATAATTTTTAAAATAAGATCTTCATCTTTCTTCGTTTTTGCGACTCCCCTTTCTGTCGGCGAGTCGAGACCAGGGGAATACAAATCCAATCGATCAATTTCACTTTCCGACGACCCATCAACATTGTCACCGATATTCAAATTGTCGATATCTGGATGATCATCAAGAGTTGCCATCTCAGTTTCCAATTTTTCTTTGATTTTCATGACATTAAAATATTCCTAGTCCGTGAAGCCGACACTGTTTGTTTTCACCGTCATTCCACATGGTATATCAAAACAAATATGGCGGCCGACACAATCCAATCACTATGGAGATTGCGGTCACGTGAGGTTTCCGCGCATCAGTCCGTGTGCGTCGAAGCGTGATATACAATACACATCGATGCTACTATGTTTTCTTTCCTGGATATTGCGGAAGGGACCAGCATCAAAGAACATGGACTGATCGAGTGTTACTTCAGTGAATAAGACAAGTTTAAATGGTAGGAATTTATTTTTAAATGCATGATAAATGACATGATTTCTGACGTAAACACGTTGCAGTTTTACATGTAGGTGAATGGCGTACAATGTGCAATGATTTCAGTGTTTGAGTAAGCATGTATTGATTTGTCTGATAGTGATGGTGTATTTATTGCTAAATCAATTTTATGTACCTTAGCATTGTTCATTTCCTCTAGCTACAGACTCTGTTCCGAGCCTGATTTGTGGAATATTAAGAACTATTTTAGACTCAAATTTTAGCTCAAGTTTTTTTTCTGCCAAATTTTTATTACTTTTTTTTAAATTGAATTTGTATAACCATGATTATCAATAAATAACTGAATTAGTTAATTCAAAAATAAAATGGCACTTTCCGTTTGTATTTGAACATAATTTTACAAGATATTTAAACTATAGCACCCCCCCCCCCCAAAAAAAAAAAAACAAAACATGAAGATAAAAAAAAATTAAAAAGTAGCTGACAGCTTGGTTGTATATATATATATATATATATATATATATATATATATATATATATATATATATATATATATAGAATAGAATATCATAATTAAGACTTGATTTATCCCTAATCATCCACGTATTGATTGAACATCAAACGTAAGTTGATTCTATCAACAGGAGTGGGAAGATTATAAAAGAGACCATATCTGGAGTTCATCACAGGGATGGGATACCGTTTCTGGCGTCCATTGACTTTAATCATTTTCTGATGATATATTGTCAGTAGTATAATTATAGCAATATCATTTAACGGTAAAGCTTTTGAACTCTCCTTAAAAGATTATTAGCCATAATATAAACAAATTATATATATTATCCAAATATAAACAAATTGGTTAAACTTATGATTCAATACAAAACCATATCGTGATTTGTTAAGGGGAAGATAGTTATGGTTTTTTTAAAAAAGGTTCAGTTACTACAAGTTTAAGAGACAAATTTGATTTTGTTAAATTTCCCATGACTATTGGACTGTGAAAGCCTTAACTGTGGAATCATTTAAAATTGCGGGGGCCAAATTTTGTGGATTGTGGATTTATTGCTTATTTGTGGGGATGTAATTTCGTGGATGCTTTGTTTTTCATTTTTTTAAATTTTTCGTTGAGGGTATAAATTCATGGAGGAGGATTACCCATGAATCCCATGAAAATTGAACCACCACAAATTGTAATGATTCCACAGTGATTAGATAATTAGAGAACTGGGCAATGACCGGACATTTTATGAAAATAAAACACAATAGTTATTAAAATGCAAGAATCCGTTTCTTTATCTTGTTAGCATTCAGGTGTAAAGTACTTACCTCAGTAGGACTTTTTCATCACATTCTGTCATCTTGAAATGTACCTTATAAAAGGACTACCAATTCTAATTTTGGCAATTTCATTTTTTTTGTGATTTGAATGACATGATGTGTAAAAAAAAATTAGTACTGGTACCTTCTTCAGAACATTTTGATTCTCTCTCTCTCTCTCTCTCTCTCTCTTTCTCTTTTCCAAAAATGCTTCCCCCAAAAGTTTGTCTACTGAGCAGTAGTGATATTTCTAAACTTTTTCTTCAAGAATAACTGATAAAAGTAATTGGTAACTAAGATGCTTGTCAACCTTGGCAAGCTACAGATGGGGCGCAGTTTTTACGTACGAGGCATCTCCATCCAAATTAAATTAAAGAGATTGACTATTTCTCTTAGGAGAAAATTGAAGGATGTTGTGTTAGGTAATTGCAGTATGTTTTTTTGTGGCATTTTGAAGAACGATTTTTTTTCTGGAACCTTTTATATGTGTATTGATTTTAAAAGGAGATGCACAGTAAGGAGGGGGCTACATTAGATGGAGTTATTAAAAGATGGATCTAGAAGTCTGTCAGAGATTTTAGTACTAAATAACCTAGCTTTTTAACTTTCCAGATATTGCAGAGGAACCACATTTGTTTAAGATTATGAAATTAAACTGTCTGACTCAGTTTTGAAATTTTGGCTTAAGAAAAAAATCCTGGAGCTTTAGCTTTCAATTTAGGTTTTAAAAATCATTTTCTACTTTGATGGAGGCTTTATCTGTCAGCAGCAGAAGTGTGCTTTGAAATAAAAGACATAAGATGGTTTACTGGAGAACTACTGGTACAAGTCTGACTGTTGACTGTTTCTGATTTCTCTATTGCATTGAGAAGATGTGCACATTTTGTGACTCCTTTCACTAACAGGGAATGCTGGTACATTGCATAGATGTCTTCAGAAATATTTTCTTACCGTTTTTATTTTACAGATAATTTGTTTTTTATTAGTGAATTGGAGAAAATGGTTAAAAATGTGCCATTTTTTTGTGTACTTAAAAAAATAAAGTCACAGTTTCTAGAATTAGCAGTTGAACCTGTAGTATATGCCATTTTAACCCTTAAAAATGTGAAGTCAATAAATCATTAAGAATTGGGTTTTTAAAACCCATGCAGACATTTTTGCTGTTGTTACTTTGATCCAGATCTATTCATCAGTTCTCATTTGTTTAGAAATAGAGTGATTAATTTTATAATCTATACTAGTATAAACAATATGTATGAAATACTTATGTTCTTATAGGTCTATAGGAGATCAATAAAATTCTTCTATCTTAAGCATGTCTTGGCTATTTTGCGATTGATTCTAATGAAGCTGACACATGTGGTATTTCTAAGATTTCTAAAATCATAATGAAACAATTAGGATTTTGTTAGGTAATGGGTCAGTCAAGGGAGACAAGTCATGTGAGAAAGGCATTATTACCGTGTAATATACAATTATTTAAAGCCTGAGCAGTCAATAGACCAGAATATTTTTTCTGAGGTGCAGGGAACAGCTCAGTGTGTGTTCTATTGCCCGAGGCCAACTGCCGAGGGCAATAGAACACACAGAGCTGTTCCCTGCACCAAGCGAAAAATTTTCTGGTTTATTGACTGTTCAGGCTTTAAATAATTGTTTTATTACCTAATTCCAATTTTAGTATTTAGTGTTCACAATTGTATATTACAGAAGGTTTTCATATTATGCATTCAGATTATTGTAAATCAATACCTAGAAGGCCTAAATGATAAAGTTTATAAGAACGATAGTTAAAATATTCTGAAAAATGTGTTTTAGCTTATTTAAGGTACTTCACTTGATACCATGGCTTATACTCTTTATGACACCTGGTCACAAGATTGCAATTTAAATGTTTTGTTGAATTGTTTGTATCAATCATTTTGATTGAATATCAGCATAGCCCAGTTGTTAAACTTTCGGGCTTGTGAACCGCAGATCACGAGTTTGAATCTGCCTGGGGCTTGTCACTGTTTATATTTGCTGAATCATTTATACATCATGCTATCTTTCATAACCAAGTAATTTTCTGCTGATTTGAGAAACTATTTTAAGGTGTAGTGAGCCACCTTAAAGAGCTGCTATTTTCAGAATTTTACTTTAAATTTTTCTGTGAAAATTGTTTACCAAATAATTTGAAACCAACACTGTCTATTTTATAGAGAGCCTTGCATTATATTTCAAATTGTTGCATTAAATTTGTCTTTATTTTGAAGAAGGGGTCAGCTGATTTGTCAATAGCTGCAATTTTGTAATTTTTAGAAATGATCATAGTATTTTATCTGAGTGAAAGTTATTTCCCTTATCAGATGGTCATTGTGCCTTAAGAACTAATAAAAAAAAAATCTTATTGACAGCTAGAGAATATTTATTAAGGTGTTATAATTTACCGATTGTATGTTTATCACTGCAAAAAGCAGACAAATTTTGCATTGCATGGTCATGATTTAAAATATATTACTGACATTTGATGCATTTTGAAATAGATGTAATACTTACATGTAACTTTATATATAACATGTATAATGCACCTCACATTACCATATTTTCTTTCAATTTCAGATGAGTGCTGACATGTGTTTCTGTTTTCCACTTTTTCCGCTGGATCTGTAGGAGCGTTCCACTCAATGCAGGAGTGTTTTCCACCAGCTCTTTAGGAAGGACAAGGCATGGGCAACTCTACGTCAGGACGCAAGGACTCCTTTGATGTTCATGGTGAAGGTATTTGAAAGGGTAGTTCATGTTCATTGTTCATGTTGAAGGTAAAAAGGCATAGTTCATGTTCATGGTGAAGGTAAAAAGGCATAGTTCATGTTCAGTTTTCATGGTGAAGGTAAAAATGCATAGTTCATGTTCATAATATTCACATTTTATGATATTCATGCATTATTTGACATCAGTTTTAACCTGTTTGAATACACACCATGCCCTTTGACTGCTTGAATTAGCATTAAACAACATGGTTTATGAAAACTGCCATTATGATTTAATCATCAATTTAGGTTATGCATTCTACCTCCGACTATTCTTTACTTGCAGTGGTCCATACTTTAATGAACTAACAGATACTCAAGGTATCGGGTAATGGCCAGATAGAATATGATTGTATATATTGGTGGTAGTTTGTGATGATGCTTCACTCATTGCTTCATGTTCTGTCTATCTCCATGCTGAGTGCACATGCACCAAGTTCATGGTCTGTATCATTAGTTAGGCTATTGATAAAAGGGGAGGATTGTTGTACTATTGCATTGTGTTGATCTTAATTACACTAGTAAGAGTAATCCATGTGGGAGTGAAACATAAGTATATGTACCGGTATGTATGCTGTTAATTGTGAGTTTTGTCCTGGTCTTTTTTTATTGTGTATGTGTGTGTGTGTGTGTGTGTGTGTACATGGAGACCTAAAGTCTTTTATCTGCAAAAATCATTTTCACAGAATCAAACAGGAAAAACAAAAAGAAACAAAACTGTAGCATAGTTTAAGGAGGAATTATTATTGGCTAAATAAGTCATTAGTAATGTTTAAATACTTACAAGATGGATGATGATGATGATGATGATGATGATGATGATACATGTATATACCAGTACTAATGATACTTTGATTTCAAAGATTATGAAGAAATTTTTTATCAATTACAGTAATGAAGGAAATTTCTTCCTTTTTGCAATGATCATGACAACAGACACCCTCCACATAAAGTTCTGGTAATTATTGTAGCAGAGGTTGTATTTGATGCATTGATTTAAGCAGTAAAGGAGACAAATTTCTGTCTGGGGATTGGAGGCTAGATCCAATTAGCCTGGGAGACATAAATCAATGTAACTTAGACTTTAAACAAACGTGTCGTGCCAGTATATTTTAAAACTTTTAATCTATTGTGTCAATGTACGAAACTTTGCATCTAATGAAACTCATCAAGGATCACCCATCTTTTAATCAATGTGAAAGTTCTATTGATTTCTCTTTGTGATGTTTTAATTTTAAATTTTCATAAGAAAAAAAAATATTGGAATTTAATTCCAAAGTGTCTTTTGACAATTATGTCATTTTTATGAAAAAAATGTTAATAATTTATGAAATAGCTTTATATAATATTTTGAATAATATTATATAATTAGTAGAATATTTTAATATACAGCTGATGATTTTGGAAAGATGATTGGGATGGGAGCTAGGAACTAAAGGACTTCAGAAAAAGACATTATGAAATTTCATAGTTGATTCCCTTAATCTGCATTCTGTTTGTCATCCATCTTGCTGATTTAAGTGTTTAAATTTATTCCTCCCCAAAAATAATGCCAATAAAATCTGAAGTCTTCTTCTTCTTTGATTTAAAGTTGGCTGATGAATTGGAAACAGACAATAAATTTATTTTGGACTTACTAGGCATTTTCTACTTATGTCCAAGAAGATTTCAGAATCTTTATAGGTGCCCAAAATGAATTGTTGTCTTCACAGAGACTTGCCACTTTATCAATAGGTGTAGGATTAGCTTAAACAGTTTCTAGGAATTATCATTTCTCTGTAAAGAACTGATTTAAGTTATCATATTTTTGGGCTTCAATTTTACCAGAGTAGATGGTTTGTGTTGGGAAGAAAAATTTATACTGGAAAGAGGATTCCAACCTGCCCAAACAAAGTCTCTCATAATTAGTTATACATTATAAGAGATCTGGCAAAAGCCCCTGTCCTCATTATAGTATAGAGAGGGTGATGAATCAAGATTTAATGGCTAGGAAAACTACCAGTGACTTTCCGTTGTGGAGGATTCCCATCAATATTATATCTCATCATTATTGTATCCATAAATGAGAAGATTTGTTTGGGTAGCTTTGTTTGGCAAATCCATACAAGGCATTTGTAAACATGAAAAATAAAGAGTATAAACAGTAGGCACGAAGCTAGGGTTTTACTTTTCAGAGAATTACTTTAAAGAGATTTAGATTGAAAGTATCTGAATTTCAATCTGAAACCAGTTGTTTTCTAAATAGGGGAGAGAACAATTTTGGAGCTATAGTCACTTTGATCAAGGTCAAAAGAAGAGGTTAAATGTTACTTTTATGTGCACTTTGGTCAGAACACCATAAGTTATATTCTACCAAAGTTTTTAAGGAGATATTATTACAAACTTTATATAGAGGTTGACCTTGACCTGTGATCAAGTCTTCTATAGATTATAGGTCAGGGGTAATCAAGATTGAAGCTGTGTTGCTAGGAGAGAACATGGGACAGTTATTGTTTTATAAAACATTCCATCATGTTATTTGTTTGATTGGTACCAAGTTGGTTTTTTATTTTAAAAAATTAAGAAATCTTTGTAAACCAATTCAAAGGACAGTTTAAATGTTTAAGTTCACATGACTAAATCATATGTTCACTTTGAAAAGATTTATAATAAATGTCTTCAAGGCTGGATTGCTCTGATTTCTTTTTAAAAAGTCATCTTAAGCTGGAAAATTTCCATAGAAATATAAATCCACTTCCAATGAATTTCAATTTGTTTTTAATGAAATTGTTGGAATTTTTTTTTTGCATGAAATTAATATGAAATGAATTAAATGTAAAATATTTTTAAAAGAGTCTAAGTGAAGTTCCTGTGAATGCTCTGTATACTTGACTTTAATGTAAAGTACAATTGGTGGTCACACCTGTGTATATTATGAATATTGAATGTTGAAAACAGATGTGGAAAAGTTGCAATTGTGTGAGTGTTTCTAGCTGCAGTAATGTAGCCCTCTTTAATCTTTTTATTCCCCGCTCAAACACCCCCTCCCCCCAAAAAAACCCCAAAAAACCCCCAAAAAACCAAAACCCCCAAAAAACAAAAACAAAACCAAACCTAAAACAGGAAAACAAGTCAGGAGAGGGTTACATTTTTGCAGCTTGTGTGTTTTATAACCTGATTATTGATATGGAGGCTCCACTATTAAGCTTGGCAATTCTGGCAGAGTTTATTAACAAACTTGATTGATTAGTGTTAATAATAGATATAAAATATCAGCTGATTGTTGTAGAATACTCCATTACATGTATAATGAACAATCATTGCCACCTTATGATAGTGTTATCAAGAACACCCATGATAATGTCTATTATCTTTTTCTTTTCAGTGAATTTTGACCACTTTCAAATTCTAAGGGCCATTGGCAAAGGAAGCTTTGGAAAGGTAGCTAATTTAAACTAGGTGACCCTTGACCTTTCAGGATACCAAATTGTTAAACAAAAGAATGCATGCCAAATGTCAGTATAATTAAATAGCCAAATGTTAATAAGATATTGATATTACTATATGTATAACAACTAAATGGAAAAAAGGTTCATATAAAGTTGTAACAATCATTTAATGTTCTGAATATTCACACAAAGAAATACATGTACATGTACATTTTTTCAAATTATTAACATGTACATTCATTTCAAAGTATAAAGTTCTATTCTTAAAAAAATACATACATGATGTATTAAAAGACGCTGTTAAATAGATAAAACATTTATGTACATATATTTTCAGTGTTATCAGGTAACCATGGTAACTAGGCATCATTTAATCCATTAATTAAGTGTTCCATTTATCTCCCTTGTTGTTTCAACACTTTCCCCCAGGTCTGTATTGTACAGAAAAAAGACAACAAGAAAATGTACGCCATGAAATACATGAACAAGGCCATGTGTGTGCGGAAAGACGCTGTCCGGAATGTGTTCCGAGAGGTGGAGATCCTGTCCTCCCTGGACCACCCCTTTCTGGTCAACCTCTGGTACACTTTCCAGGACGAGGAGGACATGTTCATGGTCGTTGACCTACTTTTGGGGGGAGACCTACGGTTCCACATTCAGCAGGAGGTACGGTTTGAGGAGAGCCACATCCAGCTGTATGTCTGTGAGATAGCGCTAGCACTGGATTATCTCAGGAAGAAGTATATCATACACAGGTACTAGAAAAACATTTATTGGAGAAAAAACACAGTGGGGGGAAAGTTAGGGGAAAATTGAGTATAGGGTACCTAATCCAGCTTTATGTCTGAGATAGCGTTAGCACTGGAAAAGTACATCATTATTACACAGGACCTGCTAAATAAGATGGGGGGGGGGGGGGGGGGGAATTTGGGAAGAGGGTAGGAAATCCAACTAATATAGTGTCTGTGAAATAGTCTTAGCACTGTTTTAATTCATGAAGAAGTACATCATACAGAGGTACCGATAAAATACAATTATTGGAGAAAAAACAATGGGGGAAAACTAGGGGAAAGTTGGGGAATGGGTAAACACATCAAGTTTTAGTCCATGAGATAGCATAGTGCTGGACTATTTCAGAAAAAGGTATATCATAAACAGGCTCTGCTTTGAAAACAATGGGTGAAAACGGGAAAATTGGAGAAAGGGGACCTCATCCAGCTGTACATTTGTGAGATAGCGTTAGTGCTTGACTATCCTAAGAAAAACTTTATCGTACACAGGTATTGGTAAATGTAATTATTGGAGACAAATACAATGGGGGAAAAGTAAGGGAAAGTTTGTGAGGAGGATAAAAAAAATTGTTTCTTACATGATATGAATATTATTCAATCTCAAGACAAAAAAGGAGATTTAATAGTCAAGGTCATTCATCAAGGTTAAAGGTCACTGTAGCATACTAGAAAATACTAATTAAATTGATTTGATTATTTTGACTCTCACATACATTCAGTACCTCTAATTCCACTCTTGTACTGCATGACTAAAGGAAAATCTTGATTTTCATTGGAAATTAACTAGCCAGTCATCTTTTCCCAAAATTGTTTCATTCAAGAATTTTTAAATTACCGGTAGATATTGATAACGTTTTCAGTTTATTAAGAGGAAGTATTTAAGAGAGCTGGATTGTGAATCCCTGCTAGGTAATCATTTAATTTAGACTGGTGCTCTATCTGTAGCCACCCACACCTAAAATAGGTCAATACTTATTGGTAAATGTATACACAAACATCTGCCTCAATGATACAATGTATGCATTCATTGAGAAGCCACCTCTTTCACAGAGCTCCTGATTGTATTACTGTTATATTTATAGGATGATGTTGATCAACTGAGCGAATACAGTTAATGTACTAAGTCAGTGACCTTTGTCCTATTGACTTTTGTAATGTACTAAGCGACCTTGACATAGAATAATGGAGTATGAACTGTGAGGAGCCATGTTTTGGTCAAAAGGATTTAATTCCTGCTGAAAGATTTCATTTTAAAGACCATTTCAAAGCCTTTAGCAAATGTGAAATTATTTGATATATTTAATTAAGATAGGTAAAGAAATTCAAGATCATTCAAGAACCATTCAGCGGAATGTAATCAATAAATGATCAAGATAATGCAGGCGTAAAAGTGCTTTATCAAGATAAATTAATTTGTCTGAACATGTCTTTACGAGGAATTCCTGTGAAGGATTCCAACTCCTTATTGTTCTAAATTGCATTTTTTCCTACTTCTGTTTGTCTCCGTGGGTGTTTTAATATGGAGATAAATTACACAAAAGTACACCCAGAAATAAATAAAACAATTTAAAGCACTGTTAAGCATCCATGTTTATATTGTTGTGAGATAATTTGAGGTACAAAATCCTTGTAGACACTCAATAAATTTTGAGTAAAGGGTGTGCAGTGACCTTAAACTAAGTTTCAAGGTCAAATGTGAAGGACATAGCAGAATTATATGAAAAATCCTTGTCTGGAGCTATTCTTCTCTCCCTTTTGTCCAATCTGGCCTATACTTCACCACAGGGTGTCTATTATCAAAGTTTATGTAGTTACCATGAATGATGTCTGTAGGTCAAGTGTCAAGGTCATATCGGATCACACAAAAATCCTTTTATTTTAAGAGCTTATATACACTCCACCTAGCCCTATTTGGCTCCTACTTCACATAAACAGAGCTTTTGGGTGTGCAGTGACTTTGAACCAAGTCAATGTGAAGGTCATAGCAGATTTCTTTATGACCAGTTTTAGATCATAGATTATTTCCCATTTGCTCAATCTTGCTCAGGTTGAACAAAAATACCTGTATGTAAGGGGTAATGAGATGGAATTAAAAGTTCTATTCCAGCTGGAAAATTTCTAAGTTATAGGTCAAGGTCAAAGCAAAATTCTCTGAAATGCTTTTTATCCTATTGTCCATTATTTAAGCGAGGCATTTTGAGATGGTCACGTTTCAATGTTGTCTAGATAATAATGAAATTATGAATTAATGAATATAATTGAAAAGAAAATATAACATAGCTGATATTTGGAGATTTCATTTGGTTGAATTTTAGAAAAGCTAGCTAGAGGTTGAATTTTAGAAAAGCTAGCTAGATCATGTTGTTTTCTGTATGCTAAAGTTACTGGTATTCACTGATTGTTTTTTCTGTTTTACAGGGATATAAAGCCTGACAACATCTTACTGGATGAAGAAGGTAAGAAAAATATAACCCCGATTAGAATTTCTACGATTAGAATGCCACCATCTATTGTGCTAAAGGACCTGATATGACAATCCTTAAGTTTTCAGAGCTGCCAAGAATTGAGTAGTAAATCAGTATTTATAGGTACAGTTGAACTTACAATACAATGGATATGTCGAAGTGATTTGTAAGTCCCAACTACTTATTTTTTAAATATTTTACCCTTGATATTTCGAATACTCGGATATCTCAAAGTTTTTAAACAGTCCCATCTACTTCGCGATAATGAAGTTTTACTGTATTTTCATATTAATAGGTTTAATGAAAAAGCAACATAGATATTGAAAACCCATGCATATGCATTTATTAGATTAAGGAGGCCCAGTGGTCAAAAAATTATCCATCAGATCCACCTCATATTTTTAAGAATTTGTTTAGCTATAAAATATTATTTAGTAAAGAATTTTCACTCTAAAATTTGGATGATCTTCATATAGAGCTCTTCTTTTAAGGAGATTTAGATAGTCTAAAAATGGCCACAACCATCCATCCCTGTTAATGTCACTATCTCTGACCTTCCTTCTTTTCAAAAGCTGATAAGAATGGAACAGAGAATCAGCACTATATATTTCCTAGTGTTTACATGTATTTCATTTATTGCCTTTATTTGATTTTTCTTACACAATCCCCTTTTTTTCAGATAAACAGATATTCCATCATAGCAACCATTTATAATCAAGTATTTTTATCATTTGTTGTATTATCTGTTTATCATAGAAGCAGAAGATGTCCATTTAGTGGAGCTTGTTGATTTCATTAGTTCACATTTTGATTTTTAGATGTGAAGCTAATAGAAGCATTAGATCGTTTTTTTTGTTCTTCGAGAAGCAAGGCCGAGAGAAATGCGTTTCCGGAAGGTCCAAAGTGACTGATGCTTTATGTATTTTATACAGTGTCTGTCTAAAGCAGATTACGTCCCTAGGAGAATTGTGCAGTAGTGCAGAGTCTGGGTATTGCATAATCCTCGATTCCCCTTAAGCCGTTACTTGTTTTATAACTTCATCCATCAAAGACCTCGCTAAGCTCGACTAGAGGAATAAGAAGATTAGGGGAAAAAATATGCAGTAGATTATGCTTTTAGATGGAATGATTTGAATGTTAAGTTGAATTCTATTGGTTTGTGTCTGCTTCCAAGTACTGCGTTACAATCTGTCCTGTAATGATGTGTCCCTTAAGATCACGGATTGCTCTGCTTAATCTTTTTGTTGTTGAATTATGTTTTAGTCGGATGTATTGAGATTAACTAGGATGTATATAGGATTCTTATTAATAAAGTCAAATATACAATGCTATTGGGTTGATTTGAGGAATAAAATTGAATTTTAGTCAGACTTTCATAAAATCAAGAAGGAGGTCAGGTAGCTATAGGATAGAGTGTTAAATTTATAAAAACCAAAATGCTGAAAAACTAATTAGAACAGTTTTAATTTAAGCAATCGCAACTGTTACATTGGTTAACCATGGATGTTATAATGGAATATGATATTTTAATGTTACCATGGTAACTATTAAAACATTGGTTTTCAACAACAGCAAAAATAATAACAACCAATGAACAGTTTTAAATCAACATTAATCGGTTCAGAATAAAGAAAAGTCTGTATTTTATTCAAGGAATCAATAAATATCATATCGCTCAAAAATAATTTGGTAGGCGATTCAGAGCTGGAGATGAATTATTAATGATGACATGTCAAGTTTCATGAAAATTGATTGAAATGTTAGTAAAGTGATAATCTGTGTCTCTTTGCTAAGAAACACAAGAAATGGCCTCTGTCAAAAGAAATGAAGACAACAATATGTCTAGCGGCATTGTCGCCTGGTCTCTGTATGCTATATTGATTCCGGGACAAACATTCCCCCGACATTTGACGCCCCAAGAAGGAACATAAAATGCTAAATTGACCGGTTCTGATATTGGATTGGACGTGTCTAGTCTTGCTGTCACTCATCATGGAAGAACTGTAAATGGGCGACCAGACGGCCATTATTAATCCAATCTTTGTTCTTTGGGTTCTGGAAATTGAGTCTTTCTAATGGACAGGATTTAAGAAAAGGCATTGGTTAATAGCTTGATTGAATGGCTAGAAGATGAAATCTGCATCTGCCTTAACCCCATTTTCTCACCCCTTCCATCCATGCCCTTCTTTCTTTTCCCCCACACTCACCAACTGCCATGATAAAAATGTTGGGAATTAGTTTGTTAATAGGAAAAAAATTTAATGTTTCTACAAATTTCAAAGGTTCACAAAGATTTGATTTTATTTCCTGAAGATTTTCATTGAATTCATAGGTTATGATTATTCTAACTATGAACCTAATAATGGGGGGGGGGGGGGAGATGGTTGCCCAAAACACAAATGAATTTTAACCACCTCCTCCAAAATCAAATGATATATTGATTACAATTATGTGCATTGATTTGATTACAACTATTTCCATTATACCCATGCATAGCTTTATATCCATCACAGTGACAACTGGCCACTCTCACATAAGCTTAATTTGCTTAATTGCTTGCGACCATTGGTCAACTTATTGAACTTCTCCTGTTCTCATATAATCTTTGCTATATTCTGATTGGTTCCTTCTCACTATTGCAGAGGAAATATCACCAAAGTTATATTCATTTGCTAATATATGCACATGCAACAGTTTGTTTACACAACATGATCTTCATTTTCTTAAAATTCATAAGGTTAAGTTTTACTCTTTCTCATTGAAAATGATAAGTACCAGAATTCATGAGAACAAGGACAGTTGAATGAGTCGGACCAAGATCAAAAAGTGGGGGGTCCTGTCTAAGTCCATTTAAGCTTCTGCCCCTATGGTGTTACTACGTGTACATGTAACCTAGCCACACCATCACCCCTTCATCTTTATTTAATTGTATTACATGTTACTGTTCATTTAAAGATTATTTGTTGTGTCTGCAGGTCATGTTCACATCACAGACTTCAACATCGCTACCTTGACCACCGACAATCAGCTAGCTACCTCCATGTCTGGTACAACTCCTTATATGGGTAAGTGCTGGAAGAATGAAATGTCCACTGATTCTTGTTCTAGATATCTAGATATGGTATATAAGAAATGCTGTAGTAGGACATCTTGAGCTAGCAACAGCAAATCTAGAAACATTCAAGTTTTATAAAAACATGAGTTATAATTTGTTAGTTTGACTGTATGGTCATCATGGTCATGGTTTGAACAATTTCTGAACGGAAAGGTCAAAGTCCAAGCACTTGTTCACTGTTGCTGGTGTTCACAGTGAGTTTACTCCTTATGTAAGGACACCACTAATTGTTCACCAAGCTGTATTCAGCAGCTGCTTAGTAGTCATGCCTTAGAGTTCCTTTATCATTGGTTCAAAGGATTCAAGCTGGAAAGCAGTTTATTTCATGGAATCACAATGACATACTTATGTACCAGTCTTCACATTTATCTCTTTGAAAAATAAAAGAAGAACAATTCTACAAAGCATTTTGGTTTAATTATTGATACACAATACTGTTTATATTTTAGCCCCTGAGATATTTGCCTGTGCATTAGATGAGTGCCCTGGTTACAGCTTTGCTGTCGATTGGTGGTCACTAGGGGTGTGTGCATACGAGATGCTGAGGGGACGGGTAAGTTATCAGACATGTTATTGGTGTTCTTAAGGGTGAGGTGGGAGGGAGGTATGGTGTTTATATTGGTGGTCACTGGGTGTGTCATCAGATGCGTTATTGGTTGTCCCTGGGGGAGGGGGCGCCTATGAGAATTTACTATTGTAACAAGACAGGGTAGTTAATGGGATGTATAATTGTTGCATGGTCTCTGGGATGAGGGTGTGTCTATGAGATATTGAAGGTCAGGTTTGATTACTGTATGGTTCTTTTGGGGTGTGTCTATGGGATGCTGATTGGATGGAAAGTTATCAGGTCATAACTGGCCAGGGAACTGGACTGCAAACAGCTGCTGCTGAATCTCAGAATGTCAGTGCTTGATTTAAACATTGGTCTCTTAGTTAAATGTATAAAAGCTGGCTGTTCATCGATTTTATTTAACAAGTCCTATTTATGTTATAAAATGTCCTTTAAATAATTTTTCAAAATACTGTAAATTAACTTTTATTCGTGACTTGCCCCACCACGTTGTGAAGTTTCTGCATTGATTCCGGAAGGATAGATTCAATGATAACAAAGACATATCTCTCTCTCTCTCTCTCTCTCCTTATCATAATGGGGAAAATTAATTCCTTCTTCATTTGCCTCTCCTGTAGGTCATTCTCACTCATAATTACTAATTTTGCCTGGAGCACATTATGAATTCAATAGACATAAGTTACTTTTATTGACAAAAGTTTACAATTGATTTAGCAAGATTTTGGCAAGGTGTCAAAAAATTACGTCTAAATACAGTTCTTACATTTTGGAAGTGATTTTCAGGCAGCTATATGCCTTAAATCAAATGACAGTAAAAAAGAAGGGGGCAACATTATTTAAAGCATGAAAAGGGGGCATAACCATGACCCAGCCCCTAGTCTATGGATAAGACCAAAAACTTTCAATACTTAGGTTTTCAGGCTAAACATTTCAAATATAATGCAGCAGCCGGGTATGCTAATATTTTTTCAGTATTACCGGTAAGATTTGCAAAGGGGAATAAATCAGTTTTCATATTTTAGTTATTCCCCTTTTTTATATGGCATTACTTTAATAAGTACGGCAGCATTTGACTTGATGTGGCGGTGTCTGAGAACCAAATACTTTTAATATTGATTTTTTTGGGCCAAATATACCTTTTGAACAATTCAATACTTCATACTCAAACTCTCTGCTCTGAAAAGTGAAATTTTTAGATTCAACAAATATGTATTTTAGTGCTGAGTAAGAAATTTATACTCACACAGCTATAAATGCAGGATGGTCCAACATTTTTTTATAGATGGACAAAGATTGTGTTATATTTTTTAGTCATGAATAAAATGTTTTGATTAATTTGTTTTGTTTCTGGATTTTTTATATGAAGGGTATCTAAATGATTTGATGTTTAGGCAAGAAGTAAAATGATAAAAATGTCTCTATTTGTGTTGATATTTCTCTAGTGGAATCACCTTTGAGCATGTTGAATAATATAGGCAGCAATCTTGATATTGCCAGAAGCACTGAGTAATTATCTAAAGTGTCTTTACACATTATTAAAGTGAGTTTGGAAAATCAAGGTTTAATGTACATATTGATCTTAGAATCTGTTGACAGACCTGAAGATTTTAAGATTTTACACATATATTTGTTGGTGCCAAATTTAGAGAACAAGTTTGATTTTGACATTAAAACCATAAAATGTTTAGGGCACTTACCAAAAGATGAAAAATTTCAATTGAAAACAATACTGTTGATTTTTCAAAAAAGAGAGTTCATTCATTTTTATACCCCCCGCAATCAAAGTTTGGGGGGTATATAGGAATAACCTTGTCCATCCGTCTGTCTGTCTGTCTGTCTGTCTGTCTGCAAAATTCTTGTTCAGTCCATATCTCTCCTATGGAGAAACATTGGAAATTCTTACTTCACACAAAGATTGCAATATGACCTTAGGGTGTGTCATGACCTTGACCCAAATTCATTTGGACAATGTCAGGAAAAGTGAAAATTTGTGTCCTTTTTTGTGGAGAAACATTGGAAGTTACTATTTCAAGTTCAAGATCATTGGAAGAAAAAATTCCTAATTCGCATCTGCTTTATACTGTTCTTATGGAGAAACATTGGAAGTTTCTATTTCATACTCAAATTGCTTATGACCCAAGAATGTGTCATGAACTTGATCCAGGGTCAGTTGTGCAAGTTCAAGGTCATTTTTTAAAAAAATGTTTAATTCCTATCTGGGCCATATCTTGTAATGAAAAATGATTAGAAGCTAAAATTGGACACAAAGATTGCTTGTGACCTGTAAATATGTCCTGACTTTAGCTTTGGTCATTTCTGCAAGTTAAATGTCACTATAAGAAAAGGAAGCATCTATTATTTTCTAATAGAGAATTACTTGAGTTTTAATATTTTTTAGCAGGGGGTATCATTTGTGAGCTTGCTCATAGTACCTCTAGTTTATGCAGAATTGAACTGACTTCAAATTTTATTCTAATGATAGAAAGCTTCTTAACTATACAAGTAATGCAGATACAAATGTACAATAAATTAATTTGGATTTAATATGTATAGTCAATTTTTAGTAGCACTGATCTAGATTGCTGCTGTAGACTTAGATATAAAAGCTTTGTTTGTTAGTAGATCATTAGCAGACAAGAGGCAAAATCAGACTTAACACTGTCTTATAAATGTTATAAATGGTGCCATAAGTTGCTTCAAGAGCTCCTTCAAGATTACAACACATCGATATAACCAAGTTGTTTTTGTGGCGAGAGATTTTGTCTTTGATTTTTTTTGGTCATTACTGACGGAAGCGGACTTGACAAATGCTGTTTTGATTGGCTTCTGACTAGACGCTAATGGGGATGTTCGAATCTCGTATTTAGCCAGTAATTGACAGTTTGGATGTTAGATTAGTTTTGGATGACAAAGTGCTTATGAATGTGATTGAGATTAATGAATGTTTGGCAATGAAATTTTTATTTATAAAAGCAATCTACCTTGAAGGGATAGGTTTTTTTTTTTTGGGGGGGGGGGGGGGGAGAGGGGGGTTTGCTGTTTTACATTTAGTTTAAATCATACTCTGAATATCATGAAAATATCATGAAAATTTATGATGCATTTTCCTAATCAAGATTCCTGTATTTGTTTCCTTCTTTTGAAAACTTTTAATATACCCATTCAAGTCCAGATGTTGATTTGATATTCCTTTTTTTTTTAATCATTTTTTTTTTGGTTGTAGTATATAAATGCAGAGTTCTGTATCGTCTCTTTTTGACATAATCATGAATGCTGAAATATATAAGTTTATAATGGACAATTCAGTGATTGTTTCACAAAAATTGTTTGCAATTCTTAATTATAATATTAATGCCAACTGACACTATGTAACTATAATACATGTAACTACAATTTTTACCTGTTAAATGCACACTATGTTTCAAGGTGCCTTTTCATTTTCATTAATGTTTTTTTCATGTCATTGAAATCACCCTAAAGTGATAAATAAATGCTGAATTCATCATGATCTATTTTTGAAGTGAACAGAATAAATCTCCCAGGACAGTGAGCAAACAAGTAGTGTAATTAATTGCTGTAACATTTGACATTCCAAACAAAGGGAGGGATGTTCCATCATTGTACTTAATTTATCAATCTGTTTTTATTCATCATTTATTCATAACTTGTTAAATACTTGGTTTTTTGGTGCTCCCCCATGTACATGACAGGGGTACATAGAGGTTGTCATGGTGATCTTCCATCCCTCTGTGTCATTATGTTCATCTGTTATATTTTAAAAGAAATGTGTCAAGGTTATTTTCATCAAACATAATACAAAGATACATATATTAGATAAGAGCAATTATATAGTGTCTAAATTTTCTGACCTTGACCTTCCTCATGACCTTGACATTACTTTATATGTTCCTAATTTTGTGTTGAGATTATTTTCAAAGAAACTCAGAGCATGATGTTTGTTATCAAATGTTGTATCAGTATGTAGATACTTATTGGTGAGAGCAGTTCACGCTCCCTATGACCTTGACTTCACTATTCCTTCCTTTTGCATTTACCATATACTTGGTCTCAAATAACCTGTCCAAGATTTTGTCACCAAGCCTCATTTACTACTACTGATACAGATTGATACTCAAAATTGGAAATTTATTTATCCACTATTAACTATTTGTGAAGGTTGTGTATTTGTATGTGTCAGGATGTTTGTTGGATAAAAAACAGAACCATGATTAATATTTTTATGCTTACTTTAAATTTATAAAATAAAAATTAATTTCAAGTGTAGACATTTTAGAATTCCATTTTACTTTTGGAAAGCTAGCTTCATTCACAAAACCAGGAAATCACTTCTTTGGTTCACTTTGATTAAATGAACTTCTTCAATTGAATTCATTCTATGATATTGAATAGTAACCCTAGTAACCTGGGAAAAGAATATGTAGCTGACAAGTGTGGCTCAGTCTCTACAAATGTCCCCACAAGTCTTTGACGAAGATATAACAAGTGCAAGACAATTTATTGGATTTCAGACATTGCGAGATGTTAAAAATGTAGGCTGTATCTTAAGCTTAGCAATGCTCATCAATAATCGACATTGCAGAGAAAAGTTAATCATTAAAAAATTGTTTTTTTTCTCTGTGACAGCTAGCATGAGCCATTGAGTGCTAGGTATTGTTAGCTAAGAATTAATTCTTACAAATAATATTTTTCCAGTTTTGCAAAATCAATATTTTTATTGTGCTAACTGAGAAAAATTCTGAAGAATTTTCACGCAACAAAACTGATTTTAAGTTTTAGTTGTATAATATCAGACCATGATTTATTTAAATTTCAGTCTTTTTTTGGGTTATTGACATCTCAGAACAGTGCAAAACACTTGCAGCCTGTTGAATTACTGGTTTCATTCCCTATCACATGTAGTGAAATGTTATCAAACAACTTTCGTTCTAAGTCACAAAACTGCTCTTATTAGCTGACCCTAATCCAGATTTATATTAGTTCTTCTGTAAATATCCATTTTAAATCAGTGGCCATACAGTTTGCAGACGTGTTGAGGTACAATAATTATTATATGTAACAATTTTCAAAATGAGAGCAGATCTTTTCTGGTGATGATACACATGTATATAGTCAGTGTATTGAACAAGTTACCAGTACAGAATCACAGCAATTTAGAGCATCACTTAAAGTACCATGCTGAGATATGTATTTCTCGTATTATCACCGGTGTGAGATCGGTTTATCCAGTGTGAGACAGCAGTGTGAGATTTTTCCGTCTTACACTGGGTATTACTACGCCACCGTAAAATGTAAACAAACATCGTATTCTGTAAGTAAATGATAAATGATAGAATGAGATGATCCATTAAGTCCTTATTTTGATTAATTGATTACAATTTATCATGATTTTAGTGAAAAATATGTCGTATGCTCTCTTCTTGACTTGCACTATAGTATGCGGAGGGATAAACCGAAAGTAAACTTTTGAACGTCATATCAGAAAGTTGTCAGACATTGTTTTTCTATGTTAAATATTGTGAGAAAAATAATCATTCATTATATACTCGTATACTATAGTGAAATTCCACCTCGGGGGCAAGATTCACGGTCTAGGACTCGGCAGAGCCTCGTCCAAGACAGTAAATCTTGTCCCCTTGGTGGAATTTCACTATCCACACTCGTAATAATGAATGATTCTATTAATACCAGATATGAACATGATGAAGGTTGATGCTTAGAGTACAAAATTTTAATATCTATTGATAAATTTCTGCATTTACTGTAAATCAACTTTTATTTGTTACGACTTTATTTTGTGATTTACCAGGAATTAAAATGGTTAAAATGTAAAATATGATTAGATTCAGAATACAAAAATTTAGGAAAGCAAAATAACGTTTCTCCAAATTAAACATGATGTGGCAATTGAATTGCTGGTGACTGATAATATAACTGAAATTCTATGAAATCAATGTTTATAGAACTAAATACAAAACTCATTAAAGAATACATTTTTAATTCAGTACTATGATAAATGCAAATTGTATATGCTTGAATGTAATATGTAAAATAACCTTTTGCAGTTAATATTGGACTACAAGCAACATATCAATTTAGATTATCCGGAAAATGAAATACCTAAGTCAGTATTTATTAAGGACTGGTGCATTGCAATAACAAGCTAACAACAAGGCTATCATGAAACTTGCGAAAATTTCTTGCAAATGAATAAAAGTTGGTTTATAGTATATAATGTATAGATGCACATATATCTTTATTGGGGGCTATATAAAGCTATGCTGATGCCCCATTGTAGTCAGTCTGACAGCCCCTTCATCCAGCTCTCCGATACCAGTATTCCTTTTATATTGCCCTGGATATATTCTCTCTCTCCTCCATCCAATCTGGCCAATACTTCACTAGAAAAGTACTTGTGGGTTGAGTGAATGTTGGAAAATCAAGGTCAAAGTTAATAACCTCTAATGTGTGTTTAATAAGTCTGATTTTACCATGGAAAAATCCACCATTTTTTATATCTGTGCATGCTGGTAGTTTTATTATACATATAAAATATAAAATATGTATAATTCAGTAGTGCAAATAATGAATTTAAATGAATAACCTGACATTTTTTTTAACTTTGCAGAGACCATATGATATTCATAGCAGCACCTCCATTCATGAGGCAAAGCAAATGTTTACAACACTTAAAGTGCATTACTCATCAAACTGGCACAGTGGCTGCAAAGACCTTATAAAACAGGTAATTATAGAGAACCTTATAAAACAAGTTATCATAGAGGACCTTATGATACAGGTAAATATAAAGAACATTATTAAACAGGAATAATATTTATAGAGGTCCTTATATAGAGGACCTTATAAATCAGTAATTACAGAGGACCTTATAAAAGTAATTATAGAGAACCTGATAAAACAAGTTATCATAGAGGACCTTATGATACAGGTAAATATAAAGAACATTATTAAACAGGAATAATATTTATAGAGGACCTTATATAGAGGACCTAATAAAACAAGTAATTATAGAGAACCTTATAAGACAGGTAATTATAAAGAACCTTATAAAACAAGTTATCATAGAGGACCTTATAAAACAGGTAATTATGGAGGACCTTATAAAAAGGTAGCTTAATAGAGAACCTTATAAAACAGGTAATTATAGAGAACCTTATAAAAAGGTACCTTAATTAAATAGAGAACTTTATAAAACAGGTAATTGTAGAGGACCTTATAGATCAGGTTATTATAGTGGACCTTATAACACAGGTAATCAAAGAGGGCCTTATAAAACAGGACTGTTTTTTATAGAGGACTTTATTTATACCAGGTAATCATATAGGACCTTTAAAACCAATTACTATAGAAAATTTTATAAACTGATAATTATAAAGGATACTGTAAATCAGATCATTATGTAACAGTTAATTATATAGAACTGTATGTAGCAGGTTGTGTAGAGGTCCCTTTATAACAGGCTATTTTTATAATAGAAGACCTTAGAATAAATTATTAATATTAGAACCTCATACACAGGTTATCACAGAAAATTATTTTATTAGAGATTATGGAGAACCTTATAAACATGTACTTAAAGAGGATGGTATAAAGCATTGTGTTATAGACTGAGGACCTTATTATGAGGACCCAGTAGGTTATATATTTTCTGGGGTTATTATTATCAATCAATCCATGTTTCAGCTGTTGTACCTGGACCCTGAGAAGAGAATATCATCACTTGAGGCCTTGCAGAAGCATAGCTTTATCGCTGACCTGGACTTTGACATGATTCTACACCGAGAGATCAAGCCTCCATTTGTGCCTTCTGTAAGGATCATCTGGAACAATCCTCTCCTCCATGTGCTTCTCAAAGAGAAACCATTCATTTGATAAATATTTTATTCACAGTTCTTTTGAAATTAAAAAAAAAAATTAGTTCTTTATTTTGGATTATTTCAGGATTTTTGGAATTAACCTTATTGAATATACTGCATATTATTGGTAAATTTTGCTTGCTTTGATTTTGCCCCAGTCGCACTCATTGTCCGTAAGTGGATTTAAAATCGGGTTCGAAAAAATAGGTTCTGGGAAGCCTTTATAAGGTCTATTTACTAGTATTACCTAGATGTGATTGTCTTGTAGAAAGACCACCTGAATTGTGACCCAACATATGAACTGGAGGAGATGATCATCGAATCAAAGCCACTTCACAAGAAGAAGAAGAGGCTTGCTAAACAGAACTCTAAACGAGAACTGTCTCATCAGTCATCAGTGGTAAGAGACTCCAGATATCTCACAAAATCTCATTGGAACTTATGTAAATTTATGACATTCCTTACAAGTAGAGACTTGAGATATCTCACAAAAATCTCATGAGAACTTAATATGTATATTCATGACATTCCATTACTAGTCTAGGAAGAGGCTTGAGATCTTTACAAAATCTCAAGGGAAGAGTAAGGTCCATTCACATTGACCCCCTCTCTTACCAGTTTAACTACAGTTGTTAGAAGCTTGAGATATCTCATAAATCTTTTGGGAAGATAGGTTCATCTAAAGACAGTTCTTGCCAATAAATTATTACTGATAACAAGTTTAAGATATCTCACGAAAATAAATGGCAATAAAGTTTATTTTTATAGATCATTCCTATTCAGTGAAAAGAAGTTTGAAATATATCATTATTATTATTAATCTCATTATGAGTTTAAGTACTTACACAATGAGATCTCAGTGTTGAAAAGCTTGCAAGATCTCACAAATTAAATCTCTCATGGTGGTTAATACATGCTTTTGCTTTTCTCACATGACCTCAGTATTTAAAGCTTCTCAAAATCTCACATCAAGGCCAGATACATTACCGGTGATATAATATAATGGTGAATGATTTTGATTTAAAATATTAGCGTGATTGATTTAATGGAAGACAATAATACTCTTCTTTTGGTTAATTTTGATAATCAGTGTGTCATAGATTGAAAGCTTTTGATTTTGTGAAAAGTAAAAGATCTTTGAAGTGAACTTTATTCATTTTAATTTGTATAAGTTTTTTGAGCTACTGTGAATTAAGATTTTATTTAATTGCTGGTCATAATAATTATAAATATTAACTTTTCTATAAACAGGAAGGTGATACAGCCCATGACACGGAGGAGAATATCTTCAAATACTTCAGGATTTTCAATCGCGAAAGGTATGCATTGCATGTATTTATTATTAATTTGGATATTTCGATGTCTTTTCAAGGATGGTAATGGAGCTGCAGCCTACGTTTTGACCCACAGCCCCTGAGACAAACACTGTGTATTGGACATTCACTATACCACAATGTCACTGAAGCAGTTACTATAATTGTACATTTTCTATTTCAGTCATTGAAAAAACCAGTTCAGTTTTTTTTTATATTCACACACATGTATATTTCAGTCACCTTCATGTTAAATCCTATTTAATAGGTCAAATAGACTTCTTCTCTTTGCTTAATTTTGAAAAGGAATGAAATACATATACAGTAAGACTGTTGAACTTCCATATCTTGAACACTGATATCGCGTATTCTATGGATACCATGAAATGATTTAAAGGTCCAAACCTTTTTATAATAAAGAATTTTCACATCGATATCTTGATTCGTTGTTGTCTCAAAAGTTCTCAGTCCAATGGAAATCTAGATAAAGAGGTTTAACTGTAAAAAAAATTGCTGACCATCATTGCTTTTTGATAAACTGCTCTATGGCTTAGGAAGCATAAACTGTTAAAATCCAATTTTTAATTATTAAAAAATGTTAGGTTTATTCACATGTAGTTAACTGCAATATAACACCATCTGTTGCTTGTTTTCAGAGAATTACCTGGACATAATCAGGAGGAAGCTCACCCAACTCACCAGGAAAAAGACAATGAGTGTTACGAATCTCAGGATGAGCTGGAGGCTCCCGTCAGAGCGGCCTCCAAACCGAGAGTTACTAAACAAGTGACGTTCGACTCGAGCGAGCTTCATACCACCAGCAAAAAACCCATCTCCAGCATAGGTGCTAGTACCTCCTTCAGTTGATGGCAAGCAGTACTGGTGTTGCTGATTAGGTAGAAAGATTCAATTTTGTTCCACTAAAATTGAAGAGGAATAAAATTGATTTTTTTTTTTCTGGAGGGAAAACAGGTGTATCTTCTGAGAAATATGTGAAATGTATTGATAAAAAACAGGACTGTGAATGGACCTGGTTTATATATATGTCCATGCTTTCCTTGCCACATGACGTCAATCTTTTTGATGATCTAGTCTTGATTTTTCTCTAGTCAAGGATTTTTTCTTGTACCCACTGCATAGTTGTATGTAGTAAGGGGTTGTTATTAAGGGGCAATTAAGCAATGGTATCATGTTCATTTATCTGTACAATACCATATCATGTCACCTGTATGTGTTTAACAGTTATTACAGGGAGAAAGTAGAAGTACAGAAATTTTGTTTAAAGTATTAAAGTAAAGAGGGTATTAGTTACAAAATGTTTGTGAGGTACAGTACCAATCAGACCCAACCTAACACCAGAGCAGACCCCAAATAAACCCCCGGTTTTCTTGCGGGGTTTACTTGGAGTTTACTCTGGGTCTGCTTTTTGAAAATTTGCGTCCACTCATGGCTTACTTTGGGTTTACTCGGGGTTTGCTTTTGGGGTCCACTTTTGGGGCCCACTGTACACACTGAAGTGGGAAACAGACCCATTTTTAGCTCACCTGAGTTGAAAGCTCAAGTGAGCTTTTTTGATCACATTTTGTCTGTCATCTGTCTGTCTGTTTGTCTGTCCGTCCGTCCATCCGACTGTCTGTAAACTTTTCACATTTTTAACATCTTCTCCAGAACCACTGGGCCAATTTCAGCCAAACTTGACACAAAGCCTCCTTAGGCAAAGGGGATTCAAAAGATGTAAAAATTAAGGACCAAGCCCTTTTTCAAAAATCTTCTCCTCAAGAACCATTTGGCCAGGAAAGCTTAAACTTATGTGTAGATACAAATTTGTGAAAATCATAACCCCCGGGGGTATGGCGGGGGCACAATGGGGGTCGAATTTTTACATAGGAATATATACAGTAAATCTTTAAAAATCTTCTTCTCAGAAACCAATCAGCCAGGAAAGCTTAAACTTATGTGGAAGCACCCTCAGGCAGTGTAGATTCAAAGTTGTGAAAATCATGACCCCCGGGGTATGGTGGGGCCACAATAGGGGTCGAATTTTTACATAGGAATATATAGAGTAAATCTTTAAAAATCTTCTCAGAAACCAATCAGCCAGAAAAGCAGAAACCTATTCTTAAGTTAAAATCAAAATCTTGAGGATTAGGGTTGGGCCACATTGGGGATCCAATTTTACAAAGGAAAACATTTTAATTGTTCACAAAAACTAAAATGTTATCATATATGGTTTTACTTATATGCCAGCATTTTGACATATTGCCGATTCTTTAAATTTGTTTAGAATTTGGCCCCTGGACGATTCTTGGGCCACACAAGGGGTTCAGAGTTTGATGTAGGTTTATATCCCATATGTAAACAGTTGTTTAGGATCTTTATTGAACTGCAACGCTTAACATGTGATATGACTATAAAATCATTCTGTTAGAAAAGGGATTGATTATCAACATAAGAATATCCAGGGGGAAAATGGATTTTTCTTAATACAGGATCTACATGTATTATACCATATTGTCCAGATATTTTGTATAATGACTCCATTAAGCTGATTTTATCATGCCTATTGTTGCACAGGTGAGCAATGTGACCCATGGGCCTCTTGTTTATCTTACCCTCTTGCTGCCTGTAATTCCTGCCCCTTGAATATTCCATATACACATGTAGCGTCTGCTTTCAGGGGTATACTTCTGATCGGGGTTTACCCTCTGTGTCCACTCCGGGTTTACTTTGGGTTTACTCTGGCTTTACTCTGGGTCCACTCTAGTAAACCCGGAGTTAACCCAGAGTAAACCCCGAAAGTAAACCCAGGGTTTAGTTGGGGTTTATCTTCTGTTAGGTTGGGTCTGATCGGTACTATACATGTACCTATGAATTGGACAGTCTACTTTTACTGTCACTGTTTGTTTGCCACAATGACCTACAGTTTACATGTTACAATTGAGTGGGTTACTAGTAATTACTTTGAATTCCTTATTTTAGGCAAGTAATTAATTCTGGGATTCCGCAGTTTTGTATCAAAATGCAAGTCTAGAATATAAAATCGCGATCACCTTTTTTTTGGTTATAATTTCCTATAGTTCAAAACTGTCTAAAAAGTAAAAGCGAAATTTTAAAATCCACGAGGGTTGCTTCTCACGAATTTATGCGGAATTAAATTCCTCGCGCTTAATCAGGAATCTTGTAAAACATGTGTTTTCCTTAAGAAATCTGTCATTAAATTGCCTAGAATTTCAGCATATATATTGGGGGTCAAAATTTTTGATGACACCACTTTTAATTTGCCGATTTTGTAAGGTAATAGTTCCCTTAAAAGTTATTTATTACAGACAGAGTTATATCTCTTGTTAGAGGGACACTATATTAATTTTAATTCATTGCATAAGAAAATAGGCATAATCTTTAGATAATTGCTTTAAAAACCACCTCATGTATTTGGATATGGATCTGAGGACATTCAATATTTTTATGGAAGAGTTTTTCCTTGATTTTTTTAATTTTTTATTTTTGACACATAGTCATTGACATTATAGTTTTAATTTTCTAAATCTGTTGCTATAATCAAGATCTGTTGAAGCTTTAGCCTATTCCTAGTCCAACTAAATGTGTATATCTGTCTTAGAATTAAGAAAAGACAAAGAAATGTTGACTGAATCTCAGAAGATTTTATTTCTTACTAACAATTTTTGTATGTTTTACGGTGATAGTTGTTGCCTGTTTTAATTAAATAATAATTTTTTTTTGGATAAGATTTTATAATTTATTTTTATACAGCTTGGAAGGAATTTTTGAGTTTATCATATGATTATGAAATTAATTAAAATTTTTATTTATAAAAAGTTGGATATTAAAGTTATTGATTTTTTTTATGAATGAAAGTTAAATGTTTCCTTCCACCAATATAATGAAACATTTCATTTTTATACTTGCTTTTTAACATTATATGATGTTATTTAAAAGCATGATCCATGTATATACATGTACATGCATGCATATAGATATACATGTATATACATAAATCATGGTATAATGAATTAAAGTTCACATATACATGAATGTTACTGTAATATGTGATATCTCCCTTGAGGACTATATTATTTGTATTTTCCATTTAGACCAATAGAGGAATTTTTCTTCTTGGACCATGGAAAATGGGAATATCAATCAATCTCAAATATTAATTATGACATGATGTAATGGGCAATATATATTTGAAAGTTTTACATATGAATGTTTATTGCAACAACTGTGCTCACAAATTGCTTGTGATTAATTTTTTTCCTGTTTTATGGGGATATAAATATGATTTGGTCACATGATCAAATCCGATAAAACCCTTATTTCTTATGTCACCGTAGAAGAGTTTGTTACTGCACTATTGTGAATCACTAAAGCTTTAGCGACATTTGGATAAGATGTTTTAATATAGTGTTCAAATCTTATTCACATTCCTTTGGTTATACATGCATTAATTTGATCAATTTTTATGTTCACGTTTTATGACATAAGAATTATTCGTAATTATGTTATATTTGCCCTGTTAGAAACAATCCTACAATGAAATGATGCCAGACTCATTGATTTTTTAAATTTTTGTTAAAGTTAATTTTACAGCCATTATATTTTCATTTGTGTATGGAGAGAGAGAGAGAGTAATTAGGCTATAATTTAACCCCCCATGATAAATAATTTTTCTTCTTATAGAACCAGATTATATATACTTGAAAATAGAATTCAGTGCATATTTCAGGGCAAATTATGTAAAAAAAAAAATGACAATCAGAGTTCTGTGTTTTTATTGTATTATTCTTCATTACACAAAGCTTCTGTCATGAAAAATGAAAAATATGAATTTGATATTATCTTGTTGTCAATATGCTTTGTTTTTAATTCTAGAATATGACTTGATTATTCGCTAGTATGTGTTTGTACACATTGTTACTTATTAGAAGAAATATTTCCTATTTTCAATCTATCCGTATTTTACACAGCCATTCAGACATACAGATTTGTAAACTTGGAAGGCTGCATGCATGATCATTGTTTTATTTTAATTATTTTACTTTTTTCTTGTTTTCTTTGTTTTATTATTTATATTTTATTCACTGTTGGCATATGTTTTTTAAAATAAAGGATTTGAATATTTTGTTATTTTAGTGATGTGAAATGATCAGAAATATTTTTAGCTCACTAAGACGAAGTCGGGCGGAGCTTAGGTTATACCCCCGGCGTCTGCGTCCAGACCTGGTTAAAGTTTTTGGTACAGGTCCTGTATCTAAGTTATTACTTGTCCTATCTTCACCAAACTTGCATGTATGATGCATCTGCATCTACTCTTATGAACTTGAAAGACTTGGATGCTGAATCTGGGCCATGAATTTCAGATGCTGGAGAAGGTTAAGGTTTTTGGAGCAGGTTAAATTTTTTGGAGCAGGTGCCCTCTGATGATTATATCTTAGTTATTACTGGTCCTAACTTCTCAAATCTTGCATGGGTGGTGAGTATTATGATACTGATGCACCTGTGAGGCTTGATTGCTGAATCTGAGCCATAGCTTTTGGATGATGGATTATTACTGGTCCTAACTTCACCAACTTTCAAGGATGGTGCATCTTATGATACTGATGCACTTGATAGGCTTGGATGCTGAATCTGAGCAATAGGTTTCGGATTCTGGATGAGGTTACGGTTTTAGAGCTGGTTAAAGTTTTTAGAACAGGTGCCTTTTGATAGACCAACTTTTGTTATTATTTGTTCAATATTTATTAAATTTGAATAGATTATGCATCTTTTGAATTTGATGCACTCCACAGGCATGGATGCTGAATCAGAGCCACAGGTTTAAAATGTGGGATAAGGTTTAGTTTTTTGGATAATAGATAATTGTATACTATTTCAAACTTGTGTGGTTGATTTAACTATACAGATGAATCGCAGAGGTAGCTTCAGATACAGAGCCGGATCTCCATTATCAAGGATGCGAAAAGACTCCAACCTGACTCAAACTTGCTTGATAGATGTGTTTGATGTTAAATGATATAACATGATTCCTATGATGTAGTATTGTATGATATGATAGACTATTTTATTATATGATACAATATTATACCATATAATATTGTAAAAAATTATATGATACTCTATGATATTGTATAAATTTTTTTGTATATTATGATATGATATTGTATCATATGATATTGTTATGTATCATATTATGCGATATTGTATAATATCATACTATATCATACAATATGATATCATGTTACATATTGTGATCTATTTTATGATATGATATTGTTTCATATGAATATTGTATCATATATTATGATATGATAAAATAAATATATGATGCTATATGATATTGTTTCTTTTTATATCATATCATTGTATCATATGATATTTTTATATAGAATATTGCATATTATGATACAATATTGTATAATATGATATTGTTTTATATATTATTGTATCACATGATATTGTATCATATCATATTGTTATGTATGATATTGTATCATATACGATATTGTATATTATGATATTGTAGTATATAATATATTATTGTATCCCATGATATTGTATCATATAAAATATTATAATATATAATATCGTATCATATTATATGATATTGTATAATATCATACTATATCATACACTATGATATCATATGTTACAATATTGTGATGTATAATGTGATATGATATTGTATTATATGAATCTATATTGTATAATATATCATGATATTGTATTATGTGATCAAATACAATAACATATATCACAATACAATACCGTTTTATATTTTTTGATGCAATCTCATTTCTTGATATGATATCATATGTTACAATATCATATTGCATCATTATATATTACAGTATAATATTGTTTCATATTATATATTATATGACACAATATTGCAATATTGTAATTTATAGAAGTCTTTTGATCAACATTGTATCTTACGATACTGTATGAAATTAACATATGATTATCAAACAATTTTTTACATATGATATAATATTGCGTCAAACCACACTACAGTATCCATGAATATCCAAGATTATTAACTATGATTTTCATATAATATTATAAAGGTGGCCTCATAAAGGTGATGCCTCGTCTCGGTGAGCTTTGTAATCTGTGATTACCTATGTTTTTCTATTTACAGTATAGCTATTGAAACGATTTTCAGCCGATTTTTTTAATCAATCGACAGTAAATTGATTCTTGAGTGAAGTGTAAAAATATCATGATAATCACAATGAAACAACAAGCTGTATTCATTAAACCAAACCAAAAACATACAAAATTAACACATTTTACTGAAAAAGAAGTCATTTCGTAAAGCATATCAATGTAAATAAAATGCTTTTTTTGGTGCATGGTACCGTATGAAGGTAGCGAGCATTTCAACACAATATATAGCTGCCTCAGCGGATGGTGAAACTTTCTTCATAAACACTACCAAAACAAGCGTTACGTGCTAATTACAACTCTCTCTCTCTCTCTCTCTCTCTCTCTCTCTCTCTCTCTCTCTCTCTCTCTCTCTCTCTCTCTCTCTCTCTCTCTCTATCTCTCTCTCTCTCTTCAATGATCTATATAATTATCATCGTGCAAAATTCACTGTTCATTAATAACTTTATTTTGGACTTTACTTTTTAAATTCAACATCTGTTTCGTAATATTTTCTCACAGTTTATTTTGTACAAAGTTACTTATTCAATTCTTGATTGACACCTTTCAGACTCTATACGTGATTTCAAAGAGACAGAGTGTTATGTTTTAAGAACTGCTAATCTGTTAAAACAACATTGTGCAATTATCTGTCAAAAAGTAAAAGAGTAAAAGTTAAATTATCATAAATGTCAGTCGGTTCCTTGCACAGAAGGAACAACCAATTTTTCCATGTCAAGATCATATTCTACAACTGTTTTGGAGTCTGGCGTCAGTCCGTAGTCTCAACATAACTATTGTTCGATCTATCAAGAAATATTAATTTTCATTTTCCTGTGTCTTTGTCTGTGATAACACTACGAATCAAATTATAACATGTAGTCCAATACATTTCATAAATGACGCAAAATAACTTACTTCTGGGCGCAAGAGGCATAATTATACGAAATGAAAATAATGCGAAAATGTCAAGAATTTAATGTTTCATCGTAAAATTGATGAAAATTATATAAATAATAAGGACTTATTTTTAGCTCACCTGAGCAAAATGTTCAAGTGAGATTTGTCCATTGTCTGTCGCTGACGTTGTCGTTGTCGTACACTTTTCACATGTTATCCTCTTCTCCAGAACCACTTGCCCAATTTCAACCAAACTTAGCACAAAGCATCCCTGGGCCAAGGGGGATTAAAGTTTATTCAAACGAAGGGTCACGACCTACTAAAAAGGAAGAAGGATTAGGAAAAAATGAAAATTTATTGACATTGTTAAAAAAGTTCTTTTCAAATATACTATTCGGAAAATAAAATTGTAACTTATATGGAAGCTTCTCGGGTAGTGTAGATTGGAGGGAGGGGGGTTAAAATTTTAATGTAAGAAACTATACGGGGGAAAATTTTAAAAAATCTTCATTCTTTATTATGTGCTCAATGCTAAAAATGTGCTAAAAATAAAAAAAAATCTTCCAAATTGTAGAGATATTTTCATATTTGATTTATTAAAGCTGTTTGGATCAGAGTAATGTCAGTTTTGTATTGTTACTCAGGTGAGCAATGTGGCCCCTGGGCCTCTTGTATATAATATGAGGTGATACGTATAGTCAGGGCGTGACCATATATCATAAAGCCCTTCGGATTTGATCACGCTCCAACCAAAATAATCATCACCTCATAATGCTGACAGAATGATTCCTTTTTCCTTAATTAAATACGCATACTAGTATATATATATATATATATATATATATATATATATATATATATATATATATATATATATATATATATATATATATATATAGTCAACCCCAAAAGCGCGAAATTGCTTACTGTAATAGGTCTTTTTATTGTGGTGGTCACTGCCTATTTATTGTTGTTGCCATTGTCAATATACCTTTTCTCATTTTCTATATTTTACCCCTATTATATATTGTCACCGGCAATAGATTGTACTCACCCATACTGCCTATATTGTCCTGTTATATTAGCGCTTGCGTCAAAGTTATATTCAAGTACAGTAAAACCCGCTTGTAGCGAATTGTCAACCATTTTAATTCGTAATAAACTTATAATTCGTCACATCATTATATTAAAGCCGAGGGAAAAATGAAACTGACTTGTAAATGTAAATTCATTATAACATTGTTTCACAGTGTATTGTGGCCGCTGTACATATTACCACTGGGCTGGCTGGCAATTGCATAACTGCATTGTTACTGTTGTAAATACTACATGTACCACTACATTAAAATTCTTTTCTTTGATGATTCATGATATGAAGGTAGCGACATTGCAGAAAAAATACATAAGGTCACCCTCTGTTGCAATTGACATGTACCTCCATTCTCTGTATGTAAATGTCGCCATTGTTCACATGCCATAGCGTTATAGCGCACCCTGTTAGTTTCGCCTCTGGACATTATCACTGACATTTAGTTTTGCCTTTTGCACAGTATTTCTCAAGCATATATGGCGGTAATTCGTTCTTTGTAGTTGCATAAGGATCGACATATTGACAAACTACATGTAGTAAAACCACTCAATATATCTAGACATTTCAAACAGTTATTCCGTGACTGAAAACAACGATGTGAGATCAAGAATATGTATCCGAACACCGACCGGCTCATATATGGGAACATCTCCTTATGCATGGGCTGTAATTGCCTCGTTAGCATATTCTGTGCTACGTGTTTGCATTACTGGATAACTGGAAAATGTATGAAACTATTTATGTTTGCATCAAAATTAAATTAATAATTATTTTTTTTTTTTTTATTTTTGATTAATTGTGGCCATTGCGTTACGGTAACTTGGTACATGTTTGAACCCAACTAGTGGCTACATGTATCAGGATTATGGAGCGAGAGTAAATAGTTATATGCAAACTTGAAACTAATGCAGGCGCGGATCTAGAGGTGTATGTGTGTGGGCTGGGGTGTGTTTCGTGTGTGTGTGTGTGTGGGGGGGGGGGGGGGGGGGCGCACCCATCCGAAAATTAAAACTTTTTGCAAATGGTAAAAATTTTCCCGAGAATATGCCTCGGAATTCCCCCCCCCCCCCCCCAAATTTTTTTTAGATCCACGCATGCTGATGTCAGTCTTAAGAGTTCAATGTAGGTTTGTCTGTAAAAAAGGAAGTCACGCCATATTGAAAAAAAATATTCGTATATTGTTTATTATAAATCATTCATAAACACCACACTAATTTCTCTTAAGATTCATTCGTGTACATACAAGTTATAACAAGATTCAGACATTTTACAATTATCAAGTGATTACAATATATACATGTACTATACCAAATAAATAATTAATAATGTCAGGTAGAAATATTAAATCACCAATTAGAATTCACACAGCAACACTTGTCCAATCTAGCACCTTACTAAACCGAAATACTTTAAACACTGAATGAAAATTCAATATAATGAATGGACTTTGTTATTATATTAATACTTATAAGTATTTTTGTATGTTTGTACCCTTTCGCAAACTAGTTTAACTCTGCAGCGTTGTAACGACTGCCGTGTATTTTTTTTTTAAATTACTTTAAAAAATTACAAACTAACACATTTTCAAGAGATTGGAAAATTTGATTTTGTTATTAGAAATCAAATAAAATCATTTCCTAATTTAGGAAACCTGGAAGCCTTATAATTAAAAAACCACTCTGACCAACGCTACAGAAAGTCTTTAGATATAATGGCCACTGAAAAGGCTTAAAAGTCCGCAGGAAATTCAGGGGATCTCCCATATTTGATTCGCTATCCTTTGTATTTAGGGTGGAGTTTAAACGGAGTTTCTAAACATGCTTTAGCTGTCGGCAGGTCTGTTGTATAATACGTATACATTAACATTTCCACCGAATCGGCGTGCGGGCCATCTTTCTTCAAGTAATATTCTCCGTTCTGAAATGACGAAACAAAACTTTCTTAGCATAATTATGTGACAAGTAAACACGGTTTAAAGACATTTACCTTTTTTTAACCAAAATATGTAAGTGTACAGTTGGGTCTCACTCATCGGACATTTCAACTTTCGGACAAATTTAAATGGGAACCAGTTTAAGAAGTAAAATATAAGCAACAATTTATATGGATGCTTTGTTCAACCCGGAAGAGTTTTTAACATAAAAAAAAAAACAAAGGTTATCCGAAGGATAAACAAGGCTGTACTGTATACCAAGTTGTTTCCTAAGGTTACGAAAAGAATTTCTCTGAAGTAATATATCAATGTTAACGTGTGGAGCCAATAACGAATTTATCTTCAGTTTAATACAATATTATTATAATACCTGTTTTTTCTCGATTTACTAGTATACTGACCTCATTAGTAATTTTATATTTCTTTGGCATATTTTCCGCATATACTACTAGCACCTGTGTGTAGATAGAAATACTAGTATAGCAAAACGGTTCAAACTTTAATAAAAATCTGGTGTAACAAGAGAGAACATTTGTTTAGTGTCGCAAATTATAAGTTTTCACATTTAATCTAAATTAAAAATTCCAACCTGTCCGCCATCTGCTCCCGTCCTGACAAGATACACGCCATCATCTCCTATGTTTCTTATAATCCTATTTAAAGAAATAAACAAATCGATGCACGAGTTATGTACATGTCATGTCATGTCTACAGTTTTCAGTGGTACTAAGTATATTTACTTCTTTGATACATTATGTATGTGGAGTTCATTCGATATTTAATTGATATTTTGGAATGTTCTTACTCTTGTGCCTTTTCCTTGTCCTCGCCATCATAATAAATATTTTCCCAGTAGTCTTCACTATCTTCTTCATCGTCATCCTGCAATAAGCAACAATAAGGTATTTTGTTTTATACGCAGCCAGAGAATAAATATATAATATATAATTTGTAGCGCGATATTTAGAAATTTCGTCGTTGGATACCCACAGCCAGTCTCGCATACGCTTACTGATCGTTGACCAACTCGTTGAATTTTTCTCGTTTTCCAATCTGAGAGAGCGGAAGCATATATATCAGAACAGCTGCTTTTAATCAGATTGCTAGTTTTCATTAATTTTATCATTCTCAATTCACCAATGAAAAATCGAAACTTTTTTTGTACTGGGGTCTGAAAACGATGATCGTATAATGAAAACATGCCGTTGTTAATAGATGCATGCGTAAACATTAACACGATTGGTGATATTTCTTCAATGTAAGTGTGAAGGACCCAATCGGAATAGAGCACGAATGATTCAAGATTCCGAGAAAAATTCAGCAAGTTGGACCACGCTCAGTAAGCGTATAAGAGACTGGCTGCGAGTTTCCGACGGTGTAAAAAAAAACTGAGTGTCATTGAAAACCACAATCTGTCTGCTAAAGAATGGAGTATATACACTGATTTCCAGAGAGATGAACTCTTGATAAGGACATAATAAAAGGAAGTAATTGGGGATACATATACATTTAATTGTTTTAAAAATTATATTTCTTAACGATCTTTTTAAAAATAGAAAAGAGTTAACAATGATCTATGTTCCGTTCTTATTACGTTCTTCATTTCTCATACAAATAATGTAAATTGTATATCACTATGACAAGAGAGATAACTCCCAACCGAGAAAAAAAACTACTGATAAATTGCTTGATTAAAGAGCGATTTCTGTCAAAGTTTAACCATAAATGCTGAATTTATGCGCAATTTATCTGCAATTAAGATTTCTTTCATTATATCAAATGTAAGTGTACAGAGAGTTGCTGCACTAGTGTGTAGAAATAAACTGTCATATACATACCTCATCTACAACGGTTTCAGCTATCTTCCTCGCAGTGAACGGACTCCCTTCTCTATCCTTAGATCCTCTTTTACCACGGGAATGACTACAAAATACCAATATTAATTATGTTAACAGTAATTAAGTCAATATTAATTAAGAATTATTACTGTTAATAGTAAATGCTCTCCACCATGATGCCAAATAGAGACAATTCAAATTTATGTTGCATTTTGAATAAAAAATTAAATTTCAGTACTAATCATAAGTGAGACTGGGACGGTTGCTGTAAGTTTTCATCATTTTTTTTTTCAAAATTGCGAAAAAAGGAAGCGAAAATAGTATGCAATAGAACCAGAAATTTCCATCGGGCAAAATAAGTTCGCTACTTGTTAGAAACAACATAATATATAAATAGTGCCTGTTTGGGAGGGTAACAGTTGAAATTGACTCCTCGAGAAAACCATTGTCAACCGACGCGAAGCGGAGGTAGACAGTGGTTTTCGATGGGTGTCAATTTCAACTGTTACCCTCCCAAACAGGCACCATTTATTTTATTATACCGAATGTCTTAATTTTAAAGAAAACTTTACTGCTTTTATTTCTATTATTAATTCACATTGTTATATTCAGTAGTATATTCTCACTATATAACTCTATATAGACGAATAGTCAATAATTGTAATATTAGCTCGTCCGAAAAATATTGACCGGTCAATATTTTTGTAATATTGACCGGCTAGGAGTAATATCTAGAGAATATTCCCCCGATTTCAATTAATCGCTTCTGATTCGTTGATTTGTAAATGGTGAAGTAAATAAGTCTTCGCGACTCCAAAACAAGGTGACGTCATAATAGGCAAACAGTCAAGGCAGGTAAACAACGAACGCGCAATGCGACGGTTTGCTTTCATAACGGATAGAAGGATTTGCGAATTACTCGGAAGTAAAATCAGGTAGAACATTTGTAACTTAATTCCTACGGGCGGCGAGATATCACCAGTAAACGTTTGATGCCGACGATATTTTGAAAATGAACTTTGCGCAAAATTTAATTCGTGAATTCTATGTTGAGCTGAAAAAATTACGGCGACCTGTTTTCAAATCCTTTCTTAATTTTGGTTTGTTTCTTCATATAACAAAACAAATGTTGACTGCGTTTTCGGGTAACATTGATTATGTAGTAGTACCTACTTAAATTATTTCCAAATTCATCGGGTTCGTTATTCATTTTCTCTTTCATCTATTATAAAACGTAAATTATTATTGGCCAATTCTGTTAAAAGTGTTCACTATTGTTTAACAAGAATATAAACCCGAGCACATTCGTGCGCGGGGCTTCTTCACTGAACCTTGCATCAAGGTACGAAGTCGCTCTCCTTGTGGCAATTTTAAGTTGACTCAAATTCCATATTTATTTTGGGAAATTATTTTTTGTTGTTCTTTAATTTTTCGTTATTTATTTTGGTCACTAAGGTACACTAGCTCCTCATCGTAATTAATTATTATTTAATTACGAATAAATTATATTTTCAACTTATCAAATTCTTCTGTTTTTCTTCTTGTTAATAGCCTTAACAGGCGGACTTAAAATTATCTGGGTGAAATATGTAAAAACACAACGCGAAGTCAAAATATATCGAAAAAGATCAAACTACTACATTGGTGCCGTGACCAGGATTTGAGTCAATTTCAATTTTTCTATTTTTGTCATAAATTTTTTTTTGGCATGTGTATTTCATTTTGAAAATGTTTGCAAATGACTTGGAGAGACGTCTCTCAGAAAAGGTAGACGATATTTTGAAACGGTATTCTCGAAAATCCGGCAATAAACCGTCTGTTCATTTTGATGAAGCAAAAATGAGTTGTAAACCATTTTTAGAAGATCCGGAATACGTTCCCGAAACGCCTCAAAGTTCTCAAAGAAATGTGTTCAATTCCTGTAAAACGGACGGGTTAAATAAATCAAAAAGTTTTATGGAAACACCCAGTAAAACGGCATCAGGTTTTGATTCGCGAGACTCCGGGATAAACCGGTTCGGTAGTAATAAAAGCCACTCGTTGAACAGGTTTTATGAACCAAGTCATGAAGACAGGTACGAGCTTAGAAATCGCGACGACCAGAAATATGTAAACACTACTCAGAGGTCTTATGAACCAAGATTTCACGACAAACGCGAGTTTAGAAATCACGACGACGAGGAATATGTAAATACTACTCAAAATTCTTATGAACAAAGATTTCACGACAAACGCGAGTTTAGAAATCACGATGATTTCGTTAACACTACCCCGAGGTTTCATAATCTAAGCCTCGACAGGTGCGAGTTACGAGATCGCGACATTTCTCAAAGATCACATTCTGATAATTCCCCCTTTGAAATAAAAGATAGAATTTTGAAAGATAAAGAACCAGAAAAATTTGACGGAATTTCGACTGACTGGCAAGACTATATCATAAGTTTTGAACAAGTCGCCGACTGGAACAATTGGAATGAACGCGAACGCGCGCAGCAATTGATTATGTGTTTAAAAGGGAATGCACAAAAATTACTGAGCGAATGCACGCGAACAGACCTTCAAAATTACCAACGACTTAAAAATGTTTTGGGGAGAAGATTTAATCCAGTAGAACGCGAAGTTGCGTTTAGATGTGAATTTAAAAGCAGAAAACGCGAGAAAAATGAATCAGCCGCAGAATTTGGTTATGCATTGCGCAGACTGGCCTTAAAAGCATATCCGCATGTAACATATTCAGCCCTTGAATCCTAAGTAATAGACCACTTTATTCATGGGTTAGGTCATTACGAAATGAAAAAACACGTTCAATTTCATCACCCTTTGTCCCTTGATCAGGCAATTGCCTACGCTATGGAATACGAAGCGTTTGATGGGTCTTTAAATCATGTCAGAAAACCACAATATGATTCCGAGCTCGAAAGCAGCATGGCACCCATGCGCATGTATCAGTCGCGAGAGTCAAGAGTGACCTTAGAACAACTTGAAGATCTTATAGACAAAAAATTTGAGAAATTCAGAAATGAAATTACAGATCTCCTTAAAAAACCTACTTATGTTGAGAGTCAAATCAGACCGAGATCTGACATCGTTTGTGGTTTTTACAAAGCTATAGGGCACATTGAAAGCCGTTGTTTCAAGAAAAATCCAAATTTAAGACCGACATTTAACAAACCAGAATCGGGACATTTAAACGGTTAGTGGCTGGTATTGGGGTCGGAATCTCAGCCAAAAATGATGAAAAACGACCAAAACAAATTTCGACTCAAACGGAAATTATTGAGACAAATGATACAGAATTAAACAATATTACTGTTATAGAAAATGAAAATCTCGAGTCAGTTCTGTGCATTACAGAACCCGTTAAGCAAAACGGTGAACAATACTCAAACAATAACAATGCTTTACCTATGAAAGAAAACGCTTATGAAATCTGTAACGAAGAGAAAGAAAGCGCGAACGAATCGAGTGAAATAAAAGCAAAAGTCGCGTATCAGGAGAGTATTTCTTCTCCAGTGGTCAAGTCTGAACATCGTATTGATCATACATCTTGTATGTTTGTAAAAGCACAAATAGGAAACAAAACTTTACAGTTTCTTATAGATACTGGGTCTCCTGTCTCTGTCTTGAAAAAGAATATTCATGACAATCTTCAGTTAAACTCTTTGCTTACAAGCGCAGACAAGGTTCTCTATACAGCAAATGGGAATCGGTTAGAAATATTTGGCAAGAGTAAAATTGAATTTGTTGTTGGAAATTACAAGCTTGAACAAGAGTTTATCATTGGAAATTTAGACTCCATTGATGGTATTTTAGGCACTGATTTCCTAGAAAAGAATGATTGTGATATCATGATTCGGAAAAGAAAATTAAAATTAAAAAACGGAACAATAAAGCTACTTCAAAAATCAAATAACAGCGTGGCTTTTGTCAAACTAAAAAACAATGTGGTAGTTCCTGAAAATTCTGAGATGGTGTTAGATGGTTATCTTGACGGCAGTAGTCCCATGCACCATGGGATAGTCGAGTCATCAAAGTTCATTAAAAACAAAGGTTTAATGGTAGCAAGGTCAATCATTGATACGAACAATTCATGTCAAATAGTATCAGTTCTAAATATTCATGATAAACCAATAACCTTGAAACGCGATGAGGTATTCGCCACAGTCGGTCATGTAACCGAGATTTCTCGAGAAAACAGCGATGTGGAATCTGAAGTTTTGCCGGAAAACTTAACGCCGCTCATTGAAAATATTTCTGAAAATTTGAATGCTGAGGAAAGAGAGAAAGTCAAAAGTCTTATTCTTTCGTTCAAAGATATTTTTGTGGGCGCGGATGGCAAGGTCGGTCAAACCGATCTCGTGACACACAAAATAGATACGGGAGACAACTCCCCCATTCGTCTTCCACCGCATAGAATCGCGTTTAAACAAAGAGAAATTATTGACGCAGAATTGGACAAAATGTTACAAAACAATGTTATTGAACCGAGTGAGAGCCCGTGGCGAGCGCAAGTCTGTTTGGTAACTAAAAAAGATGGTACACCGAGGTTCTGTTTAGACTTCAGAAAATTAAACAACATTACCAAGAAAGACGCGTATCCGCTACCAAGAATCGATGACACGTTAGATAAATTAGCGGGAAATAAATGGTTTTCGACATTAGATCTAGCCAGTGGTTATTGGCAAATTAAAATGGATGAAACAGACAAAATAAAAACTGCTTTTACAACTCATAGGGGTTTGTTTCAATTTAATGTCATGGCATTTGGGCTTTGTAACGCCCCCGCGACCTTTCAAAGGTTAATTGAAAAAGTTCTGGGGAATCTCTCATTTGACAAGTGCTTGAGTTACCTTGACGACATTATTGTCTTTGGTAAAGATTTTGAAAATGCTCTGGGAAATTTGCATTTTGTTTTTGGTAAACTTCGCGATGCGGGTTTAAAACTAAAACCAAAGAAATGCTCCTTATTTCAAGAAGAAGTTACTTACTTAGGCCATTTGGTTTTGGAAAAGGGCATACAGTATGACCCCGAAAAAACTCGTGTAATTGAAAATTGGCCTCGACCCGAAAGTAAAAGAGATGTCAGAAGTTTCCTTGGTTTTGTAGGGTACTACAGAAGATTTGTTCAAAATTTTTCTGAAATCGCGATGCCCTTAACCAGACTGACTGCAAAGAAAGTAAATTTTCAATGGGGTGAGAAATGTGAACAGTCCTTTCAAACTCTGAAACAAATGATAATTACTTCACCTATTTTAGCATTTCCAGATTCAGATGGTGAGTTTATATTAGATGTAGACGCTAGCGCTTACGGACTGGGTGGTGTCTTATCTCAATTACAAAATGGTGACGAGCGCGTGATAGCATACGGTAGTAAAACGTTGAGTCATACTCAGCAACATTATTGTACGACCAAAAGAGAGCTTTTGGCTTTAGTTCATTTTCTGAGACATTTTCGATACTATCTCTTAGGTAGAAAGTTTACCGTGCGAACTGACCACGCTCCCCTTAAATGGCTAAGAAATTTCAAAGACGCGGACGGGATGCTTGCGCGATGGTTGAGTGTCATAGAATGCTATGATTGCGTGATCGAACATAGACCGGGCACCAAACACAGAAACGCGGATGCTTTGTCTAGGTTGACTTGTAAGCGTTCAGATTGTCCGGACTGTGCTGATTCGAAGCAAATAAATAATATTCAACTAAACACATTAGCAGAGCGAAACGGTAGTTCAAATACTAACCATGCCCCATCAAATTGGGTAGATACTTGGTCTCACGATGATCTCCGCGATTTTCAAAATCAAGATGTCGCAATTGGTCCCATTAAACTGTTAATGGAAAATCATTCAGAACACAGACCCCCTAAATCTGAGATTGAGAATTTGACAAAAGATTCCAAAACTCTTTGGTCTCAATGGGAACTTTTAGAAATACGAGACGAACTTATGTACAGAAAATCGCCTGTTCGAAATTCTATCGAACTTCAGCTAGTTGCATCTTCTAGCATGAAAGTTGAAATATTTAAGCAATTGCATTCAATTCCAATTGGTGGTCATTTCGGTAGGGATCGAACAATAGATTCTATTAAACGGCGGTTCTACTGGCCTGGAATGCGCAACGATATAGTGCGCTGGTGCAATTCGTGTGAGCTGTGCGCAAGAAGTAAACCTGGTCCTGGGTTAGGGAGAAATGAACTGCAACAATTCAAAATCACAGAGCCTTTACAGTGTATTGCTATAGACATATTTGGTCCCCTACCAGTAACAAACAATGGTAATCAATACATAATGGTGATCGGTGATTATTTCACTAAATGGAAAGAAGCATTCGCGATTGAAAATCATACTGCTTTGACAGTTGCAGACCGTCTTGTAAATGAGTTTATTTGTAAATACGGCTGTCCCGAACAAATACACACGGATCAAGGTCGTGAGTTCGAATCCGACCTCTTTAAAACAGTTTGTCATAAACTAGGGGTACACAAAACTAGAACCACGCCATATAGGCCCCAATCTGACGGAATGGTTGAACGGTTCAACCGAACTTTAAAACAAATGCTTTCAATTTTTACCAATGAAAATCCTCAAGATTGGGACGATTTACTGCCCTTGTTAATGATGGCTTACAGAGCCACTGAACATAAATCTACCGGTTGTTCACCAAATTTGATGATGTTTGGCAGGGAAAACAGTTTTCCCATTGACTTGATGGCAGGGTTACCTCCCGATAGGAAAGATGAAATGTGTGAAATTCAATATGTTGAATGGCTTAAACAAAGCATGGAAAATGTGTTTCAATTTGCTCGCGATAAATTAGGCTCCGCTGCGAAAAGACAAAAGCGCAATTACGATGCTCATAGTAAGAGCAGACAAATTACTCAAGGGGAATGGGTTTGGCGGTGGTACCCTCCAGAGGCAAATAAAAAACTTGGATTGGGGTGGGTTGGTCCTTATTTAGTTGTGAAAGATGTGTGCAAGTCCGTTTGTAAGATACAGAGAGATGCAACATATCCAGTTATATCAGTCAATAAAGATAATCTCAAACAATATCTGGGTAAAAATCCTCCTGTTAATTGGGTTTCTGATGATGAATCAGTAAACTATTCAGACTCAGACACTGAGGAAATAGATCAGCCATCCCCGAGGAAGTGTACAAGAGCGGGCCGCCTTATAAAACCGCGGGATATCCTTGATTTATAAAATAAAATTGCAGAATTTTAATAAAATTAATGTATACAGTGTTTTGGTTTATGTTAAATGATTATTATTTGTTTATACATGTTCTTAATTTATTTTTAACATTTATGTATTTCCAGATGGACTTTCTCGATATTAATGTTTCAAACGAGGAATTGCAACAATTCCAGGAGAATGAAAGAAAGTTGTGGGTCGACGGCACCATCTGTGAGGTGGAGAGATGTAGGAAACTGGGCCCTTTTTCTACTTTCCGAAGATATATTAACCATTGGAGCAAAGTCCATAGTAAACATATTAAAATCTTCAAATGTTCTGTGTGTCATAAGAACTTTGTGTTCCAAAATAAAGCTCGCGTACACATTCGCATACACAGGGACGCCATTTTAGAGGTTCAGGAAAAGGAAAACATGTTTTACGTTGAACCTGGACATTGTGTACCTTTCCGCCTATGTGTGCCGGAAGAAAGAAAAAGAAAGAATTTAAAAGAAGAAAAGGCCCTGGCCCAGAGGAAGAGACGGGCACAACAGAGTGATCTATTTGCGCCATCTCCCCTGGAAGAGGAATGTCGAATTAATTGTCGAGATGAGGAAATCGATATTTTCCCGGGAGAAAACAACGACAAAACATTAGTCATCAAAAGTCTTCGAGAAAACGGAAAGAAAGTTAAAAGTGAAGTGATTGGAGACACCTGCATTATTCCAAACTTCGAAAAAATTATTGAACATTAAACTGATTAAAGTAATGTATGTCTAAAGACATTTGTTGTACAGTTAAAGTTACATTTTGTTGATTGAATTATAACATGATGTATTATTACAATTATTAATTTTATTGAATAAAATGTAATAATTGTTTAAAAGGGGAGGAGTGTAGTAGTACCTACTTAAATTATTTCCAAATTCATCGGGTTCGTTATTCATTTTCTCTTTCATCTATTATAAAACGTAAATTCTTATTGGCCAATTCTGTTAAAAGTGTTCACTATTGTTTAACAAGAATATAAACCCGAGCACATTCGTGCGCGGGGCTTCTTCACTGAACCTTGCATCAAGGTACGAAGTCGCCCTCCTTGTGGCAATTTTAAGTTGACTCAAATTCCATATTTATTTTGGGAAATTATTTTTTGTTGTTCTTTAATTTTTCGTTATTTATTTTGGTCACTAAGGTACACTAGCTCCTCATCGTAATTAATTATTATTTAATTACGAATAAATTATATTTTCAACTTATCAAATTGTTCTGTTTTTCTTCTTGTTAATAGCCTTAACAGGCGGACTCAAAATTATCTGGGTGAAATATGTAAAAACACAACGCGAAGTCAAAATATATCGAAAAAGATCAAACTACTACAATTATATTAGCCCCCTTGGGACGAATATATTGCCCTCCGCTTCGCGTCGGGCAATATTTCGTCCCTCGGGGGCTAATATAAGCAATGTTGCCCTCAACCCCAGTCAATATTTGTATAATATTTTAAACGCATAACTGACTTCTTTAGGAATAACGTGAATTCTGCGGCGAACCGTACGCGAATAATTTACGCGCATGTAACAATTCGTTGTATTACCCGTTGCTAAGTGTGTTGCTAACGCTGAGGATAATAGAACGGATTGTAAACTGCGTCTAAACCAATCCCATTTCAGTATTTACGCGGGTAGGTTAAGGCAACTCTGAGTTTAATGATGGTCGCAATTATGGTCATTTTAAAAATTGTTTATATTTATTAAAACAGTGCTAAATATTAATATCGAGTGAATGTGTTCAACAAGATATTATATTTCTACTTCGGAATCAAGTCGATCGTTGAAGCTGTCGTGCCATGGTATCACGTGACAGTTAAAAATAGATCACTTTTTTACCTTAACAAAAAATCAAAAAGTGTAACAATTAGCGGCAATTAGTTCATGTTTATTAGTATTACTGCTAGAATCCTATTGTTAATCGCATAGAATAAATATTGTCATTTTTTATCGGAAACCCCCTCAACTTTTTCAATTTCATTGAAAATACTACGTATTTTTCAATTACAACAACGAAGCAAAGGATTCTAGCAGCACTTTTCAAGTATTTCAGGTCTTATGCTTTTGATATTTGCCAAATTCATCTTTCAAAATATTCGGGGTAGTGTTACACTTTTGCCTTTTCTTGTACACACTGACAGAGGAAAGGCCGATCAAGCCATATAAATGTTTTTGTTTTGCCTCGGACTAGAATGTCTCGATGTCATTGGATGAAACGCGTCACGTGATTGCCTTACAAATTTCTTTAAACGGTAAGCGTCAAAATTTATACGGCAACATGGCGGACGTAACGTTATTTGAGCTGATTTTTTACACAAACGTTCGACCATACCTCTAATTTTTAAGCCCCCAAATATTTAGAGTGACCCCCCTTTGCCCGTGACGTAATATTACGATCCTACAATGGCATCCAGGTTTTCGCAGACGACTGGCGAGGAACGAAAAAAAAACAAGAGAATTAAGCTATGTATTTAATTGTTATATTATCTTTTGTTTGTTTACATAACAAACTTTAGGTCCTCGGCAAAACAAAACACTTATTAGGTTTGCTATTGACTGTTTACAGAAATTTGTAGGGTCAGTAAAGTCCATAGAAGGCTCGGCTTCGCCTCGCCTTCTATGGACTTTACCGACCCCACAAATTTCTGTAAACAGTCAATAACAAACCTAATAAGTAATAATCTGCTTACCTTATAACACTCGCTGATAAAACAAAATATCCATGCCTGTATTATCCTGATTATATCCTAACTGATAATCATCTAAATCTTGGGTATCTGCATTAAATATGTCTTATTTCGGCATTGTTTACACTGCATTCCGATTATTTGTCTCCCGACATTGATCTTCTCTATTAAACATGCTTGTGACGTCATCAATGTTAATAATACGTTATACAGAAAAATCGAAGATATATTCAGTTAGAAGAGTTTCTAGTGACATTTTACGCCTGTAATTTTATAATTTGGACCAGAGATAAAGTTAAAATTGACAGGTTTCTTGAGTAAAATATGACATCATGCTGCTTATTGTGACGTCATATCGATCAGAGGAATTTTTACTCAATCGATCGCTGAGAGTTGCCTTATCATACCCGCGTAACATGAAAGTATAATAATCTAGAATATAACTTATTACAACCATAAAATAAATACACGTAACAAACAAATCCATTCATAAACATACCTATTTGAAAGAGCTTCTGTTAATTCTTTCTGCAAGAGAAAAAAAAACTTCTGTAAGATAATCATGATGTAATGTCAAATTTGATACATGGTTCAAATCCAACTATGATTAAATATTATGAGAACAATAATGTCCGCAAACATATGAAAACTTGTGATAAGTGCATTTTCCTATTGAACAGCTGTGACATTAAGTACGACATACGTGAACTTTTGTCACCGCATCCTCGGACTGTCTCCTCGGTCTTTGTCCATTCCTGTGTTCATTTTCTGCATGAAAAAATGGCGGTCATGCAAATAAAACGAAGTAAACGTTTGTATACATGTTTTTTTTGCGTGTATAAGTGCATACAATATGTACTACTAGATGTGTTATATATCTAAATGATACTGATTTGTTGATTAATAGTACAACAGCCATACATCTTTATTCGAAAACTTTTAAGGGTCACTTGACCACTTTGTACCTTTGGCGGGTTTCGCAGAGACGTCCCTTCCGGTTTGCCTGGGTGGTACTGAGGGTATGTCGGTGAGGGGTAGTGCCGGTTTATTGGCGTCCTCGCCGGGGAGTGGGGCCGGGGGTCGCTCCTTGTAAGCGTCCTTGTTCGGTATCCGCCGCGGGGGTGGAGGGGCGGGGACCGATATATCCTCGTCATCGGATACTAAGCAATAAAAACCAATATGATATTAATTTGAAATTCAACTGGTATGAGTAAAATTATATTTTTAAAATTCATGTAGAACGCAGAACAAGTAATTATAACTAATTCTTACAATAGATAACATGTATGAACTTTTTTTTAATTTTTGACAAAATAAAATAAATTGTCAACCAAAATTGAGTGTTTGAATAAGTTGATGTTAAGTTCTTGTACAAGAAACAGCAGTCATTTAACATTAAACATTAACATTCACTGTAATGACCTTGTAACAGATATTGTAATTACCTTGTAATAGTCACAGCAATTACCTTTAGTTATTAAAGTTACAGATAATACCTTTTTATAGTTACAAATGCTATAAAAACATTGACAATGTTAAAATAATGACCATGTGACAGTCACTATAATGACATTAAAACAGTTACAGTAATTACATTCTAACAGTTACAATAAAAACATTGTAACAGTTTCAGTAATTACCTTAAAACAGTTTCAGTAATTATCTTGTAACAGTTACTGTAATGACCTTATTACATTCATGTCGCGTCCTTGTAACATTCACCGTGCCATTTGGCGCATAACGCCGATACTTATCCCCAGTTTTCGTTGTGCTAAGGGGATGAGAGTCATTGACTCCCCCTGGATGGGACATCAGTCCATCGCAGGTTCACCCTAGCGTAAGCCGGTACCCAATTTCAGCTGGGTGGATTGAGACAATGTAGATAAAGTGCCTTATCTAAGTCAAGCGCCAACAACAGTGTTTGAACCAGCGACCTTTCGGTTACTGGTCTAACGCCCATGGCCACTGAGCCATGTGCTCCACTGAACCATGTAATTCACCGCAATAACTTACACTCATTCCTTTCAATTTGTTGACTGTTATGACATTGTAAATTTATTGTAATGTTCTTGTTACATTCACAGCAATGATCATGTAAAATTAAATGCAATGATCTTGCAACATAAACTGTATTTTTGGTCTCTCATTCACTGTATCAACCTTAAACATTCACCTCAGCAAAAGTTTTAAAATGTTTCTTTAACCAAGTTTTCATTCCAAAATATATGACCTGATTTTTTGGAGTTCAAAACACATGTTTAATTTCTGTAATCTGTAAATTATGCTTCGCTGAAATATCGTATCAAACACCAAAATATGCGTGTAACTTTAAAATATCTTTTAATCTTATATTATATTTTTTTGTAATTAAACAATTATTTTGTCTTACCATCATCCTTTCCCTTCAATTTAAATTTAAGTGCGTAGTCACTCGTGACTTTGAAGGCATTAGTGTCACCATAGATGTCTGTTTCGATTTCTTGATACGTCATCGATTTCTCATCTTCTTCCTCGGCGGCCGCCTGTTTCCCGGCTCTCCTAAAAACAGGAAACCCAAATGGTGGCACTTCTTTCAGAATTTGTTTGTTTCAAAAAAACACAATAAAACCAGTGTTAAAGCCGCGATTAAGTTTAATTTATTCAAAAGTCCCATCCTTTTTCTTTAAGAAATTTGCTGTGACGTTTCACTTAGATCCATTTTATACATTACGAATTTGACAACTTACTTATACGTGTAATAGTAGTTATCTGACTTCTGGCCATTAGCTTTGACTAGTTGACTTTTAATATGCTTCATCCATTCCTGAAGATAAAAAGAAGTAATTAAGAAATTATCTATTTCATTTATTTATTTATATATATGTAGGAAATTGCAACACCATATCTATAAAGTCTTGTATTACTAAACATCTCCCTTAAGCTATATCTATCTATCTATCTATCTATCTATCTATCTATCTATCTATCTATCTATCTATCTATCTATCTATCTATCTATCTATATATATGCGGTAAAGTATTAATATAGGAATAAATGTTTGTAATTTTTAATATCTATATATACATTTTCTAGTGTCTTTTTTATTATAAATCTTCAAGTCAAATTTTGTTTTTAATTTTTAATATAATTTACATCATGGGCACAATGCCTAAAATAGGCGTGTTTAACAGCATCAGGTAGTAATAATTTTAATTGTACGTACAATAATTGTAAAATAATGCAAAAATACATTAAGTAATAAGGAGTCATTCATTGACTTTTATTGGGATGGTCATTACAGTTGGTACCATTATAAGCCCTTTGGACATTATTAGATTTGATCACGTGCCCGACCGTAATGTTCATCCCCATAAAGGTCAAAGAATGAATTCTAATAGGCCTACCTTAAATCAAGCAACGTAAGCTTAAAACTTTCTGCAAATTTATGAACTTTACCGTATCTTTCACCTTTAATAGTTTTACCATGAAGAAAGTAAAGCATTTACAAACAGAGAGAGAGAGAGAGAGAGAGAGAGAGAGAGAGAGAGAGAGAGAGAGAGAGAGAGAGAGAGAGAGAGAGAGAGAGACTTGCCTTCATTTCTTTCTCAGATCCAGCAGCAAAGAAGTATGTTTTATAATCTGGTGAGGCATGGACAACCTTAAAGGCAAAGGGGGCCACCTTAGGGGAAACCTTTTCCTGTGCTCTGCTAACCCTGAAGAATAGATGACAGTGTAAAATTTGGAATATTTATGTTGATAAGCTTTTGTTGAAATATAATTTTTAGATAGATTTGTTAACTGTTACATGTATAAATCGTACGTCAACATGTAATTATTTAAGAATTTTAAATACACATGTACATGAATACATGCAATTTCAAAGGGTTATGAATTTAGCAAGCGGTCGCTGAACAAGCATCAAGTGTTTACGATATTAAATTAAAATTGGTATACATGTTATTTTTCTCAACCAACGAGATCGCAAAGAAGTAAAAATGTTATTAAGCATACGGCTAGTTACAATTTACTGGTAAACATCTTAAAAATCGTTATACACGACTATATATATATATATATATATATATATATATATATATATATATATATATATATATATATATATATATATATATATATATATATATATTCATATTTATATATAAAATATCCGTGCCAGCCAGAGATATTAATATAAGTTGTAGAACCTGTTTATCAATCGTTGTAAAATAAATAAAAGTTCAGTTTAATAAGTTACAGACAACTTACGATTTAGATACCTAAAAATACTTACGTATTGTAGCCATAAAGTGTAAATTTCCCCGCAGGGCGTGTGCTGTATTCATTTTTAAAGTAATAAATACACCCTCCACTTAGTACCATGTAAATCTGAGGCCCTGCGTAAAACAAAAAATTCAACATTGAAAAAAAAAACGATAACGAATTTGATCCACATTAAATTATACTTTTTTCCTGTGGTTAAATATGTTAAGAATTTTATTCAAAAAATATATAAGCGCTGTAGTTAAACAGTTTTGCAAAAGCATGTAATTGGGCACAGTGCAGTTACTAGTACATTTGTTGTTCAAGGATGTAATGAATCTGTGTTGAACATTTCATTGAGCGTTATAATTACATTGTGGAAACAACATTGAAAAGGAAGTAATTTTAATTGTACCCGTATCAAATGAATGAAAGAAACAATAAATATCTTTCCTTGAACAGACCTAAATTTTCCTTAATTTTCTGCAGCTTAGTCCATTAAGTGACAATCTGTGTAAGTACATGTAACTACAGCATGTGCTTATACTACCTTACCTGTGCAAGAGGAACTATGAAACTCAGGACAGGGTGACGTTTTACTAGTAAAAGGTTTATTATCTGCCCCCCCCCCCCCCCCCCATTCCATACCTACTCCTTTTTCTTGATTGTCAATTATAATCAACTTAAATAATCTACAGATTTCCCACATTAATCCGTGGCATGCATTTTTATTCATGCGTTAGGATCAATTTGCTTTTGCGCCAGACAGTGCTTCTTAAGATTATTATAACAACCCCCCCCCCCCGAAAAAAAAAAAAAAAAAGAAAAAGAAAAAAAAGAAAAATAAAAGCCATGAATATCATGATATCCTGAATACTGTTTAGATATGTTAACCCTAACCATGTATCATTGAAATATTAACTTTATTGAATTAAAGTGGCTATACACATGGCTATATCTTACTCAGGTGACCGTTAAGGCCCATGGGCCTCTTAAACTCTCATAACATACCGTATGCTTACGCAATGTTCTTTACCCATCGCTTGGTAACGCTGCACCGAGTCTTACTTTGACAAGGACTCTTAGTACACTACATGGCATGCTGTTGTATAACACATAGATAATGTAACTGTTACCAAGTACTTAAAGAAGTGGATGTTGCACTTACAGCGGAATTTCCCAATTCTGTTGATAAAGCTCTGTTTCCTCAGCCAGCCGCAGTGACTGTAATCTTCTTGTAGCAGATCCTGACAACCTGCAGACAGAAGCAGAAATCTCGTAACGATATCTCGCAACGATATATAGCTCGTAACAATATCTCAAACAATATCGAGTATGTATCTAACGCATGATATCACACAACGATATCTCTGAGAATGTCTTGTTACACTATTTGGTAACGATATCACATAACGATATCTTGAAACAATATCTTGTAAAGATATCACGTAACGATATATCGTAAAGATATCTCGAAACACTATACAGATATTGACAACAGCTGTTTTCTTTAACCCGAGATCAGACCAGAGGCCGAGAAAGACACATCTTTTCCCGGGTCAAGCAAAACAGTGGTTGTCCGGAACTGTAGTATATAACAAAATAAAAGAAATCAATAAAGTTATGAAATGTTAATATCTCCTGGTGAAAAGTAAATACCGGAAATAAACTCTACGGAAATGATAGTTTTCGTGATCAGTTTGAATTATAAACTAATTAAATCTAGGATAATTTATGGAGATTTCCATTCAATTCCCTCGCTTATAAATTTCAAGATAAGCTCTCCAAGTTGTTGATCATGTTGAGTTGCCCCCCCCCCCCCCCCCCCCCCCCCCCCCCACATTTTCTCGCAGCAAACATTTTTCTTAAATTTACATATAAAAAATTGAATTATCATGGAGTTGCCCCCCCCCCCCCCCCCATTTTTGGGAGTACGTAAAATAATGAACTAGATAACGTTGAGATGGTGACCATCTCAAAGGGCCCCGCTTATGTAATGGACAAAAGGATGAAAAGAGTTTTGCTTTGACCTTGACCTATAACTTATTGAAATTTTCCAGCTGGCATAAAAATTCTAAATAAATTCAATCTCATTTCCCCTTACACTTAGGAATTTTTGTTTAATCTGAGCAAGATTAAGCAAATGGTAAATAATCTACAGTCTTAAACTGATTATAAAGAGATCCGCTATGACCTTCACGTTGATTTGGTTCATGGTCACTGCACGCCATTAACCAAAAAGCTCTGTTTAAGTAAAGTATTAGCCAAATAAGGCTAAATGGAAAGTATATATATGTTCTAAAAGAGGATTTTTGTGTGATCCGATATGACCTTGACACTTGACCTACAAACATTATTCAAGGTCACTGCATACCCTTTGATCAAAGGCACCATGTGGGTGAAGTTTGTGTCAGACAGGATCAAAGGGAGTGAAGATATGGTCTGGATAAGGATTTTTCATATAATTCTGCTATGACCTTCAAATTTGACCGCTACACACTCTTTACTCAAAAGCTTTGTTTATGTGAAGTATGAGCCAAATAGGGCTAATTGAAAAGTATATATGCTCTGAACAAAGGATTTATGCATGGTCTGATTTGACCTTGATACTTGACCTACAAACTTTATTCAAGGTCACTGCATACAATTTGACCATAGACAGTCTGTGAGTGAAGTATGAGCAATATTGGACCAAGGGGAGAGAAGATATGCCCCGGACAAGTATTTCATATACAATTCTGCCATGACCTTAACCTTAGACCTAAAAACATAGTTCAAAGTCACTGCATACCCTTTACCCAAAGGCACTCTGTGGGTGAAGAATGAGCCAGATTGGGCCAAGGGGAGAGAAGATATACTCCGGACAAGACGGACGGAAGGACGGAAAGACGGACGGACGGACGGAAAGACGGACGGACGGACGGACGGACAGACTGATCACTATAGGGCGCCCGCAGAGCGAGGCCCTAATAATAAGTGAATTAAGAGGGAAATCGAAGATTTTTTTTTGGCTTGTCAAGATATTATTTGGATGAGTCTCCCCCCCCCCCCCCCCCCCCCCCCCAACCCCTTTCAAAAACGATGCTACGTGCATGTAATAATCAGTGATAGTTTAACGATCTCCGATTCTCAGCCATGTTTGATAACTCTAAATTATCATGATTTTTTAATTCGTACCATAAATCTGCCTTTTATATATAGACAAATTGAATTGGTCTTATAGTATTCATATTACGGTCAGTTCCTTGTATTCAACGAAATGCTTGGCTTAGTAGTTCCACGGAGATCTAGTACGTCTACATATAGGTAAAGGGGTTCGAGCCACCGATGCACCGGTACAACTGTTTTTTTTTTATATTTTATATTATCCCAACATGTATATCTAATTCATTATATCTATCGTTGGCAAATTTTGCAATGACTTTGTAAAATGAGGAGATAACATCAATAAATTTCTTTTTATATATCATTTCATTTATAAAGTTTGAAGGACAAATAAAATTTTTATGATGAAAAAAAATACTTTGAGGCTGAGGGTCAGAGAACCTTAACACGGCGTTTCACAAGAATGTTTTATAATGAATAGGTTATATATAGTCATCGGACTTTCGGAGAAACGAGTGATAAATGTTGATATGATTTTGATAAAGATTATAATAATCAAAATGACTACACCATGGAAAATATTATATTTTTTTTCAAAAACAACATCCTTAATGTACGTAGGAACAAAAAAGAGATAGAGCAAGAAAGGTACTCATTCATAAGGAAACCTAGTTTCTATTTTTAAAAGTTTCGGAGGAAGAGGAAGAATAATATGACCAAACAAACGTCTATTGGTGAATCAAAACAATCTGATGTAATTGGAAGAAAACTTTTTCTTAGAAGAGTATGATTAAACGAAGATTTTATCTCCCTCTTGACGACAGACATGGGTTTTCTTTTGAGCAAACATAAAAGCATGCGCAGTTACCGCAAAATACAGTTCTAGCGAGGGGCCAGGGACGATCGATCCCTTATAGCCGTAATTACCCATATCCTATCAGTTTATAGTTATTACCCATATCCGAACAGTTTATAGTACAACTTTAGGATTGAGGGGATGACCTGACACCATTCTGAGCGTGAATGTGTTATAAAGTCTTTGTTGTTGTCCTGTTTTAATTAATCATTGTAACTAATAAAAATACGCTTTGAATCAAGTGTAGTTCAACTGACCAATGGGTTGGAGAGAATAAACTTACATGTAAATGATGAAATATTGGAAATAAAAATATCAGCACAACACCAACGGCAGACACTCGACTTCGCTTGGAATAAATAATCAAAGTACTGAAGTACTGAAAGTCGGGCCCTACTTTCAGTAGTACACAATATACATAATTACTAATTATGTATATTGTGTAGTTTAGACTTTCTCTCTCTCTCTCTCTCTCTCTCTCTCTCTCTCTCTCTCTCTCTCTCTCTCTCTCTCTCTCTCTGTCTCTCTCTCTCTCTCTCTCTTGCTTTTAATGTTGGCAAAGCGTCAGGGAACGAATAAATTTTGTAAAGCAGAAAAAAAATCAACAGTGCATTGAATTTTAAAACAAGCGTTATGAAATAAATTCCCCATTTCTTCGATGTGCAGCCGAATAGCAATGCTTTGGTAAGTAGTTCATGTAATTTCATGCGCATTGTCTATGTGTCCAAAATGCATAGTCTTGTTTTAAAACATGTAATTAATAAGAAAACAAAAAAAAAACCTCGCTAAATTTATTTGCCAAAAAAAAAAAAAAAGACCCAATAGATTTGACAAAACATGGCTCTCTGTGTAACTTTTTGGAAGCTTCTGCTTTGACGCGGTTCGGTTGTTGTTTACTTTTGCAGTTGTGCTATTAATAGAAACACTGGCAATTTGCATGCATATAGCCAGGTTTGCTTACAGCTAAAAACCACTTACGCTTTTGGCTCAGGTGAGCTAAATCAATAACGAAACATTTACTTTAATTTGCGAGGATAATAAAATAAAATTATCAGTTTTAAGAATTCAATTCTTTTTCGTTGAGGATGCTTACTCGATAAATATTGAGGGTGTTCGGGATAGGGGGGCAGGAAATTAATAAAAATTGAGCCACAACGAATTCTAATGAGTCACCGTGCACGTACAAGAATCACCAATTAAACAATATACAACTTATTGAGGCGAAATATGAAATGTGATTGGTTAAGTGAATCTGATAAGTTTTTTTTTTACCACACAATTTTTGTAAGAATAATAAAAATACTTACCGATATTATCTAACGGCTGTGGAATCTTATGGTCTGACATCTCTCGTCTTTTTCACATTCTTATTCTGCCTGTAACATAAATCATATAGGTATAGCTTTTGTAAACACAAAATCAAAAACACGTACAGGCAAACAAAATTCAACGATAACAAAAGAAATTCACATACATCAAGATAAAATCAAACACTCAATGTCACAATAAAACAAACCAATCCAGTACTTCATATTTCCGTATTTCATTTTTTCTATTCTTAATATTTAATTTCAAAAGTATTGTTGAAATCAAGTACCTGCAAAAGCATGATCGACCCCTCATTTTACAGTTAAAGATAATTGTCCATGAAGGGATATCTACTAGTCTAGACATGTCTGTCTGTCTGTCTGTCTGTCTGTCTGTCTGTCTGTCTCTCTCTCTCTCTCTCTCTCTCTCTCTCTCTCTCTCTCTCTCTCTCTCTCTCTCTCTCTCTCTCTCTCTCTCTCTCTCTCTCAGTGTGTATGTTCAATCTGAGGAACAAAATCCACAATGAAATACGGAAATACTTTTGTGAAGTAAAGTACGTGTATATCTACTTAAGAGGACGGTCGAATTAATAAATGGTGAATACCGAATCATATTTCTCATTTTTCCGTGAGCTCTAAGTTCTAAGAGAGAGAGAGAGAGAGAGAGAGAGAGAGAGAGAGAGAGAGAGGAGAGAGAGAGAGAGAGAGAGAGAGAGAGAGAGAGAGAGAGAGATTTCGGTAATATAATAACTCTACTTATTAATTACACGAAATCTCATCTGGTGCTTTTAATAATACAATAAATTATTATTAAGTAAAAAGCAGTTCATGTCAGAAGTCCACATCAGAAAAACAAATCGTAAATGTGTTCCCTTTTAAGTGTGCGTTTTGCACAAGACACTTGTATTTAATGCTGTGTCGAAGTTCTCACTATGTAATGAAACAATAAACTGGTAACCTACCCCCTCTCTCTCTGTCTGTATCTCTCTCTCTCTTTCTCTGTCTCTCTTTTTCTCTCTCCATGGTAACAACCGATTATAAATATTTCCTTGTATGTGCTTCTAGCAATTCATGAATGATTAAACTAATTCTTTCTTCTCTCCGCCATATACTATACTTATAATTGTATACACAAGTCTTTATGTTACTATAAGGAAGTGTGACTGGTTAACGTGAATTCTCAGTAAATACAGAAGAGCCTCTTTGTCAATTTGGGAAATCCGTAACCATTACATGACAAAGTCACACACTAATTTAAACTAATGGCAATTCGAAACCTTTAATAACATCGATAAATACAATTACACCAATTGACAAAAAACGCAAAATAAGATAAAGCATTATACAGCGGAAGTATTCAATCTCCTTTGGATATCATGCAGTTGTTTGGAAAACTTTAAAACAAAATACATGTATATTACTTATGATATATATTAATTGGATTTTCTCTTGCACACACTTTAATCATGTCACAGAGTGGTTGAGAGCTTGATGGATGAATGAATGGATCAGATGGATGGATGGGTGGCTGGATGGATTGGTGGACGGACAGACGGATAGACAGGATGGTTGGGTGGAAGGATGGATGGATGGATGGATCAGATGGATGGATAGATGGATGAATGAATGGATGGATGGATGGATGGATGGATGGATGGATGGATGGATGGATGGATGGATGGATGGATGGATGGATGGATGGACAGCGGATGGACTGGATGGATGGATGGATGAATGTGATGGTTGGATGGATGGATGGATGGATGAATGTGATGGTTGGATGGATGGATGGATGAATGTGATGGTTGGATGGATGGATGGATGGATGGATCAGATGGATGGATGTATGTACGGATGGGTTATGATTGGACCAACTGGTAAATGCTTAGTGAATAGTGAATACTTATATCTTTATCTTTTTGGGGTGGAGGGGGGCTGGGGAACCTCTGTTGCCTTTAATGTCACGCAAAACACCGCCCTATTTAGAAACCTCCTACTACATTCAAGGAGGTTCTAATGGCTCGGTTTGATTGGCCTATAAATATATCCTACCGGTATTTCTTCGAAACAGCCTCATACGTCATCTGGGTTACGGAGAGGATAAGTAAGTAAGTAAGTAAGTAAGTAAGTAAGTAAGTAAGTAAGTAAGTAAGTATTTCTTCGAAAGAGAAAAGAAATCGGAACGTTTGAGCCATTGTAAAGACTTTATCGGGATTATAAACAATAATGACTTCTTGATTTTATCAACAACTCGAGACATGCACATGTATAACGCCATGTTAAAGATGATTAAGCAACGCATTAGGCATGTTGATTTTATCTACATAGATATGAGAAGTAAATGAATTTCATTTTAAACTATGGAATGGAGAGAGTAAAATACATGCACTTAATAATGAAAATACTTAAAATTTAAGTTGTTTAAATTTTATAAAATACGTGAATTTAATTGATGATCAATAATTCGCCCATCAAAAGTGCTTGATCTTTGGTGGGAGATATTAATGTGCCGGAACTATGAATATGAAGTTTAGGAACATATTAAAAATTGCATTATCTATACAACTATTTTTGGTGTTTTAAATGTTCTAAGTGAGGTGTGTTCGTATTTTAAAGTATACAAACTTGATGTTGTGGATGAATTTTACGACTTAGATTGCATCTATGGGTATGCAATGTATATTAACATGACTAGTCCTTATTCCTTAATTATTCGACATTTTTCGGGGTCCTCGTATTAACGCCGCACCCCCCTCTC